>CM021105.1:419975009-420109565 GCA_007115665.2 Sequoiadendron giganteum
CTCTTGCTTTCCCTAGGAATCACATTCCTAGAGGTTTCTAAGTGTGCAAATTCTACCATCATTTGTTCCAATAAGGATAAACATAAGGAAATTTTTCCCTATTTTCCTTGATTTCCACACAAAGGACCTTGTGGGATGAGAAAGAGAATGGGACACTAGACATATAGTTTGAAAACCTAAGCAAGGAAGTGTCTTGTATAAAAGGAACCTCATTTAAACCAAGATAAAGAGACAAATTGAATTTCACATGTGTTGTTTCCAATGATTTCCCACAAGATTAAAATCCCAAAGCCAAAGTTCAAGAAAGTGAGTCTAAAAATCCATGAGCAACACCTTGAGATGCTCCTTGAAGTAAGGGAGAGACTTGTTTACAATTTCTACAAAAAGGCCTCAAGGAACAATCCTGTATTGTATGCATTTTATTGTCAACAAAATCCCAAACTTTTTCAAAGGTTTGCATTTCTCCCATAGGAAGTCTAGCATGTTCTTCAATACCGAGGTTTTGTAGAAAGAGTCGCATCTAGGTTAGGGTTCAAGATCAAAGTTGTCATTTCCATTCATTCCTCCATCAAATCAAGTCTCATTTCATCATCAAACCTTTTGAGAACTCTAGAATCAATCATCATGCTAAACTTAGAGGGCTAAAACAAACATCATCATATCTTGGCTTAACACACTTAGCCAACTTAATCTCAATCATTGGACAAATTTTCTTTGAGATAACACAACTTCTTAAAGTCTATTAGTTCTCCAAAACATTGACATAACAAACCTTGTCAATTCACCCATTTTGTGCAAGTTCCCTTAGGATAGCACAACTTCCTAGGGAAAATAACTTCACAACAATCTTGTTTGACTTAACGCATCTAGTCAAATTATCCAATCAATCAAATCAAAAGCCCTTACAAAGTTTAGCACATACATTCAAAAGTTCTCCAAAGGTTTCACTCACTCACCCCATCCATTTAACCCATCACCATTATCACCATCTTTTAGCTTTTAGCTTTCCTAGTTCTTCTCTTTTGGACCTAAAAGATTAGGATCGAACAAATCCCTATTTTTTATGGTCCAAACAAGATCTCAACACAAGAAGGACATGGAGAATATCAGAGAAATATCAACTTCTATGGACATGAGTCATCTAAATACCAAAGTGAGCCTAGCGGGATCAAGCAATCCCCCAAGCAACTCTCCCTTATCATCACAAAATCCTCAAGAGGAGAGTCATCAAGAGGACGACACGAATGAAGACATGGGGATGACACCAAATGAAATCATGGAAATGGTTCAAAATCCAGAGAACCACAAAGTCATTAGTGCTATGTTCAAATACCTAAATATGATAGCAAGAGGAGGGGTCATGCCCCCTCCTGACCTTAACACAAGCAATAATACAGATGCATCCCCATTGTCCAACATCAATCAAGAAGTACTTTGCACCACATCAGTCGTCACACCAACCTCCCTGAATGTGAATAAGGGGAGTGCCATGTTCTAGGAATTGAAAAAACACCACCTTGTGGCTAATAAAGAAGCAATCATCACCCCCTCACCAACTACTTTTATTTCGAAAAACCCATCTCACCCATACGTCCCACTCACATTTCATAACCCCACTGGTTCATCCTCATTTCACGCTACACCAGCCTATCAATTGAACATACCAACTGCCCCACCACATGAGGAAGTTGGCTTGCTTGGAACGACATAAGCTATCAATCCTTTCTCTTTCCAAATAGGTGCATCATCCCTTCCCCCGCTTCCACTCGCATTTGCATCACCTCCTGGAATAGGTCTTCCACCATTGCCCATCGAAGTTTTTGTTAATCCAAGCAATCCGACCACCACTTTGAACCCGCTTCTTTTTCCCATATCTTCACAACAAATCGCAACTATTCCTGTCAACATGGTAAATCCATCCATTGGCCCTCAAGTCTCCCAAAGCATGCCTCATCAAGTACCAATCATCTCAAACACCCCTCCGACAACCCAAATCACAATCACCACCACAATCCCTCCACCTGCCATGACAGTTGGCGTGATCCCAATTCCACCACCAATCCCATCGAAAGCCAACACAAAAAATTCATTCACCACTCTAATCCAAATCCTCCAAAAAGCCAACCAATAAAGAATACTACAACAAAAGCAGCAAGCTCAAGCACAAGCTCAAGCTCAAGCTCAAGCCCAAGCTCAAGCCCAAGCCCAAGCTCAAGCGCAAGCTAAAGCTGAAGCCCAAGCCCAAGCCCAAGCCCAAGCCCAAGCTCAAGCTCAATACCAAGCGCAGTTGCAAGCAATCCATCTACAAGCCTACCAAAAAGCCCTACAAGACTTTTAGGCACAACATCAAGCTAAACAACAAGCTTTATTGACACAACAACATCTCGACCAAAAACAAGCATTGTTGGTGCAATAGTAGCTAGACCAACAAAAAGTGTTACTAGCTCAACAACAACTTGACCAACAACAGGCTTCATGGGAACAACAGCAGATGGACCAACATCAAGCGCTATTGGAATAGCAACAACAAGATCAACAACAGGCATTGTTGGCACAAATGCAGGCTTACCAACAAGCCTTAAACGCACAACCAAGCTCACAACAAACACCAACCAATACTCCCCCCACCCATCAAACACCTCCAACACCTCACCACTCATTCATCCCACCCCCTGATCCAAGCGAAGATGTTGCAACACAAATCAAACTGCTCTCGCAGCAGGTGTTGGATTTGCAAGAAAGAAAAACCACAAGGACACCAGCCAACTTGTGCCCTTATCCATTCGATAGAAGTCTCACCATGATACTATTTCCAAAGGGATTCGAGATCCCCAAATTTGATAAATACAATGGAACGGGCAACCCTGAAAACCACATCAGGGAATTTTAGGTGCACTGCATGGAAGTCGCATATGATGACATATATCTAATGTGGCTCTTCCCTCGAAGCCTGATTGGTACAGCTATGGAATGGTTTTCTTGCCTACCCACAGGCATTAAAACATTCAAGGAAATTGTAGAGGCTTTCCTTAAGAATTACACTTTCAATATGAGTGCAGACATTAGTTTGGAAGAATTATCTGCACTCAAACAAAGAAAAGGAGAGTTATTTGCATCCTTCTTGCAAAGATGGCAATCCAAGGCCAATCAGAGCAAGTGGACCATGCCAGAGGAACAACAAGTTTGCACCATCATAGCCAACCTAGATGAAAACTTGGCGTTCTACCTAAAAATGCAGTGCATCACATCTTACGATCAACTAATTCCAAAGGTGCTCAACATCGAAAGAGCCCTTACTACGCGAGGAGGTGCACCAACATTCACTCCACTATAGGATAACTACCCATCTAACAACTACAATGAAAAACCTCGACCTTGGTCGAGGAATAAAAATATCATGAATGACGGCGTGGTCGATGCTAAGGTAGTCATCAGTGCTCCTAAGCAAAATACCAAAAACCATCATCAACTGCAAAATCATAATCACAATAATATACAGAATAATGTGGTAGTGGCACAACCACCTTCCACCAGTCAAGTCAACAATTTGGGTAATCAAGGGGGACCACCTCCCTGCAACAAATTTCCCCCCAAGAGGAAGTTCACAGCCCTTGGCAAATCAATTGAGTCTGTCATGAAGAAATTGGTCAAAGAGAACTTAATCAAGATCTCTAACTTCGAACAATACATGGAGCCCATGACCAAACCGCTGTGGTACAATGGGAATCTCTTGTGTGAATTTCAAAAATTCAAAGGACACACCACCACCAACTGCATGAGACTCAAAAATATCATCCAAGACCTCATTGAGGATAAAATCATCAACATCGAGCAGTCAGTCAGAAACCAAGACCTGAAAATCTACACAAATCCGATGCCAAATCATAACCAAGGGAACAATCAGGGGAATAACCAAGGGAATAATAATGGTAAACAAAGGTATGCTAGTGCTAATCTAGTATATGAGGAGATAGTTGGATGTGTCGATGAGTTGGTCACTGTCATAAATATCAAGGGAGCCAACAATGACTATGGAGTCACCGCACGAGGCAGAAAAGTTACCATTGTCGGGGCACCTACTAAGACCCCCATTACCAACACAAAGTCCATCCCCTATGATTACAATGTAATTGACCAACTGAAAAGAACACCCACGCAAATCTCCATCATGGAATTACTAAAAATCTCCGGTGCTCATAGACAGATCCTGGATGAAGCACTAGCTGCCTCTACCGTTGCCACTACACTTGACACAGAGCAATTTCAGGCTATGGTGGGTAACATCGTGACCCCGAATCTCATCACATTTTTAGACCAATATTTCCCCCCGCAGCCATCTCATAACCGTGCACTCCACCTCCAAGTCCTAGTCCATAAAAAGAAAGTCAAGCGAGTCCTGGTAGATGGTGGTGCAGGTCTTAATATTTGTTCTCTGAGACTTATAAAGAAATTGGGATTCGCTGAGGATTCCATCAATAAGAATAAAAGCATCACCATAAGAGCATATGATGACCAGGAAAGAGTGTCTCAGGGCATTATCAAGATCCCCATCCAAGTGGGGCCAGCTACCATGGAAACAACCTATCAAGTTCTTGACCTTGATTTGCCATACAACATCCTCCTAGGACGCCCATGGATACACGGAATGAAGGCAGTGGCCTCAACCTATCATCAGTGCATTAAGTTCTCATATCAAAATGAGGAGGTTACCATATATGGGGATCCCGAACCTTTCACCTATTGCAAAAACTTGGAATCCAAGTTTTACAAGATCCCTCAAGTGCCTAAAAATGATGAAGGACCATCCACTTCACACATAGACCTAGCTAATCTCGCCTCCACTTCTGCAACAGAGACACCTGCCATCCCTGACATATCTGAGATCAAAAACATGATACAGGAAATGGATGTGGTGATTGTAGAATGAAGAGAAATGATTTTGTTGTAGGAGAGTTACCACAATCTCCTAGGTCACATGGGCAACCACAATTGATTCAAACACATGTTCACACTAGAACGGAACCCACTGGATTCCACAGTTGGGGGGATCTCAATCGAGAAAATGTGGATGAAGAGGACATCACGAACACTCTATACCAAGATGAAAGACCCACTCCCACCCTACCCATGGAGGAAACAAACAAAGGGTTACAAATGATGTTCGGCATGGGCTATAACAGGAATGAAAGCCTAGGAAGAAACAGTGATGGACGGTTAGAGCCCATCATTGTAGAAAGAAGAATGCAGAACCTTGACCTCGACTATACCCCTCCGAGTATAACCATGCGTGGTAGAAGTGTTCCTAATAGGGCAGTCAGGTCCTCTCCTTGGGTCTCGGCAACTAACCTTAGATTACCTATGTCCACAGGCCTACCTCTCGATAACTTCACATTTGACATAACTGAGGTTTGTAGTAGCAGTGACGATGATGACACCATAGGTGGCTTACCTAGGCTCTTTGAAGATTCCACTCTACTGATGATTAGTGCCTCACCCATTGAGCCAATCCAACAAACCCACCAAATCCACTTAGTGTACCCCCAACTCATCAATCACGACTAACGGGGACCGCCAATTCTAGACTCGTTCAAAAATGATGAGGCTCTCTCAGAATTCATGGGACTAAGGGATACTATTCCATGTGGAGATCACAAGGCAGGATTTGATATAACTTTAGACACACAAGCATACTATAGGGAGACGATTGAGTCCTTCAGTCGCAAAAGGAAAATTTTGAGAATAAGCTCAGAGTTATTGAGTGAAAACCACACTGTGGCACTCTCTAACCATAAAACAGTAAAAATAAAGGACGCATCCGATGGTGAAAACCTCCTTGAGGCACCAGAGGATGAAGGATTCAATCTCCCCCCTACTACTCTACACCAAGAGAAGTCAGCAGTGTTGGCAGAACAGTGCAACCCAGTCAACTTAGGAACAGAATCAAAACCACAAATTACCTTCTATGCAGAATCCCTCCTAGTAGAAGAGCAGGAACTATTGGCAGCATTCCTAAAAGAGAGGAAGGTAAATTTTGCGTGGACCTATGCAGACATGCTAGGCTTGGACCCTGAAATAGTAGTACATCATTTGGCCATTTACCCCGGAGCAAAACCAGTCAGACAAAAGCTAAGAAAGATGCACCCACAAATAGCCTTACTTGCAAAGATCAAGCTGCAGAAACTTCTGGATGTTGGCTTCATACGCCCAATCGACTATCCAGAAAGGGTATCAAATCTCGTACCAGTCTCAAAACCAAAAGGGGGCATCTGCATCTGCACTGATTTCAGAGACCTAAGCAAAGCGTGTCCCAAGGATGACTTTCCACTACCCAACATTGACATGATAGTGGATATGACAGCTGGACATGAGATGCTCTCCCTAATGGATGGCTTCTCGGGGTACAATCAGATAATAATAGCAAAAGAGGATTAGCACAAGACAGCATTCACATGTCCCTAGGGCACCTACTGCTAGAACGTAATGCCATTTGGGTTGAAAAATGCAGGAGCTACATACCAAAGAGCCATGACATTAATCTTCCATGACATGATCCATAAAATAGTCGAAGATTATGTGGACAACATACTGGCTAAATCAAAGAAGAGACAAGACCATATATCAACTCTAAGTGCTATCTTTGACAGGCTCGAACAATATAAGGTTAGACTCAACCCAAAGAAGTGTGTCTTTGAGGTACAATCAGGAAAGCTGCTAGGATACATAGTTTCAATGAGAGGAATAGAGGTGGACCCTACAAAGGTAAAAGCAATCCTTGAAATGGAAGCACCAAGGACATTAAAACAACTAAGAGGATTGCAATGTAGACTCTAGTCCATCCGGAGATTCATAGCACAATTGGCAGATAAACAGATTGCCTATTCACACCTACTTGACAAGGGAGTAGCTTTTAGATGGGATGACAAATGCGAGAAAGCATTCAGCAAAATAAAAGAATATCTACTTACACCACCTGTGTTGATGCCACCAATTGTGGGGAAATCATTAATCCTATATATCTCTGCAACAACAGCCGCCCTGGGGGCCCTTTTAGCCCAACATGATGAAAAGGGAACCGAGCGGGCTATCTACTACATTAGCAAAACAATGTTGGGACATGAGCTCAATTATACATCAATAGAAAAAGCTTGCCTAGCACTGGTATTTGCGGCTCAGAAATTCAGACACTACATGCTAGCGCACCAAATCAAGTTGATTGCCAAAATAGACCCTCTAAAATACCTATTGTCAAAAGCAACGCTTACAGGTAGAATGGCTAAGTGGATAATCATATTATCTGAACATGATATCGAGTATGTAGAACGAAAAGCCATAAAAGGACAAGTCATTGCGAATCAACTGGCAGAAGCTCCCCTCTACATAGATAACCCACTCATATCAGAATTCCTAGATGAGTCCCTTTTTAACCTTCGTGCAACAGACCACTGGAAGTTATACTTTGATGGCTCTCACACACAACATGGATCAGGAGCCAGTGTGTTCTTCATCATGTTGCAAGGAGATTGCATACCTAGATCATACAGGCTGGCATTCCCTTGTACTAACAATATAGTAGAATACGAGGCTTTGACCATAGGCCTCAAAATTGCAGCACAATGGCAAATCATGGCACTAAAAGTCTATGGGGACTCACAACTTATCATCAACCAAGTGAATGGTGAATACCAAATGAAGGATGATAAGCTCACACCATACAAGAAGGTGGTAGAAAGCCTAAAAGAATCTTTCATCGACATTACCTTTGAGCAGATACCAAGGACAAACAACAAAGTAGCCGATGCAATGGCGACAATTAGATCCTTACTAGACATCCCTTGCAACGTCTCAAAACATAGATTCCTCGTAGAGTAGCGTCTCGTACCCACATTCGAGGTACCAGAGTCAGAATACACGTGTGAACTTGTTGGTCCCAGTGATCTTTGGTATCATGATATATACACCTACCTAAAGTTAGGAATCCTCCCCACTGACATCACCCCAAAACTAAAGTGCACTTTCATCAAAAGGACTTCACGATTCGTCATCCTAGGAGAAACTCTCTTTCGTGGGAGTACCGACGGAACCCTGTTACGTTGTTTAAAACCTGAGGAAGCCTTGACTGCTCTAACTAAGGTACACAATGGCATGTGTGGATCACACTCAAGTGGTATGACCTTGGCTAAAAAGTTGCTGAGAATAGGGTACTACTGGCCAACAATGGAAAAAGAGGCGCACAATTTTGTCAGAAAATGCTTGCAATGCCAACAACATGGAGACCTTATTCATGCACCAGCTCAAGAACTGCATCCCATTGTTACACCTTGGCCCTTTTCACAATGGGGGCTCGATCTCATTGGTAAAATATCACCCACCTCATCCAATGGCCATAAGTTCATCATCATTGCCACTGAATATTTCACAAAGTGGGTCGAAGCAATTCCCATGACCTACATCATGGGAAAACAAATATCTAAGTTCATCCTAAATTACCTCATTTGTCGATACGATGTTCCTCAATCCATTATCTCTGATAATGGGATGCCCTTCAAAAATCAGGATGCCTGTGATTTGTGTGAAAAATTCAAAATTCAACACTGTTTTTCCACTCCATACTATCCACAAGGCAATGGCCAAGCAGAAGCTACAAATAAAACCATTTTGAAAATCCTCAAGAAAATAGTCAATGACTCTGGTCATGACTAGCATCTGCAGCTAAATCCCGCCTTATGGGCCTACTGCACTAGCATTCGTACGCCAACAGGCGCCACCCCATTCTCTTTGGTCTACGGGTCAGAAGCCATCCTCCCTATTGAGATCGGGCTCCCGTCACTGAGGATATCACTGCAAAACCTCATCACAGATGAGGAATACAGGGTCACAAGACTCAATAAGCTGGAATTACTAGATGAAAGGTGCATGGATGCCCTTAATCATCTACAAGTGTACTAGAATCACCTAAAAAGGAGCTACAACAAGAAGATCAGACAACGCACTTTCCAAGTTGGTGACCTCGTGTTGAAAGAAAACCAAAAGAATGTGCCAAATCCGGATACAAAGGGAAAGTTTGAGCCCAACTAGCTGGGACCCTTTATCATCACTACAAGCTACAAATCGGGGGCATATCAGTTATCGACACTAGAAGGCGAGCCCCTGCAAGAGCCCATGAAACAATTTGCACCTCAAAAAGTTTTATGCCTAAAACTTGCAAGGTATAAAACTAGAAAATACAAAAACAATCAGAAAAAGTCCTGAAAAAATGGTTACCTTGATGAAAACCTGGCAAATAGGCATCTTGGTGACAACAAAAAAATCAAAAGATCAAAAATCCAAAAAAAAAAAATCATAAAAAGATTGAAAATAGTAAAGGAAAAATTTCATCCTCTAGTGAAAACCACTTCGATGGCGCTTTGGGCAAGTACCTTGGTGAAAACCTAACAAACAAGCGTCAAGTGTAAATAAAGCACCTTCCCCATCTATCGGGATTTGCATGACTCTTTCCATCACTCATTCATCCACTCATCCGCTCACATCCATACCATAGCCTACGTTGGTGTCTATACCATATTCCACCATGGAACTACTTGGCATTGCTAAGGTCAGTTTGTCCTGCCTTTATCGAAGTAGTCTATCGCACCACACTTGGGCCATGTTCTCACAACAATAGATCGGATTCATGTACATTCTTGTGATCTTTTTCAAATTCATCAAAAAATCCAAAAACATCCAAATCATCAAAAATCTAAACACATGTTGAAATATCAGAAAATCTTCAACAAAATTCATCATTTAGTCTTGTTAGTCTTCCACCTTGTCGAACTATGTCATCTCTGAGCTTAAACGTAGGCAAGGTTGATCTTTGATCATCCCCTGAGATAGTTAGAGTCAGTCCTTAGGTGTCCGCCGCATTGACAATCCGTTTTCCCATCTAGTCTGCATCTTAAGTCAATCTTTTAAGCAATAAAAGGGGGGGCAATCCATTTGCCCATCCATCCTTTCATTAGGTCAATTTTATCGTCAGTCGAACTACATGGTCTCTACATGTATAACATAGGCAAGGCTCATCTATGGATCAGCTCCCGAAACCCCTAGGATAGGTCTTTAAGTTAGTCTGTTCGTCATAAATCTTGAAAATACCAAAAACATTGAAAAATGTGAAAATTCCAAAAACAGCCTCAAAAATATCTGAAAAATCCAAAATGGTGCATCCATTTCATTTTTTCTTTCACCCATGATCATCTCACTCATAATAAAATCAATCATCACCTTCACCCTTTGGTGAGTCAGTCAGAAGCAAGTTTAGCAGGTTCTAAAGTGAACACCTTAATCGTCAAAGTCTTGAAAGTCTAAGTCAGTAAGCAAGCAAGTTGGTCAACTCGGAGTATCAATAGCTTATCACCCAATCAGTCCTACCAAAACCCTGATCACTACATGTCCTAGGATGAAGCTTTCATTCGATGGACATAAGCATCAAGTACCTCACAATAGTTTAGCCTTGGCTAGCAGTATGAAGAACATTAGCTTGTTTGTTTGCTTTATTTTGGTCTTTTTGACTTATCTTATTTTGTGCCCATTCCAAGGACTTCTCAATGATGCCTAAACAAAATAGGTTTAGAGAGAAAGGAATGGGGAAACGATCATTATCTTTTTATCTGCTATGCTTGTGGGATACGCTTGTAAAATAACTTAGTCATATATACATCATTTGGTTTGTGGCAAAGATGATTTAGATATCTTGTTGACCACATAGGAAAGCTTGCTTTTCTGTGTTTTGGTCCGAGATGTTTAGAATGTCTGAGCTACACCCTGAATGAAGTATGTATGTTAAGTGTGAACAAGAATACTCCTATCTAATTTTCAAGTCAAAGTCCATCACACTAGGCGCCATGCCATCCTGGTTCTTAATACCTCGATGCATTGTACCTAAGTGTGTTATCAAACATAATGAAATGGACCCTTTGAAAATCCTAATTCCTATGAGCAATGCAAAATCACCATCATCACCCTCACTAACTCATTAATTCTATGTTTCTTCTATCTTATTTCCACACTAATAAGGTATCATAATAGTAATCAAAAAACATCGCTCATGCATACATCCTGCATCCACACCAACATCAGAAGAGCATTATAGCATATCAATATCTTAAGTAATGAGGAATACATTAAATTCGTTATTCTAAACATCTTAAGACAACATTACATCATGCATTATCATCTGCAACCATTACCATTACCACTTGCATCCATTACCATCATTAATATGTATTACATCATTTAAAACACGGAAAATACAAAAAAGAAGAAGAGAGAAATGCATTCATTACATAACACCACATATTTGCATTCACATCATAAAGGAGCGAATCATCTCATATATATATATCAAAAATCAATGTTATGATACATAATTGGATCAGGTGTCCATCAGATACATGGTACAATAAGGCCAAAATACTGCAGCCCATATATAAAATGAAGCGAAACCGTCACGTGATCAAAAGGGAGGCAGGCCCTGCTGGCTACTGCCCTCCCCATCCTGTCTCTCACCATGTGCCTCTGTTGGTCACCTCCTTGTCTGCTGAGAAAAATCTGGCACTCGACAGTCTGATGGCACTACCTGTCGATAATGATGCCGATAGTAATCGGCCTCTCTGATAGCCTCTCGGTAATCCCGAATATCAATCGATCTGGCCCGAGATGAGGACGTTGCACTCTCTAACTACCACCACCGGCCCATCTCCTGATCCCTCTCAGATCATGCCTGGTCTCTCTCTGCAGTCAAAACCTGTATCTTCCCTTGTAGCTGCTAGATCAGCACATCTCGATGGTCAGGTTGCCCTACTGGCTGTCCTATCGGTTGCCCTGCTGGTTGATGCTAAGGGTCTACCCTCGGCATACCATCCTGATCTCCTACTCGGACATGTGGTTGTTGAGCCCTGTCCCTAGGAGGTGTCTGATGAGGAGGTGCCCCACCTCGTGCTCTACCTCGCCCCCTGCCACCTAACCGACCCCTGCATCTGCTGGCCCCTGATCATATGGCCATGGCTGAGCTACAAGCTGCCTAAATGAGGACACTACCTCGTCTGTCGGGATGGGATAGCCCCATGCTATCTCCCTGGTGGTGCATGCAAAGATGGCCACATACTGATCGGCTAGCATGTCCTGTACCTCCCCAAACTGACGAGCAACCCTGTCTAGAAGATACCTCTCAATCATGGTATGCTCTCGCCCCTGCATCCATCTATCTTGTCGGGCGAAGAAGAGCTGCTGATCATCATCTATCCACGGACCAATACCCATCCATAGCCTCCAGACGAACTCTCTCATCTCATCAAGAACTCGTCGCTAGTACGGAATACCACCTACTCCAGTAAATGAAAAGTGCATCAATGCCTCACTGTACCACCAAATAAGGGGGTCGTCTGTCTCTAGGGGAACTGGGGTATTGTCTGGATGAAGCACTATGATCCTCTCCCATCCCCACATATGCATCAAGGTGCCTCCTACCCCAATGGACCTGTTGTCCATGTAAACAAACTCATGAAGATTTCTGTAAAGGGACACCAGTAGTATTGGTCCCCAAGCGAAGCACTCCCTCCAATGGACCATCTGATCCCATGCAAGTCCCCATCCTGGACTGAAATATCGGCCCCGTCGATCAGGTACCACAAGGCCTAAGATAATCGCAGCAATGATCAATCGATACGTGTGCACACAGTCACGATATATCTCCAGATCAATTTGACCATCGTAGAACTCAATGATGTCCATCTATATCACTCCATAATAGGCCTCTCTACCAACATCTGGATCATAGATAAATCAGGTCCCGTGAATGGGCAATTGGAGGATCCGCCATACGTCCTCAAGTGTGATGGTGGCCTTGCCGATAGGAAGATGAAATGAAGAGGTCTCACTATGCCATCGCTCTGCCAAAGCTGTAAGCATACCTAGGTGAACCCGAACAGGAGGGGTGTACGCAATATACCAAAGGCTAATAACACCAAGGTTCTCTTGGACTAACTTAGGCATAGACGCTAATCTACCAAGGACTGGACATCGATGCTCCCGTGAGTAGAGCATGCCAGGATCCTCCTGCATAGGAAAAGCAGTCGCATCAGAAAAAAAAAAAAAAAAGTTTAAAAGCCAAAATCTGCCTCAAACTAGCAAGTGCGATGCTGTTTGCAGGTGCGGCGTAGTTTGGAAAGTTCCAAACTGCACCGCCGCAGTGGAGTTTTCCATTTTACCAATCACAAAGTGACCTGCGCGGTGCACTTTTCATATGCGGTCCTGTTTAATGCAAATCCTAATTTTCTAACTAACCCGCGTGGTGAAGAATGGAAGGCGGCGGACTTTTGGCCAACTAAGTGACTAATTGCAAACTGCCTTGCACGGTGCAGTTCACATATGCGGTGCAATACAGGACTGCGTGGGTGTGATAAGGGACTTTCTGCGGTGCCATATGAACAGACTCTTAACCCTATTTAATGCACGTAAAATGATGAAATTAAAAGAAAGATAGGGGTACATACCACAGGTCCTGCGCCGACTGGTCGCTAATGTGTCTGAACCCTCTTCGTCACATGCCTGGGAAGTTGTCGTTGTGCCATTTCCACTCAAACTCAGAGCTCAAATTTGCAATTTTCTAAAGGCTAGGATGACAAAATGAATTCAAAATGACCCCTCGTGGTCTATTTAAGCTTGAAAATTAGGGTTTTTTGACCTAATTTGACCTCCCAGCTGGGGTTTTGATCCCCTGAGCCCGTTTTCATCTAACTGAGAGTCATTTTGCGTCTCTTCCGGTATTTTAAGGTAGTTTTTTGGCAATCTGGAGCATTTCTGGCCTGTCGGGCACCTTGTCGTCTTTTTCACGAGACCATCCAAAAATTCAAAATTTTCGTCTGATCTCTTGAGGGGGCAATATCCAGTAATATCCTTCTACTGGAGCAGCAGTGGGGCATCTAGAATTTTTATTTTTTTTCAAAAAATCCCAAACTTTCGATCACAACAGTTTATTCTTTGAATCAATGCAATAGGTACATTGCTTCAAAGAGGGGCAAAATGTAGAAATGGAAAATGTACAAATTCATTTTGGCACACTTGATCCCAATTTACTAACATTTCCTCCTAGATCACGTTCTCAGCATTCTATCCCTTAACTTGATAAATCATTATTTATTGAATTAAGTCTTCTCTTTTCAATGATTAAATTAATCAATTTAATTTAATCAACCTTGCATCGCTGTTTAATTAAATAAATCTTTTTATTTGATTAAATTCTTTAAAGTCCTCTTATTAAATTGAATGAATTAAACCTTATTTGATTTAATCTAACATCTTCCTCCTTTATTAAATAAATCAAATCATTTATTTAATGAATCATTTCCTCTCAATTTCTGACTTAAATCAATTCATAAATCTAAGTCTAAATTTTCAAATCACCTAATTCTTCATTAAATTAATCAAATCCATGTTTAACTTAATCCTTGTCACTAAAATCTTCTAGAGAATGCAACTTGCACAATAAATCAAATACTTTGATTTATTAATTCTTCTATTTTTTTTCACAAGGCATCAAAAAGGGAATATTCCTCTTTTGATTTCAAAAAGTCCAAGTGGACTTGGTCCTTCCAACAAGGCATTAAAATCCTCTTACATGTCCTTGACCTTGACCCAAGTGACAATAACTCTATTCCTTTTCCCTCTTCAACATGTCATTTCTCAAGTTTGAAATGCCACCTAATTGCATTTATTGGCCCATTGGCCAAAACTTGCACATTCCTCATCCAATCACATGTGGACAAGTGGCACAATGCTATTTGATGATCTTTGATCCCACATTGCTCAAACTCACTCTTCTTCCAATCTTTGAAATCTATAAATTGGAGACTCTTCTCCTCAATCTACATCCACAACTCATATGCAAAGTTACTCTCCACAATTGAGAACTAATTTTGCCCACTTCAACCAAGCATTCACAACATTTCATATTTTGTATCAAGGTTATGCTCAAATCTCTTTGGAGATTTGACCATTTCTCTCATTCAATCAAGCATTGCAATTAAGAATTGGGAAAGGGCCAATTGCAACACATCATTGGCACCAATTCCCCCATAAGATCTCTAACTCATTTGCTTAATTAGGATTTCATTTAAGTTCTTGTTTCATGTTCTTCATTTTCCTAATTTTAGCTTAATAGGTGGATTTTATGGGGAATTCCTCAAATCTTTACATGCATTCTTGAACTAACACTAACAATGTTTGACTTCTTTGTGCATTTGCAAGTTTAGGGGTTCACAGATGTTACATGCAAGATTTTCCCTTATTCTCTAGGAGAAGAGGCCTTTTATTGGTACAATCACTTACCTAATGCTTCCATCCATAATTGGACTGAATTAGAAATTGCATTTCTGCAAAAGTTCAAGATTCTTATTAGTGTTAATGAGCTATACCTACAATTTACTATAGTTAAAAGAGAGATTAATGAGCTCATAGGATCATTCAATGATAGGTTCCATCAAGCATACACCAGAATCTAGGCACCTTATGCTGGAAATGAAAATACTGCTTTAGAAGTTTACCTTGAAGTCTTGGATAGCCTCACAACCACCTTCCTTAAACAAAGGAATAATCCTCTGAATACTTTTCTCACTGCATATGAAGAGGCATTAAAGTTCAGTACGGACTTGAGGCAACACTTATCAGGACCTTTACCATTCTTAGGACCTGTTGCTTACCCTGGACAAATTCAAGCCCTTAACCAGGCTTTGACCAGTCATGCTCCAATAATGAATCCTGTACCTTCATTGCCTTTGGTTTCTCATCTAGGTCCACCTTTAAATCAAGCTCAACCTATGACCTCTTATCCTCAGTAAAGAGCTAATCAACCCCTTCATCAGCAACAAGCTAGTTTTCATACATATTTGTAGAATTCAGAAGTTTTGAATCAGGATGTTGGTTCTAGAAGCATACATGGATATCTTTCTGGTGGTGTTAATCCAGCACCACCTAACAGTCTAGATAAGGAGAGGTTGGATAAATTATCTAAGAAAGTGAAAAGGTTGAATACAAAGGTAACCTATTTGAGAAATCAAAATAGCCAACTTCAGGCTGCTCAGAAGAACAAGCAATCTAACTATGGTAGGGAGAACAAGAACTTTGAAAGAGGGTAGTATTTTGACAAAAATCAAAACTATGACAGAGGACAAGCTTCTAGTCATAATTTTGATAGAAGACAAGGTTCTAGTCAGATTTTTGATAGAAATCAACAACGTGGATAGGGATTTGACAAAGGGCAACAACCTAGACAGAATAGGTCATGGAATACTAGACCTAATAATGGGGGATTCCTACTCCATTAGATCAGCCTACTACTAAGGGGAAGCCTCCAAATGGTGTGTACTTGGTGGAGGTAGCCTTGTCTGGTTGGTGCAGACTCCATAAGACAAGTCAACACTCTGAGTTAGATTGTATTGAATTTCAGACTACGGCTTCTATTTTTCAATATGAAGTGGAGAATAATTCCACTAGATAGGAAATTGTACCCTCAAATCCATATGATTGTCCAGTGTTGGTGCTCAATCATGCCCCATTCCCCAAAGGTGGAGAAAATGAACCAAAAGAAGAATCCACTGACCAGGAGGATAAGGTAGAGCAGGTGCTAAATGAAGATGAGATTTCCTAGTTGTTTAGTGAGGAAAATGAGAATGATAATGGCCCCTTGGATGAGGATGAAGTTAGTGTTGAAGAAGTTCAGATGTTTCAGCAACCAGCTAAGAAGTATGATTTAAGAAATGGACCTAACAGGGGTCCACAAGCTAGAGGTCCTTTCACTACTTCTATTCCTCCCAACAATTTTAATAGTCCACCAGATCCACAAGCTAGTAATAATCCACATTATCCTCATGTACCCACACAGTACTTATCAAAGGAAAACAATGCTAAAGCATCCAAAGATAGGAAGGCCAGTGGCTACAAAGAAGCTCATGCTGACCTAAATGTGGAGCAATTAGGCGAATATGTGACTGAGAAATTCAAGAAAGTAAAGGTAAGTCTTTCTACCTTTGAGTTATTAAGAGTTCCTGCTATTAGGGATGCAGTTTTTGGGTCATTTCATTCAAATGTGATGCCCCAATGGGTAACTGTCAATGAGACTGCTACTAGATCTTCTAATTCCTAGGCACCTAGAAGTCAGGTTCCACCTATAAACAAAGGGAGAGATAAAGATAAAGTTCAAGTTGCACAAGCTGACACTCATTTGAGTTTATTTCAAGGCAAGATAGAAACCCCTCCTTTCTTGATTTCCGTTCGTATCTTCGGAAAGAATTTGCATAATTGTCTTCTAGACTCAGGAGCCTCTACAAACATTATTCCCTTTGTTGTTTGAAAATAATTACGTATTACCCCTATAGCTTCTCAAAAGAAGGTTACTCAATTGGAAAAAATAGAGGTAAGTGTAGTTGGAGAATTGAATATGATCCCTACGTAGCTTGCATTAGATCCTAGGGTGCAGCAAGTGATCAATATCCAAGTTGCTGATATTCCTAATACTTATGGTTTGATTTGGGGTGGGTATTTCACTAAGGCATTGAATGGGTATACATCTATAGACCATTCTCACATGTGGTTACCATGGAAATGAGTTCTGAATCAGATCCGAATTGAAAGAGAGCCCCAAATGAAGTATGTAACCACTGAATATCAGAACATTTCAAATGAGGTGTTGGTGTCTGAGGTTAGCATGGGAAATTATGTGTTAGCCACATCAGTTACCAAGGATGAAGAGGTTTTCATGCTACAAGATTCTTTAGATGAACATTTTCTAGAGAGTAGTGGTCCTAGGACATTGATTGAACAAGTGGATGAAACAAGTGATCAAGAGGATAGGCAGCTTGGTTTATTGGATAACTTTCAAGATTTTATCTAGAAATGTATGGAAGATCAAATACAGTTGAAAGGAAGTATGACCTTTGAAGAACTATTTCTTCCCAATTGGTGCAGAGTCCATGATGTCTCTCATTTTGATTTGGAATATGACTTATGTCAGATTACTATCCGATAGATACAAAAATTCATTAATCCAATTCCAATCGTCAGACTTAATATGTAGGAAGAATCAAATAATGATAAGGGTAAGAACCCAACACCTCCTGAGAAGCCCCCAAACCTCAGCAAAGGGAAAGATAAACTAAAACCAAGAGAACTTGATGGCTGTTAGACATTAAGATTTGATGGATCTAAATCTAAGCAAGGTGTTGGAGCAGGGTTCGAGTTGATCAATCCTAAAGGTAAGAATTATTTTTCTGCTCATAAACTCCAGTTCCAATGCACTAATAATGTTGTTGAATATGAAGCTTTGATCCATGGCTTATTAATGACATCAAGGAAGAAATTTAAGATATTACAAGTTTTTGGGGACTCTGAATTAGTAATCAAGCAAGTAAGAAAATAGTAAGTATTCATGCTGTGATAGAAGAATGACCAATTATAGGCATAAAGTGTGGGATCTCATTAACGGGTTCGATGCTTTTAATATCTAGTTGATCCTTTGAAACAAAAATCAAGTTGTTGGTTCTCTAGCTCAAGTTGCTAGCACCTTGCAGCCTTTGTCACTTTCAAGATTGAAGAAATTTACAATTGAGCTCACTCCAGTGCCTTCAGTGCCTAACAACGTTACTAATTTCCAGGTATTTGAAGATGATAAGCATATTCTGGACTTTATTACAAGTTGTGATGTGTTTGCTTCCCAATTTATTGATGAGATAGAGCCTCAAGAAGCAGAAATAGACTTTGGAGGAATAATTAATTTGAAGACCAATACTATTCCAAGAGGTATGGTGTAGCTTGAATGAATTTTTGATTTGGATAAGATAAGAGATCAGGAGCAACAAGCCAAAAAGGAGTCTCTCAGTAGTGAGTGTGAAACATATAATATGGGGACACCAGGGGACTTGAAGAATGTTTTTATTGGCAAGGTATGTACTCCAGAAGAAAGAAAGGGAATTATTGATACCTTACATACATATCATGATGTAATAGCTTGGAGTTATGAAGATTTGAAAACATATGATACTCAATCATTAAACACACCATCCCTTTGAAGTCAGATGTCAAACCATTTAGGCAGAGACAAAGGCCAATCAATGTTCTATTAGAACCCATTATTCAAAAGGAGGTGCAAAAATTGCTTTCAACACACATTATATTTCCTATAAGGCACTCTACTTGGGTTGCGAATTTGGTTCCAGTAAGGAAAAAGAATGGAGAAATCAGGTTATGTGTAGAGTTTAGGAATCTGAATAGAGCATCAAAAAAGGATAATTATCTAGTTCCTTCACTAGATGGGGTGCTTCAAATTGTTAATGGATCTCAAATGATGTCCTTTTTGGACGGGCATTCTGGGTACAACCAAGTTATTGTGTAGTATGAGGATAGACATAAGACTGCCTTCACTACAAAATGGGGAAATTTTGCTTATAGAAGAATGCCATTTGGGTTGATCAATGCTGGAGCTACATTCCAGAGAGCTATGGACATTTCTTTTAAGGACATAATTGGTAAGTGCATCATTATTTATATGGATGATCTAACAGTTTCTCCAAGAAACGAGGCGATCACATAACAGATTTATGCAAAGTATTCCAAAGATGCAGAGAGTTTGGTATTTCACTTAATCCAAGGAAGTGCATTTTTGGAGTCACAGAAGGAAAGTTGTTGGGACATATTATCTCAGAATAGGGTATTGCTATTGACCCTGAGTGAATACAGGCTATCTTGAAGATTCAGCCTCCTGCAAGTAAGAAAGAGATGAAGTCATTTTTTGGTAAGATTAACTTTGTTAGGAAATTTATCACTGGATTTGTAGAGATAGTTAAGCCATTGAATGCTATGTTGAAACAAGAAGCAAAAATAGAATGGAATGCAAAGGCTAAGGAAGAATTTGTAGAAATCAAGAAAGCTATTGTTGAGGCTCTAGTATGGGTGAGTCTAGATTATACTAAACCTTTTTACATATATTCATTCGCTTCTGATCATTCCTATGCTGCAATGTTAACTCAAAACTCTAATCAAGGCAATGAAAATCCTATAGCCATCATGAGTACTCCTTTGAAGGATGCAAAATTAAGATATCATAATGTAGAAAAGCAGGTCTATGCTTTGGTCAGAGCAGTGAAGAAGTTTAGGCACTATATTCTAAGGAATAAGGTTTTCGCCGAAGTACCTGATCCTGCAGTAAAGTTGTTGTTAATGCAGAATGAGGTGGGTGAACGAAGGGCCAAATGGGTGACTATGTTGCAGGAGTATGATATGGAAATCCAACCCATGAAATTAGTGAGAGGACAAGGACTTACAAAGAGAATAGCTGAGACCGGTCCTGATCTCACAGCTCAACACTATTACCTTCAAGAGGTATCTCCGGGAGATTGGTATGATGAAATCATTTTCTATTTGTTGAATCAGCAGTGTCTTGATCACCTTAATACAGTTCAGAGGTGGGCCTTGCACCTGAAGAGTGGAATTTTAATGATGAAAGGAGCTATCTTGTATAAAAGAAATCATGAGGGCGTATACTTAAGATGTTTGGGAAAAGAGGAAGCTTCCAGAGTGATGATTGAATTTCATGAGAAATATGGCACAGGCCATGGTTCTGCATCAACCACTACACACCAGATCTTGAGGGCAGGCTACTACTGGCCCACTTTGTTCAAGGATGTACACCAACATGTGAGGACTTGTCACATATGTCAAACTACAACAAGTAAGGAAAAACGTGTAGCTCTTCCACTCTAGCCAGTCATAGAGGTAAACCTGTTTGCTTAGTGGGGTATGGACTTCATAGGTCCAGTTAATCCTCCATCTTCTGCGGGCCACAGGTATATTCTTACCATAATTGATTATTTTACTAGATGGACAGAGGCTCTTGCTTGTAAACAGTGTACTTCAGATGTGGTAATCAATTTTCTTGAATCAGGAATTATCAATCATTTTGGTTGTCCGCTATCTTTGGTCTATGATAATGGTCCTGCATTTGCATCCCTAAAATTTTCTAATTGGGCGTTTGATCATGGGATTGCTATTAAATTTTCATCCAATTATTACCCTCAGGGTAATGGTCTAGTTGATTCTTCTAATAAGAACCTACTGACGGTTATCTATAAGTTATTAGAGCAAAATCCTAAGGATTGGCACACCCAGCTCCGATTTTCTCTCTGGGCTGACCATACTAAACATAAGACATCCATAGGAACCTCTCCTTATCACATGGTGTATGGTTTGGAGCCTGTATTTCCTATCCAATTGAAAATCCCTACCCTACAGTTTATCAATGAATACTACAATGAGGAAGATAAGTGTGAAGCCCATTTGGCTAAGTTGTTACACCTAGAAGAGAAAAGAGATGAAGCCCTAGAAAACTTTGCTAAACATCAAGGTGTGGTGAAAAAATGGTTTGATAGGAGAGCTAAGGTGAAGGCCTTTAGAATTTTTGACTTAGTTCTCTACTGGGATAATGCTCATGACCATAAGGGAGAGCATGGTAAATTTGATAAACTTTGGCCTGGTCGTTACCGAATTTCAGAGATTTTGGGAGATAATGCTTTTCGCTTGAAAACCCTCACGGGTGAGGATATCCCACTGCCTTTCAATGGGCAGTATCTGAAGCATTATTTTCAACCTTGAACTGTTCTGTAGTTCATCCTATACATAGTTAGAGTAGGTTTGTTTTCTGCTTTATTTTGTTGGTTTTGCTTTGGTAGTTTAGGTTTGCTTTGGTTTGTTTCGCTTTTCATTTTGGTTTTGGCTTTTGGTTTCCTATTTTCTTTGGTTATCTCTTTTCCCATAGAGATTTACCTTTCAAGAGAGATAGGATATCATATTCTGTCTGAGTTGTTGCTGTGTAGAAAACACCATCAACAAAACCCTTATCATGCATTAGCAAAATATAAACATCAGAAAAAGTAATAAAAACACATCCAAACACATGAGAACACTAGATTTCCATGCAAAACCCAAGAAGGTAAAAAACACAATGAGGATTAGCTCACAATATAAAGTAATTACAACACCAAATACAATAGGCTCACTACTGGATGGCTCACTACCCAAAAGAAAGAAGGGCTCACTATCAGTGGCTCATGGCCATATTAGAAAGAAGAAGAAATAAGATTGTTACAATGAGAAATCCATTTTAGAGAAACAAAAAATATCCATCACTACAATTTTACCCCATCAGTAACCTCGGTAACCTCTAATTCACTATTATCAGAAACTTTAGGTACTCTACAAATGTAGACCCTTCTACTCACTGCATTGGAGTCATAGGCATTAAGATCAAACTTCAGATCTCTGCATTTGATTAAATTTTCATCTCAAAACATCCTCGCATCTACACACACTTCTCCAACAATTCACCTTTCCTTTATACCATTTGTAACCTTAGAAACATATTTTAAGGTCATCTATGCACCTCAAACATGTAAGTTCAAATTAGGTCGGCACCAAAATATTCCCGTGGTGGAGAGGTAGAAAGGAAAACCACATCACACCTTAAATAAGACCTAAATCCACATATACATGCCATGCCACACTCCTACAAAAATTGAAGCATATCTACAAATAGTATAAACACCCAAGGTCGGTTGAACCTATATTAACACCATTAAACATTTAAGTACATGCTTCCTCCAATTTAAAGATGGCTCATAGAACACACACAAAACTTAAACACAATCTAGAATACTCCATCACACCCTGAAATCCAACAAATCCTTCACAAAACCATACACCTGAAGAAAATAATCATTTTGTACACCTTGTTAACCTTCCACACATTGTAACACATGAATCTAACCTTGTGGAGCACCAAAAATCAAACACCTCAGACTGAAAATATATATGAACAATATAAGCACACTCCCATATCTGCAAGATTAGAAACCTCAACATGGAGAAATGCAGAGAAAAACCATTTCTCTCAAACAACACTGAATCACAGTTTCCACACTACTGAACACAACTTCTTATGTTGAACGATCCAGAATATGAAACTCTAGATATAGGACCTTTGAATGCCTCAATTCAATCTATCTGAACCACACAAGAAAATCTTCAAGCATGAAGAAATGCAGAGAAAAACACTAAACGCCACTTTGCCACACTGAACTCTCTTTTAATAATTTTTTCTCAAAAGAACTTGGAAACCAAGCACGAAAAAACACCATCTCAAAATCTGCAAAACCTCCCCAACATCTCAACCACACAAGAGGTTGAAAATCCACAAACATATGCTCATCAAAGCAACACTAGAGGTTGAAATTAGTGAGACTACTAATGAAATATAATGCAACCAATCAATTCATCCCCATAAGTTGAAATTAATGCAACAAAAAAGATTTGTTGACATCAATGAAAACACAAACGTCCAAAACTATGTGCCACATATATGCCATGTAGTTTTGGGAAAAACTATTTCAACTGAAACTATCTAGGTCGAAATTGTTTTGCTCGGAATTGTTTAGTTGGATGGAAGTGTGACACAGGTTTGTGCTTTTACTCAAAGAACATTTTCCTATGTGCAGACCTAAAGTTTTATTCAAATCACGTTCATCCTATGGTGAAGGTTATGAGTCTTATTAAACCAGATATTTGATCACCCAAAGTTCCAAATGAAGTTGGAATTTTTTTGTAAAAGTCTAGGCTTTACAAATCTTATTGAACCGAACATAGCTAAATTTGGAAGATTCAAATCTTGATCTAATAGAAAATATTTTCTCGAAAAAATAATGATCCTTAACATAATAAAGTATCATTAATAATGCTAAATGAGCTCGATGTTATATCTGGTTACAAATGCACATCAAAAAACCAAAATATGATTGATCTTGTGGATATTTTTCTTCTTGTGGAACCTGATACATCACATTCTTAATTTCCACATCTGGTAATAATGTGCAAATTTATAGTAACAATGTAAATCCCCATAATTTTTTGATAAATCTTCCTTAGTTGGAAGAAGGTAATTCCTAGTGCAAATTGATCGTGGGAAAGTATATTTCAACAAATGAAAAGTAATTTTATTACTATTTGGTTTTATGGATGTTTATATGCCTTAGTGAATCATATTTTGAAGTGAAAGTGGAAGCGCTAAGAGTTAAATGAAACATGTATAGTTTCATTTTGAAGAATGAGATATTTGATGAAATTGAATTGTTCCTGACACGGGTATGAAAGGTTTGACTAAGTTAAGGTTTGGAGCTCCTTCTCAATATTTTGGAATTCCTACAAGATATTGGAATGCCTATGAAGATCAAGATCAAGATGCAAATATAACTTGATGATGAATCTTATACAATGAACTGTAGAGATTTTAAACCATAACAAAACAAGCATAATTTTGAGAGAAGATGGAGGAAAATATGAAAAAGAAGTAGAATACATAATAATTATTAATTGAATCTAAGAGTGAAGCCTAATTGTAGGATTTCTATTGAGGTTTAGTCAACTATGAAGATATTTGACTAAGTCAGAGTATTAAGAATTTTGGAAAGACTAGTGAACAAGAATCAATGATAAAGTCTTCCTTTAGAAATTTGATCAAATCATCTGAAACTATCAAGAAATCCTTCCACTAATAGGCCATGTGTAGAAAATATCTATTTACCTTATATCAACTTTTCATCACATTAACTATTTTGTAACAATGTGATTTTGTAACCGATCTATGCATTGGTTCTATAAAAGGTAGCAGATCATTTCACTTTGGAAGATCAAAAATTGTTGAACTTGTAGAAATTGAATTAGAGAATTTCCAATCTTTCTTCTACCTCATGTTTTTAATTCTCTTTTAGAAAATACTTCTACATTTTATAGAGATTTTAAAGTTAAAATAAATCAAAAGGTAATTCTTGATCATAAATCCTACATGATTGTAAGTTATTCATCTTGTGGAATAATCAAATTGTTGCAACATCTTTGGGTGAATTTGAAGCTATTTTTTTGTGTGGATCATTCATTTCTTCAAACTTATGCACTATTATGTACATAGATGTGAATAAATTTGGTGACGTACTATCAATTCTTACTTCAATTTGCATTTCTTTCAATGTGTATGTGTGTAATATTTAAAAACCATTAATATTTTACACTTTTCTCTTTCTTATTTTGATTTTTTATACTTTCTTTATCAGGGATTAGTTAGAAGTAAATAATGGAATGTAATAATTACAAAGGGTGAAGTGCATAATTGAATATCTGTAATGTTTTTTTTTTAAATAGTGAAAAATGAACCCCGAGTAAACCTAGGAAGTTAATACCTAACATTCCCAAGCCTTGGGATAATTAATTCCTAATTGAATTAGTAATCTTTTAAGAAAGATATTTTTTGTTATTCAAAATCTATCTAATTTGATGTATGACTAACATTGCCATCAACATATTGTAATGTTAATATTTCAATAATAATGTATGTTGTGAAATATAATATTAGTGCTTCAATTAACATGTATGTTGTGGGTTATGATAATAGTGTTTTAGTTATCAACTATGATGTGGCTATTAGTATATTGTATGTTGAACATCTATGAAATAATAAAGATGTATTATCTATTGAACTAGTATGGTTAGTTATTTAACAATGTTGTTGATTCAACTATGGAAGTTGAGTAATATTTAATTTAAATGCAATGAATATTTGACTCAATATCGTGAATGTGTATTTAGATGTCAATATAACTTGTATTAACTTATGTGTATGTTATTTATTTGATGATTCCTCAACAAAATGTTGAAATGTTCAAGTATATATGCATGTCTTGTTATGTAAAGTTTTTAGTTTTACTTGATTGTGTCAAGTGATCAATCACTCACATGTCACCTTGGTTAAGGAGAGTGGTTGGGATATTCCATAGACCCATTTGTAGGGATCATGTAACATAAAAAAATTATGCAATTTTCTATCCAATCATGGTGGGAAAATGAGACATAATTGTACATCATTTTCTATTTATTCCTAAATGAGTATTATTCTACAAAAAATAGAGTTTTATATCATTAGTGAAGAAATTATATAGTAATATAAATGTAAAGTATATTTTAAATCTTCATAGAAAGTTGGAATTATTGTAATTCTTTGCACTATTACAACATTTTAATTTTTCAATTTGTTTTATTGCTCTACATCTTGGTAAGGAACATAGAGTGTGATCTAAAAAATGGATGGTAAAATGTATCACATGATTAAAATCCACAAACAATCACATTTAATTGTCATGACAGTTTGGATGTTAATAAAATGAATAGGTTGAAATGGATTTGTGACAATAATATTAGTCAATAGATTATTTTTGTCGATTCAATAATTTATCATTGATTTTAGAAATTCTATCAATAACTCATGTATTAGAATCTTTGTTATAGAATTTTTAATTCTTTGATAACATTCTAAGAATAATTGGACTTTTATTTAGGATTTTAAAATTAAAAATTAATAGAATTTGTTCAATTAGTCTATAGTTTAATTATTTTTATCATTATTCCAAAATGTTGTTGGTGAAATCAACATAATTCAATAAATATAAGTTTTTTGTACCTTTATTTTATTTTATAAACTCTATTATAATGTATGAACATTGCTAACGAGTTACCAATTAAGATTTGAGTTCCTAAATTGAATCTAAGTTAACATAACTTGTTTGAATTATAGATTATAAGTTTGTTAAATAATCTTAATATAAATATATCCTTATATATGTATTTAGCAACTAAATTGTTAATATATCAAATATGTCCTAGCTATAAATGTTAGGATAAGGGTATATTAAATAGGGTTGAGTAAGAGACTATAACAAGTTAAATATTTATTATATCACATAAGAAACTCAATCGTTCTCTGTGCACAATAAATTATAAATGTATAATTAATAGTTGGGAAACTTCATCTCACATAAATCTCCTAGCTTTTAAGTATGCATATTCAATTACAACTAATCAAGGTGATTATTGAGTGTTTAATATGTCAAAGTTATCCTCTTCATCATTACATATTTAATAATTTTTTGGTCTAATTTTTGGGAGGTCATTACAAATGGAAAGAGTTAGAAGCATGCTAAGTAGTGCTAAGTTGGAACTAAAAAATTGGGTTGAGGTTTTAAACACTACTTATTAGCTAAAATAGATCTCCCAACTTTTCTCTAGTCGACAAGTCACCTTACGAGGTATATATGTAAAATATCATTAATTTATCATTTGAAGTAATTGGTACTAACATTTATGTTCATGTTCTTAAAGAAAAATGATATAATCTACAAGAATAACAAGCCTGTTTTGTGGGTTATGGAAATAATTTAGAATGTCAAAATATTTGGGATCCTATAGCACTAAAAAAGGTTTATTCTAATGATATGATTTTTAAGGAGCTTAGAGTATTCCTAGATGTTGAATAGCCTCAAGAAAAAATTAATACAATGCATTTTGAAACTAAGAAGGAATATACATATGTAGAACAATAAGAAGATGAACATATAAAGGAAGTAGAATGTTTAAAGGAGAGTTTTGATGAGAAAAAAAAATATCCTCTTGTTACTCCTTTGAAAATGTTTACTAGACAATAGAGAGCCATTGAAATGTATAACCCATATAATCTTCATTATGTATTTGCATTATTATGTACTATCAATGAACCTAGGTTTGTGAAGGAAACCCTATCTTCAAGGAGCATGAGCCTTGGTGGAAGGCCATAAAAGATGAAATAAAATCCTTGGTTAGATGTGAGACTTAGGACATAATTGATATTTCTAATGGAAGGAAGCCCATTGGTTTCAAGTGGATATTCAAAAATTAATTTGGAGTAGACAATAAACATGAGTGGTGCAAAGCTCAATAGTAGCTAAAGGTTAATCCCAAGTTAAGGGGGTGGATTTTAGTGAAATATTTTCTCCTATGAATAAGTTAACTTCTTATAGACATTTATTACCTAATTCTCCTACTTATGACTTATAAATAGAGAAAATGGATGTAAAAACTACAATTTTGCATGAGGATCTTAAAGATTTTTTTAATATGGAATTGCATGAGAATTTTGTGGTGAAGAGAAAAAGGCATTTGGGCTACAAGTTAAATTGATACTTATATGGATTGAAGCAATCTATATGTATGCGGTACTAGAAATTTGATTCATTTACATTAGAGATTCATTTTGTTAGAACTAAAGTAGATCACTATGTATATTTTAGTCTAATTGGTGATTGGTTATTACTCATCATATTATATGCAAATTATATGTTGTTTATAAGGTAAAACAAAAGGGTGATTAGAGTGCTTAAAAACAATCATCTAGTACTTTTTATGTTACATATTTAGAGGCTACTAAGTACATTTTAGATGTGGAAATTTTTAGGGATCAAGTTAACAAAAATATTTGGTGCAATTAGAGGTATGTCAATATTATTTTGTAGTGTTTTGTAATAGCATAATGTCCTAAATTGGATTATCTTGAAAAGATGTTTAATATTTTTTACTTGAGTGTTGTTGGAAGTTTTATATATATGCACTAGTATGTATAAGACCAAATATTTCCCAAGCAATGGGAGTTCTAAGCAAGATTATGTCTAACATTTGTAAGGAACATTAGACCTTTGTTAAGAGGGTGTTCAAATATTTGTGAGGAAATTTAGTTTAATTTATTTTTATCATGAGAATAATTATATGGGAAATATACTTGATTTATAGTGCTTCATTGAATTTGATTATGAAAAAGATTTGGATAGCAAGATTTTTGTGAGCAATTATGTGTTCACTTTATCTAGTGGAGTAATCAATTGGATGAGTAAGAGATAGCATATAATTTCTCTTCTAACTATAAAATCAAAGTGAATACCTACAACACATGCTTGTAAAGAAGTAATATGGCTAAAGACATTGTGCTCGAGCATGTTGGTTTTATTTGTGGAAAAGTGAGTATTGGATGCGATAATCAAAGTGTAATATTTTTGACTAAAAACATGATGTTTCATGGTCATAATAAACATATTGATGTGCAGTATAATTTTTTTCTCAAGATGATAAACGGTAAAAAGGTCATGGTTCTTAAAGTTGAAACTTTGGAGAATCTTAGGTTCACTCACTAAGTTGATGACTCTAAAGAAATTATGTTGGTGCAAGGAGACTATGGGCCTTGGCTCTCCTAGTACATAATTATTTTTATAAAGTTCCCTATTGTGTTATGGCAATGTAAATATCAAATAGGAGAATACTAAGAATAAGGAAGATAGTCACCTTGTAGTATTTTAAAATGTTATAATTTATTTATTTAATAGTCAATTAATTATTTGTATGTCTACAAAGAACATGAAGAGGATCAACTCAGACATCCACATAAGGTTGGGGTTTTTTATAATTAATTATTATTATGTAGGTGACTTGGAATATGCACGTAAAGGAGATAATGTGGGAGGAAACATTCTAAGGTATGATTGGATTCTTGGCATGAAATAGAAGGAAATATATAATGTTACAAAATATGTAAGCATCAATGGTATTGTAAAAGGTGTAAGAAAGCATCTATGAAAATTTGTAAGAATTTGATACATTTTGTGGCATTGGATAGTTGTTATTTTGTCTTTTGGTAGGTTATTTTTGTCTTCTAGTGAAGTTGGATGACCAAGTTCATGAGAAATGTCTTAAAGCTTCTATAAAAATATTTATAACTTTTAAACAATCATCATGAAGTCTCTTTTACATGTTGACTACTTGGATCAAGGGTTGAATCCAATATATTGGAAACCATTTAAGACTTCTTGGATTTTGTAGTGCCCCTCCATGACTCACCCTATCTGTATGCCAATCTGGTTAGTCAATATTGTCAGTACTATCTGGTATTTGGTTTATTTCATTTAATTTGGGGTGATTTATACTTTGATTAATTGTTATATTAAAATAAAGATTATCGAAATTAAAAGGCTTTGGAATAATCAAAATAGAAAGCTTTTATATAATTATGGTATTGATAAAAAAAAAATTATTAATGTTTATTTGGTTTAAATAAAAATAAGTTATGATTTAATAAAGAGATATAAAAATAAATATATTAATTAAATGCAATAGAATTGAAAGATAGGCTAGAATTAATAAATTAGATATTCTAAAGAGGATTTATTGGGAGTGACTAAATAAAGATATTTTATTAATATATAATGAAGAGCACGGTTGAAATAAATTGTCAGGAAATCAAATCATTTAATTTATTTTTAGAGTGGATGTAGTTATGGACAACAACATTTTGTTTATCATTATCTAAACTTACATATATGTATATGTATATATATTCATATATATATATATATATATATATATGTGTGTGTGTGTGTGTGTGTGTGTGTGTGTGTGTGTGTGTGTGTAGGTATACACGTACATGGGTTATGTTTCTTGCAAATGAATTTCGTTGCTTTAGTAAATTGTGATCAAATAGAAGAAACAAAGAAATAAGTTGTTTAGAAGTTAGACATACTTATAATCAAAGTAATGAAAGTTATAGTGTATGGAAAGAGAATATCCTTGGATTCGATAAGTAATTAGGATCATGATTCTACTTTTCTTTTATTATTTTGAATTGTTTATGTGAACAAGTGAATGAATGCTGAATTGAAGTGAATTGTGGGATTTGTACCAATGTTTAAGCCATCTTGTGAAGTAAATTTTAGGAGTCTTCTAGAGGCTAGGGGAAATTGTCTTCTTGATGGTATTTTGATAATCCCTTGAGATGATTGTTTTGTATTGGATGAGTGTATGTGGGCCATTAGTCTTGCACAATATATTCACCAGTGTGGATGGAACTTGTGTACAAAAAGGGTTTTTCTTCACCTTGTTGTATATGTTAATGTGAATTTGTGAGTGTGCAAGTTGGATTTTCTCTTTTGATCTTATAGGGTCTCCTAGTTGTTGTAGAGGGAGTGGATCTCAATGGGGGTCTGACGCACAAAGTGGCAGGTCTAGGGTAACTCATTGAGAGTTTAATCAAGTGATAATCTAAAATTAATTATGGGGTTGGGTAGTTCACATTAATCAAGATAACACCTCACTCATGGCTCAAGTGCTTGTTTAGGCTTGGGATGAGTGGGAAGGCCTGGAATGGCAAGATAAACTACCAGGTCTGATTGGAAGGCATGTTGATCCCACATGAGTTTGTATGGGGATCCGATGATCAGTACAGGTGGCCAGGAGGTCCTGTAGCCTAGGAAGGTTACACTAGGGTAACCCATAGCAATCTATGTGATGAAACTCCTCTTACGAAAACTATGTATTCCCTTGTCTCTTATTTCCCTCGATGTTGTGAGCCTCTAGAAGTGGTGTTATTGTCATGTGTGGTCATACCATACTTGTACATTGAAGTCATAAATGCCCTTGTGTCGTCTTTTGTCTCTTGGTTGTTTGTGGTAGGACCTTAATGCTATCTCCTAGCATGGGGGGTGGACCTTAGGGTTCCACATGGTTGGGTGGAACATGCTATGCACTCTACTAGGTTACCTCACTTTGTTTGTGTTCATGGTGATTGCTTCTAAATTTGAATACTTTTGCACTGGTTCGAGTTCCTGTGATTTACTATTCAGTTACATGTATTGTACCATAAAGCCATTATATCATGTATCATTTCTTTGATGTACTCTCCTCACTCATATGAGGATACCTTGTTATTTAGATGTATCAATGTAATGGTGTAATTCTAGGTTGAACTCTCTTTTATGTAATAAACAATGTAGGGGTATGTGCAGAATCATCATGGAAAAAATAGGCCCTTAAGTGGTGAAAAATTCAAAAAAAATCAAAGTTAGGCAACTTGACATAAAAATTTGAATAAGTTATCTATATTATTTCAAAAATATGTAAGAATAGAATTTGTAGCAAACTGAATGTAGTTTCTAAATTACTAGGTTTATTTATAAAAACATAAAATCTATTTGGTGAAAATTTGAAATTTCAATATAGTACTACTTAAATTTTAGGGAAAAAATAAGAAGTAGGTGTCTGTCTGACCACCCTAACCACATTAAAATGATAATTTTTTTTATAAGATTTTATATATAAGTAGAGGACTCATGTCCCGATGTGATGCATATTTTTTTGTAATTTGTTTCCAAGTAAATAATTAATTATATTTTTTTTATGACAACTTTTAAAAAATATAAAGACTCATATGTCTGACCACCTTAACTTGGTCAAAAATTCATGAAATTCAATTATTTTCTTTTTTAATCTTATAGTATGTGAAGCATAGAATGTAACGCATGTTTTGGATTCAAAAAATATGATACCGTTTGAAAGCTATAGATGTTTTTTAATCAGCTTAAAAATTGGGACTTTAGTCGTAATTCAATAGAAAATGAATAATAATTATTTATTAAATTCAAAGTAAAGCATAAATTATATTGATGGAAAGTTGAGAATCTCCTTTAAAAACCCTTTTCGTTTCATCAATTTTGGGTAAAAAAAAGTCGTCAACCACATACCTATCATATTGCCACTTTTTGGCCCATCATGATCCTCCACATACCCGTAGAAGATGTTATTGTATATATTAATTAAATGGTTTGATCCTAAATGATATCTTGATCACATGTTATGGTTATTTCATCTTGAACAATTAAATGTGGTGATTAAATGTAATTTCATAATGTAGATGGTACTTGTTTAATGTAATATTTCATAGTTCTTATAGTTTAGCTTATGGGAATCAAGTAGCGTAGACGTGGACCTTGGTTAGAAATTAAGTTAATGTTTCATTTTAAAAAAAAAAATTGTTTCGTTTAGGGTGATAGTGTGTTGTCCTCTAGGGTTTCATGGCAGGGGCATTACACATGGTATTAGAGCCTAGGTTCATACACTGGGCACTTTGGGTACACATGAGCCCATTACATTGACCTAGTTGCTTGCACTCTTGAGGTTATGTTTTCTCTATTCGGTCATCCTTGCTTAGCAACACGAGATTAGTCCATAGGTGGTGTTTTTCCAATGGTGCAAAAAATCGATGGAAAGGATAGGACCCTCGGTGTAGTGCACAATACACTGATATCCTGCCTACCGAGGATGCATTAAATACCCTTGTGTAGTCTTGTGATGTGTTTTCTGGTGTTGTGAATTATTGTGTGTAGGTGGAGAATGCATGTGAAATCATGAATATGGTACTTATATTTTTGGACCTTTTTTTTCCCTTTTGTCATCCTCGTCTAATATTTGTGACTTGTCTTTTGATGTTGATGTATAGGAAAATGCCTAGAAGTCAAGGTCGAGGTCAGGGATGTGGTGGAGGTCGTGGGGTCAACCACCAAGATACCCCTCCCTAGAGTTCCCACAAGTCTAAAAGTGAGGAACAACCGAATTCCCAAAATAATCAAGTGAGGGATCCTTGTGACGAGACTTTAGGTCAAGTCCTCACTCATTTTAAGTTGGATAAGGGCAAGAAAAGTGAGGAATTGAAGCAAGCTTCCAAGAGTAAGAAGCCCTCTACAATCAGGGATTGGCCTCTTGGGTGTGGGCAAAATGCACCCTTATTATCTGAGGAAAAGGAGATCCTACGAGCTCAACCCTCCTCTTCTATAAAAACTGATGTAGATTCTAACGAGGACCCTAAGGAGTGTCCTCTCTCTAAGGATGAGGAAACTGGTTAAGGTAAAGGTGAACCTCCTTGCAATAAGGGCCTAAGTGACCCATGCTTGTTTGTAGGCTTGTAGAAGTAAGCCTAGATTTTGAGGGGGGAGTCCCTGAGTTTTCTTTTCATCACAAATAGTTACTTGTTTGTATTTGAAAATTATGATACTCTGCTTGGTGTTGGATTCACAGTTATGATGATAGTCGATGATGTTTTATTACAGATTTTTTATGCTCATATTATTCTTAGTATATGGATTTAATGGATTGTGCGGATTAATCTTGCTATGTGTATTATGTGATTGTTGGGTGTATGTTCTTATCATGATTTGGTATCTGATTATTGTGCATTGGTGTACTTTGGTGAAGGGGAACAATGTCACATCACTTGATTGCGAGTGCCCTATGACGCTGTAATTTTCTCTTCATGGTGTATTTGACTGGTTGTCTATATACATGTTCAACCATGCAATTTGTTGTAGATTACAAGTACTAGGCATCGACTCCACCTGAATTTCCAGGTTTGAATGTGCCTAAACCCAATGGAGAATGTTGAAATGGAGATAGCATTGGATCCCCTATGTTGAGCCATCATCCTCGGAGAGGATGAGTATTTGGGTCGATACCTTGTTAGATATGAAGTTAGTCTGTGTCGTTTGAAGTTCTGCTTGTACCCGGTCAGGTATTTGTTTGATATTGGTTTACTCGATAATTTGATGTGCTTGTATTTTCATATGTTTTATTCTAACCTTGCGACTTCCAAGAGTAAGTCGAACCTTAGGGGGGGAGGATGTAGTGAGCATCCATGACTCACCCTGTCTATATGCCAGTCTGGTTGGTCAGTATTGTCAGTACTATATGGTATTTGGTTTATTTCATTTAATTTGGGGTGATTTTTACTTTGATTAATTGTTATATTAAAATAAATATTATCAAAATTAAAAGGCTTTGGAATAATTAAAATAGAAAGCTTTTATATAATTATGGTATTGATAAAATGATTTTTTTATTAATGTTTATTTGGTTTAAATAAAAATAAGTTATGATTTAATAAAGAGATATAAAAATAAATATATTAATTAAATTGTGGTGCAATAGAATTGAAAGGTAGGTTAGAATTAATAAATTAGATATTCTAAAGAGGATTTATTGGGAGTGACTAAATAAAGATATTTTATTAATATATAATGAAGAGTGGTTGAAAGAAATTGTCAAGAAATCAAATAATTTAGTTTATTTTTAGAGTGGATGCAGATAAAGGAGAGTAATTAATAAATCAGTTGAGTTAACTAAAAGAGGGGCTTTTTTTTTTGTTATTTTTTGGAAACTAATTTTGGAGCTCTGTTGTGAATAATCTTTTATGGGAAGTTTGAAAACTTGGAGATTGGGGAGTGATTAATAAATCAGTTGAATTAACTAAAAGAGGGGCTTTTTTTTTTTGGTTATTTTTTTGAACTACTCTTGGAGCTCTGTCATGAAACTTGGGAGATTGGAGTTTGGAAACTTGGAGATTGGGGATTTGTACAGTGTGTGGAATCTCAGAGGTGTGGAAAGCTGAGTTGCAGTAAGAGACTGAAATTGAACTCTACATCAATCTTCAATCAGCTGGACGAATTAGTCAAGACCATTCGCCCTCCTCTATTATTTGATGGGTAATTATTATGCTTTTATAGCCAGCTCTTATCTCTTGTATTGGCCATTCAGAGTCTTTTAGCTGAAGACTTTTATGGTAATCAGTAAGTTTGAATTTCAAATTATATGTTCGAATTATAGGTTATGTATGATGTACGCTAGTCTTGTCCTTGTTCATAATTTTCTGTTGTGTGGTTACAATCACTTCTTTGAGAGCTTGTGATGTTGTAAACTTATGCTCTGACTGTGTTTCGAGACCCTGCAGTGTTGGTGAACACTAGGCGTAAGTATAATAAATTGTGTTACTTATTCGTTCAAAACTGTCGTTGGGATAACTGTTGTTTGGCCTGGGTAGATTTAAGGATAAACTTTACTCTAGTCAAAACTGTATATTTGCAAATTTTCTTGCTTAGAAATGATAATATTGTGTATCACTAAGTGGCTTGCCATGGATGATCGGTTAGGCTGAGTTTAAACTAGATTTGTAAAAGATGATTATTTTGAGCTCCTATTCATATGTTTCCATTCCTTGGTAGCTAATACTGGTTGATAAGAATAAAATAACTTAGCTCTACGCATCGCTCCTTAACATCGGGTATTTTAATATAATAAAATTTTATTGTGAAATTCTTGATTAATTGATATACATTGTTGCATTTAGAAGGCTTGGGGAATTAAATGTATTCGAATGGAATGTAAATTTTTGTTCTCCTTTCAACTGATGTATGGACTTGAGACCTCCAACGTAAAACAAATATATGTATATGTATAAATTCTTCTAAGTTGAGTTCTTGTACTTATCAATTCGCTGGGTGTAGAATTTAATTTTTGTCTTACCATGATTTCCACTTGGAATCGACGCCTATTGGAAAATAGGCGCAACCTAAACCTCCTTTGAGCTATTCGAAGTGTGGATTTTAATACCTCCACAATCTGATTGAAACTAGCCGAATTGTGAGGTAGGTGAATTCGATGGTTTTCAACTTAAGTTTAAACTAAAGATCCCATTGGCATTCCATGTCACTGACAATTGTATTCAGTATTAACTGTGAGTTCGCTATCATATTAGGATGCCATATCTTTGGCAGTCCAAATTAGTGTAAATTGTAAATTTGTATAGCATGAACCCATAATCTTTTTGTTGAAACTCGACTAGACTCCTTTGCTTAATGCACATATGCATATTCGATGTGGACTTGTTTTGCTGCATGTAATTATATGTATAAATGTATATAATATATATATATACAATTATAAGTAATATTACTGTATTTTAATTTATTTTAATCGTGGCATTCAGAAACTTTAGTTTGTTGTACATAACTCAGGTAGGAATCGACCTTATAAGGTTTTGTATATAAATTAGGTATGTTGATATAAATGTTATAAAATCATCAATGTAATTCAAGTTATTGTTCTTATAACAACATTATGTTTATCATTATCTAAATTTACATTTATGTATATATATATATATATATATGTATACTTATATGTGTGTGTGTGTGTGTGTGTGTGAGTGAGTGTGTATAGGTATACACGTAGATGGGTTATGTTTATTGCAAATGAATTTTGTTGCTTTAATGAATTGTTATTAAATAGAAGAAACAAAGAAATAAATTGTTTAGAAGTTAGACATACTTATAATACAATTAATGAAAGTTATAGTGCATGGAAAGAGAATATCCTTAGATTCGATAAGTAATTAGGATCATGATTCTACTTTTCTTTTATTATTTTGAATTGTTTATGTGAACAAGTGAATGATTGCTGAATTGGAGTGAATTGTGGGAATTCTACCAATGTTTACATCATCTTGTGAAGTAAATTTTAGGAGTCTTCCAGAGGCTAGGGGAAATTTTCTTCTTGATGGTATTTTGATAATCCCTTGAGATGATTGTTTTGTATTGGATGAGTGTATGTGGGCCATTAGTCTTGCACAATGTATTCACCAGTGTGAATGGAACTTGTGTGTGGAAAGGGTTTTGCCTCACCTTGTTGTATATGTTAATGTGACTTTGTGAGTGTGCAAGTTGGATTTTCTCTTTTGATCTTATTGGGTCTCCTAGTTGTTGTAGAGGGAGTGGCTCTCAATAGGGGGTTCGACGCACAAAGTAGCCGGTCTGAGGTAGCTCATTGAGAGTTTAATCAAGTGATAATCTAAAATTAATTATGAGGTTGGGTAGTTCACATTAATCAAGATAACACCTCACTCATGGCTCAACTGCTTGTTTAGGCTTGGGATGAGTGAGAAGGTCTGGAATGGCAAGATCAACTACTTGGTCCAACTGGAAGGTATGTTGATCTCACATGAGTTTGTATGGGGGTTTGATGATTGGTAGAGGTGGTCAGGAGGTCCAGTAGCCTAGGAAGGTTATGCCAAGGTAACCCATAGAAAACTATGTGATGACACTCCTCTTATGACAACCTTGTATTCCCTTGTCTCTTGTTTCCCTCAATGTTGTGAGCCTCTGGAAGTGGTGTTACTGTCATGTGTGGCCATACCGTACTTGTACATTGAAGTCATACATTCCCTTGTTTCGTATTCTGTCTTTTGGCTATTTATGGTGGGACCTTAATGCTATCTCCTAGCATGGGGGTGGACCTTAGGGTTCCACATGGTTGGGTGGAACGTGTTATGCACTCCATTGGGTTCCCTCACTTTGTTCATGTTCATAGTGATTGCTTCTAAATTTGAAGACTTTTGCACTGGTTCTAGTTCTTGTGATTTACTATTCATGTACCTATATTGTACCATAAAGTCATTGTATCATGTATCATTTCTTTGATGTAATCTCCTCACTCGTACGAGGAGACCTTGTTATTCAGATGTATCGATGTAATGGTGTAATTCTAGGTTGAACTCTCTTTTATGTAATAAACAATGTAGAAGATTCTATTGTATATGTTAGTTAAATGGTTTGATCCTAAATGATATCTTGATCACATGTTATGGTTATTTCATCTTGAAATGTTCAATTAAATATGGTGATTAAATGTAATTTTATAATATAGATGGTACTTGTTTAATGTAATGTTTCACAGTTCTTGTAGTTTAGCTTATGGGAATCAAGTAGCGTAGAAGTGGACCTTAGACGACCTTGGTTAGAAATTAAGTTAATGTTTCATTTGCAAAAAAAAAAAATTGTTCTGTTTAGGGTGATAGTGTGTTGTCCTCTAGGGTTTCATGGCAGGGGCATTACAGATTTTTTTTACCTACATATTGAGACCTTTAGATAGTGTAGTGTATGGATTTAAAGGTTATATTTATATGTTATTGGAATTTTATTGGATTGAAGGAGGAAGTTTTATTGATATGCTCTACTTTTAAGATTATTACAAGCTTTACCCTCTTTGGTAGTGGGGTTTTTCTACTTGAAAGAGTTTTCTCCACAGATATCAATGTTCTTATAGAATTGCATGTTTTATTACTTTGATGGTACTTCCATTTCATACATGTTTTATCATTATTAAATTATTTTTCCAAACTAAAAAACAATAATTTATATTTTTATTTGGATTATTAACAAAAAATCATGGGCCAAAATCAATTTTTACCTTTTTCTTTGCCACTAGGGTGGAGCTTCGGGGTTGATGTCTTTGGGGTAAAAATATCCAAGTGAATTTAATGGAAACACCCCTCATGAGAGTTTTGGATTAGAACCCCAAACAAGGTCAAGGGGTAGTGTACCCTGTGAAAGTCTAAGGGCAATTCCCCTAATGTATTCCTTATCACGATACAAGGGGGATTCAAGAGGCAAAACCTCTATCGACCAAGTCCAAAAATTTAAGGCCTTGATATCACATGAACATCCATGGTGCATTCTCAAATGATCAAAAATCTATTGCAACCATCAATGGAGGGTCTAATTAGAAATTTATCCAACCATGCAACCTTAACACAATTGCTCACAATCAATGCATAATGAAATTTAATTATCAATACATTATCATGACAATGAATTAACATTAATATATTTGTGCTCAATCATTTTAATTATACAATTAATTTTTTACATTAGGTATTACAATCAATCTACATCTCCTCCATAAATTTTAATACATTTCAATCACTTCACACGAGTGGAGTCTTAGACATTACTTTCCTTGAGCATATATTGCTTCCCTTTCTCTACTCTAATCTACTAGATACTACTCAATCCTTGAATCTCTCCTTTCCCTTTTTGTCCTTCCTCAAACAAATTAGACCTCCTCATATAGTGGAGATTTCTTGTAGAATATTCTTGTTTGACCCAAAATAAGAACTATGGTTCCAATTTTAATGTGGTTTTAAACATGAACCTCCTTTAGACTAATAATTTTGTAGGTGTATTCAAATATCAACATGCAACTTAAATTTTTGTCACATGACTCAAATGGGTCCTAAGAAATTTGACCAATCATAGCACCAACCAATAGTCAAATGTTTCAAGATGTTGTGACATACTAAAATATGATCTAACTTTTGATATGGACTCAATATGCAATGTCACACATGTACTTTTTTTTATTTTTTAGTGCTCATCTAATTATTATATCTAGAAAATACAACTATAGCAACCTAAATGACTGGAAAAGAACCATTGTATTGTAAAGAAAAACTAAAAGAAGATAGTTTTACTTGATGCAAAATAATTATTAAACCCTATATGTGAAAGGAAGAAAATGTGAAGAATATGCTTCGTACATTAATATATGAGAGGAATACAGAGATAAATTAAATATTTATAATTACAAAGAAAATTCATAGCAAACACAATATAATAAACATAGTCAATTATATGAGAAAACCAATTTTAGGAGAAAACCCCCACCCCAAAGAAACTCAATGTATTATTCATTAGTCAATGGTTATAATAAACTTGTAGAGTCTAATATTTTATATAATTATTTTTAATAATCTTGATATTTGGAATAATTCTAGAAAGAAAATAGTGCCTACAAAACTCACTATGAAGCTTTCATCTCAAGAAGACAATAAATGTGTAACCCAAATCCCTAATTAAAAATCCTATACCCAATTCCCAACGTGAACCCACAAGATAAAATAGCATATTCCTTTTGCCTTCCCTAAGCACATCATAATTCACTCGTTAACATGGGCACTCCAATTTGAATCCATTATATCCATTCAAATGTGTCTTATGATGTGTTTTAATACATGTTATAATTTAATCAGCTAGTGTGACTCCCTCTTATAACTCTCTTATGTATCATAGATTTTCTTACATTGCCAATATGGGAGGCCCAACTTTTGGAGGTCATAAGTTTTGATCAGAAAAGATGATTGAACCTCTTATCTAAAATTGTAGAGTTCAAAAATATCTCCATCATACAAAACCAATTATAGCCCATCCAAAAAATGTTAGGGCCAAAAATGACCTATATAGCCAATAAATTAAATTGTTTTATTCTATGGCCTAGCCCAAAATTTACATTTTTTCTATTCTTAACAATAGGATGCAAAGTTGAGATATTTTTTAATATTCTCCCACTTGTCAAACACCTTGCAAGAGAAAAGAGAGTACTATTGTGTCTTTCAAACATGCCACACTTTTTTCTTTGTCAAATTTTCACTCCTAATAGGTTCTTTATGTATCAATTTTTTTCTTCAAGAAGTCATGTTTCATGGTTTCGTTAGCTTGATCTTTTGGATTGCTCATTTGTCTTTAAGTATCGAATTATTTGTGTTTAAGGTTTCTATTTCTTACTTGTATTGATATTGATATTAGATCGCAAATGACTTAGTAGCCTCCTTAGAGGATCCTAACTTAAGTGGTGGTCTCATCTTCCTTATTTGCAATTTGATTTAAAAGGTGCATTCCATACTATATAGGAGATAGGCATATTTTAGATTGGTTCTTTCATTACCATCATCCATTAAGGATAATTTTTTTCTTCTTGAATGATTTTTGAGAGTTTTTTCCTAGTTTACATTGGTTTTGAATCCCTTTAAATCCTTTTTTTCTAATTAGGCTTAGGATTTATTTCATAATTGTTAAGTAGGTCTCAAAGTAATTTTAGATCATTAAATTATGGCCAAACCCTTGAATTTGGACTGACAATGCAATTTTCTCCTTTTGTTTGAGTGGTAGATCTTGAGGGATGAGGTATTAGTTTCATTTTTATAGGTCATGACTATAGTGTATAAAAATTTATCCCTTTACCTTTTCACACTTGTTTGGGCCCTCCTTATTAAAATTGGGCTTCTTTATGTCTTATTTGGTTCTATTTTATATCCACAAGCCTTATTAAATGCATCTTTCCAAGGATAATCCCAACATATATCAAATGAATAATCATAGTTTAATGATTTTGGATTGTATGGCCCAGATTTAGTGACTTGAGACTCATACGCCACCTTGGGCATATGGGTCCCACCTAAGTTTTGGGGCTTGGATCTGAATTTAGCATTAAACTTAACATTTCTTGAAATTTGTGTCCCAAGCTTGGCCTACTGGGACTCATACACCCCAACTAGCATATGAGTTCCGCTTAGCTTGGACCTCTTTTGAATTCAAATTCTTGGTGGGATTTTATTCTCCTAGATCTGATGTCAGCCTTTAGTGTTGTAATTTTGAGAAATTTGGCATAAACAAGTATAAATACAAGGTTATTTCATATATTTTCTCCTAACACTTTTTGAGATCAAGCATTATAGCAATTTTTTTATTACAAGAACATTCAATAGAACATTCAAGAGTGATTATCAATCATTTTGGATCTACTTTCAGATTCAAGCATCATGTCAAAGTCACCATGCATGATGTTTGTTTTTGAGCTAACATTTATGATGTAGGTTCTTATGATTCAAGCAAGCATTCAAGTCAATATCTACAACATACAATCAAGAGTCAAGATCTATGTTCATGCTAGCCATTACATACAATATTGCAGCCTTTTGTTCAAGGGTTTGGTGAGTTGCAACATAGCATATTGTTCATTCATCATTCCTTCATTCTATTTCATTTCATTTCAAGGTTTGATTACCAAAATGGGGTTTGACCAAGGCAAACCTCTATCCACTAAAAAACAACATTTTTCCCTCTCTTTGCTGTGTGATTTACATATTTAGGCTGAAGATCCATTGAAGAGTGCGATTGGAGAATGTTGTCAAAGTTGTCAAAGTTGTCATCTACATTGCAAGGTCATAGAAATTCATCTACAAAGAAGAATTCAATGTTTTAGACTCAGAGATTTGGAAGGAGAGAAAATACAAGAGAACATTAGAGGATATCATAGTTTCAAATCAACCCTAACACTGGTACTAAATCACCACTTGTGGTGTATGAGTCCTAGTATACCAAATTTCAAGCATTTTCTGTGGATCCTGGCTCAACAGTTCCAGATTCCAGTTTCAGTCTGAGACCCTAAACTAGGACTAAATCGCCACTTGTGTCGTATGAGTCCTAGTATACCAAATTTCAATATTTTTTTGTAGATCTTGGTTTAGCAGTTCTAGATTTTTATTTCGGCCCGAAACCCTAAATTGGGACTAAATCACCCCTACTGGCGTATGAGACCCAATGTGTAATAAAATTTATATTTTTAGGAGTACAAACCTTGTTTCAAGCCTATTCAATTTTTCAAGTGCCCCTTTATCCTTTCTCAATTCATTATTTTGATTTCCAATTTTATATCTTGAGTTGCATAGTTAGTTTTGCATTGCATTCATCTCCTTCTTTCCAAGCCTTTGATTGGTGGTGAACCTCCTTTTGTCTTTAATCACACCCCTAGGACACCTTATGTAATTCCTCACCTTGTAACCCTAAAGGAAGTTGCAATAACTATGAAAACGCACAATTTTTTTAATTTAAAAGTACAATGTAACATTAAAGTTCACTATCTATCGCCAACATCCCATAAGGCTACTAGAAAAAGGTTACAACTAATCCCATAACATAAAAATAATTACATCCATAACATGATTAACTACTTAAGAAATAAATGTTCATACATTATAAACATGAAATTACATCACAAGATAAGATATACATCAAGATTCCAATATAACATTAACTCATCAAATAAGATTTACATCACTCATTCCCATAATGAGGTAGTTTATACAAATGTGTTACATAATACATGATACCTCCTCAAATACAACTGAGGGGTAATAAAAATATAAAATCCATCTGTAACAATAACAAAGCATGAAATAAACAAGCTAGAATCCATGAGCTCTCCACTAGAAATCTCACCATCAAAATCAGAAGATAAACGAGACCCAACGGTGTAGGGTGCACGTTCCTCCCAACCAAGTGGTACCCGAAGGCCCACCCCCCATGCTAGGAGATAGTAAAAAGGATCCAAGACCAAACCTACTACCTCTAGACACAAGTTGACACATATTAAACTAAACTAAATACAAGAACCATACAATCACAAAGGTCACATTGCTTCCAGTGTTACACATTCATTTATAACACATAACTAACAACAATTGACTTAGGAGGAATTTCATCACAATGTTGCATAGGATATCCTGGTAAGTCTTCCTAGGCCCCGACCCCCATCTTGGGATATCTTGGTAGCCTCTCACGACTCTTGGTCCCACATGCAATCCAAAGAAAAATTGACTATCTTTCATGAAGACAAGATATCGATCATGCCATTCTAGGCCTTCTCGTCGCATCCCAAGTCTAAACTAGCACAAGGGTCTATGAGTGAGGCACATTAATCGTATTAAGTGTTGAACACTACCCAATCCCCTAACAAATTAATTACATTATCACTAAATTAACTAACTCACAAAGAGTTATCCTAGCACCACTTTGTGTGTCGACTCTCATTGAAAACCACTCCCCTAAGATAGCCTCATGGAACAATTCCACTACCCAAGGAAAACTAGTGCTACTACAAATATACCAACCCCACTCAAAACATTAGGGAAACACTTCCCCGTTCAAGGAAATCGGGTAATCACTGATAAAGGCAACTTAATATCCAAGGGTAACAAACTAGGTTGACTCAAAAGTAATTCACAACCCCCAAATTCCTATTATGACTGGAAGACTTAAACATTTCTAAACCAATTTTCCCAAATAAGTAAACAGGGGAAATAACATGCAAAGCAATAATACAGGAAATAAACTACTTTCGGATATATTAAATCCAATTTCCCTATTTTAGTTAATTTATAGGAAAGAAATTTCCCAAGTAATAAGATAAAAATAAAATTAAAATTAAAGCCCCTTAACAACCATAGAAGGGAAATTCTAATTTATCTATAATTCAATTTCCTCAATTACTTTTAAAAGAATAATAATTTCACTGAAAGATTACATCTACCAGTTCTTCTACTTGTGCATATATATGCATGCACCCATTTTTAAATAAAAATAATTAATTATATATTTAAATATATATATATATATATTGAATATATACATAATTATATATTTAAATATATAATTATGTATATGCCCAAAATATATATACATTAAATATATTTCAAAATATATTCAACGAATCCACATTATTATCTGAAATCAAAATAAATAAATATTTAATATCTATATAAATATATATTTATATATTAAACATATACTAAATATATATATTATATATTTTTAAAGATTATTTAATACACATAAAATCGTAATTATTTAAACCATAAGCGGACGAAATTAAAATGGGCGTCGGATTGTACTACTGTACAATCGGTTGCCCCATAGAGTATTGGGGTTGCGCTGCCTTTGGAAATGCTCCCTCCACTTATATGTGGAGGGCGCTACCATTGGCAGTGCTTCCTCCCAATAAAGGGTACGGTGGGGGAATAAACCCCTCCCATCAAACTTTTAACACTTAAAAATATAAAAAGAATTTCTCATATGAAAGCAAAATTCTCAACCATAAGATATATTCATTATACAACACTTAATTAAATTTGACAGAAGCTTTTTCAAACATACAAGCCAATATAAATTTATATATTTATTTATATCTATACATATATATATATATATATATATATATATATATATATATATACTGAAATATATACATGTATATATATAAATTTGATTAACCAAATATTGTAATTGGGAAAATAATTTCCAGAATGAGTTCTGCACGATTTTTTTTTTAAAAACATTCAAAAGCCAAATTACAAAGAACTTTTTTCCTACAGGTGAAATTTCCAAATCAAACATAGAGGTTTCTTTTTACAACTATCTAGAAAATGAATCTTAAAAGAAGAACAATAAAATTCATATAATTAATTTCACAAGAATTTTTCCAAAAATATTTCAACCTACAAGAGAATTTTCTATGGAAAACTAAATTTTCTTCCGAAGAAGCTTTTTTTTCCAGATCCCTAACTGTATCCTTTTGGGTTCATCTGAATTCACAATAATCCCAATTAACAATTTTTCTATAGTTTCCACAGAGAATTTCAATCTGTAGAGGAATTTATTCTATAGAGGATTTTATATATGACAATAACAATTATTAAAACAAAGCTCAAACTTAAAAGTTTGCACAAACAATCTTTTACAGAGAAGATTTAAACTATAATCTTTTCAATATAAACTAAACAAAAATTAAAGAATGAACCTGTAGTCCAATGCCTGTGAATTTGTAAATTTGAAGCAGGGCCTCCTCCATAGATCCAAATATCTTTTCCTGGCTAAACAATAGCTTCCTTTAGAACAATATAGTTTCCTGAACACATCAATTTATCCCAAGAGTAACTTTTCTAAAAATTCAATAACACCAAAACTTCTTTCTACAGTAATTCTTCCAAAAAAATTCTAGTACATGCAAAATCACAGAAAGACTTCTTTTCAATCTATTTCCCAAAACACAAAATATCCTCGTGCTTCTTCCATGAAGAAGCTTCTCACTTCTTCCATTAAATCCACAATCTTCTCCCCGTGAATAAATTTCCAACAACCTCATTAATTCTTCTAACACATGTTAAAACTCACAAAATATCTTTAACAACCAATTTGCATAAAATCCTTCAAAAATTTAAAATTAAAAAGATTTAATAATTACAAAATATTTACTATTTCAAATTTAACTTAATTAACTAATTTAATTAATCAATAAATAATATAATCCTAAGATCAGACTATTTACCAATTAAAATAAATTAATTCACCACCTCTAACATTAAAATAGTATTAATTTAATAATCTTCTTAAATAATTAAATTCATTAAATTCCCTTTTATAAACTTTTTAACATAATAATTTAAAGAAAAATAAATAACTTTTAACAAGAAAAATCGACTAGACTCAATGACACACTAAGACTAGGGTAAAGGTTTGACACAAGAATCCTAGCTACTATCTCACAATCAACATTACTGTTGGGTGATGGACATGCTCGAACCTATGAAGCCAAGTGGAGTCAATTTCCTGTACCTACAAACCTGTAAACAAGGCATAAATAGAATGTGTATATAAACATCATAATAGAACACACCATGAAGAAGAAATCACAAAATCGTAGGGCGCTCCCAAGCGAGTGATGCAATTATGTCCCCTTCACCAATACACTATCACAAAAATAACAATTCTAACATATAATCTAATCATGTGCATATAACTATGTTATTCCAAATAATCATTATGTTAATCAAAAACATGTCAAATGATAACATCAAAGTAGGGTAACATCACATCACAACATATAATCCACATCGCTCTATAAATAGCGATCAAATTATAAACAAGTATCAAAGTATATCAAAGTCTAAGAGCAACCAGAAAACATAGAAAAGCAAGGTAGAACACTGTCTGATACAAAGAGAAAAATGGAGAGATATTACGTCCTCCCCCCCTAGGGTCTGGCTTACTCCTGGAAGCTTGCAAACAAATAGGGATATAACTCCCTCATCCTAGTTGCATCCTCCCAGGTAGATGGAGTACCATCCCTAGGATCACACTGGACCCTCACCTGATCAATATCTTTCCCCCCAGAGGATGAGTGTTTTGCACTCCATGATGGCCACAGGCTCCAAATCTAGCTTCCCATCCTCTACGTGTAAATAATTTCAATCAAGGATATGAGAAATATATGTATGATAAGGACAAAAATAGAAACATGAAAGACATCATGAATATGTGAGAGACTGGACAACAAAGCAAGCCGATAAGCAACTGGACCAATCTTCTTGAGAATCTCGAAGGGTTCGACAAAGCGAGGTGAAATCTTAGAGCCATTTCCATAATGGATTGGACTCTTTCGTGGGCGCACTCGCAAAAAGACTTTGTCCCCTATAGAAAATTATTGATCCACCCTATGCACATCCACATACTTCTTCTACCTATCCTAAGCTTCCACCAAGTGCTCTTTGATCTGAACAACCTATTGCTCCATATCCTGTAACATCTTAGGACCCAAAATTACTCTATCCTCCATTCGATCCCAACTCAAGAGAGTGCGACATGGTCACCCATACAATGCCTGGAAAGGAGGCATACCGATAGAACTCTGAAAACTATTGTTGTACGCAAACTCTACCAAATAGAGATAATCACCCATACAATGCCTAGAAAGGAGGCATACCGATAGAACTCTGAAAACTGTTGTTGTACGCAAACTCTACCAAATAGAGATAATCCTCCCATTGCATCTACTATTCCATCACATACATACACAAAATTTCCTCAAGTATCTGATTGACCCTCTTGGTCTGTCCATCTATCTTTGGGTGATAAGTTGAACTAAAGTTCAACTGTATCCCCATAGCATTCTATAATGAAGTCCAAAGAGCTGAGGTAAACACTAGATCCCTATTAGAAATAATCTAATGAGGAATTTTGTGCAACCTCACTATATCGTCTATGAACACTCTGGCTAGGGAAAATGCATTATAAGATGAGCATTGGGTGAGAAGTGTGCTACCTTTGTCAACCTATCAACTATCACCATAATAACATCATGCCATCTCAAAGAGTTGGGTAGACCAACAATGAAATCTAATGAGATCATGTCTCAATTCCACTCTGGCACTAAGTGCGGTTGCAAAAGCCCTTCTGGATGCTGGTGTTCAGCCTTCACCCGCTGACACTCTAGACATCTCGACACATAATCCATGATATCATGCTTCATTCCTACCCAACAATATAACTATTGCAAATCTGCATGCATCTTCTTCACCCCTTGATGGGCTAAATAAGGTGCCTGATGTGCCTCAGTCATAACTAAGGTGTGAAGATCACCTGATGATGGAACGTATATGTGTCCCATATTCCTCAATAATCCATTTGAATCAAGAGAGTATCATGATTATCTGCCCTCAAGAGGTATGTCTACCCCTATCTCTGTCCTAACCTCCTAGTACCAACTGTCTGAAGGAAGTGCAAAAATAATTTGACTCCACAAGTCTACAACAAGTGTCAACTCCGATAAATCATGTCTCCATCTACTAAGTGCATTGGCTACAACATTCTCCTTTTCCCTGGATACACTTCACTTCAAAGTCATATTCACAGAGAAAATCCATCCAATTCCTTTTCCTAGCATTAAGGTTAGGCTGCGTGAATATATACTAAAGACTCCTATAATCACTATGTAGCTCAAACCTGTACCCTAGAAGGAAATGCCTCCATATCATCAAAGCATGAACAACTTATTCCAACTCAACATCATTCATAGGGTATTTCAGCTCATGATCCTTGAGATTTCGTGACTCATATGCAATGAATCGACCCTCTTGCATCAACATTGCTCCTAATCCCTCCAAGGAAGTATCTGTACAGACTACAAAATCCCTAGTAGGATCAGGTATCATGAGTATCGGTGCACTGGTAAATCTCTCCTTAAGAGTCTGAAACATTAACTCGCATTGCTCTGACCACACAAACCTCTTCCCTTTCCTTTGAAGAGAGGTGATAAGATAACCTATCCTCGAGAAGCCCTGCACAAATCACCTGTAGTAACCTGCTAGCCCCATAAAACTACATATCTCAACCACATTCGTGGGCGTAGGCCAGTCTAAGATCACTTGGATCTTTGCAGGATCCACTGAAATACCTTCTCCTGATATCACATGACCAAGGTACTTGACCTCAGTCTTAAAGAATTCACATTTTGACAGGTTGGCATACAATTGATTATCTTGTAAGCACTACAATACCTACCTCAAATTCTCCTCATGTTCCTCCATTGTCCTGGAGTATATCAAAATATCATCTAGGAACACAAGGATGAATCTATCCAAATACGTGCAGAAAACCCCGTTCATCAAACTCATGAACATATAGGGTGCATTTTTTAATCCTAATGGTACCACAGTGAACTTGTAGTGACCATATCATGTACAAAATGTAATCTTATGGATGTTTGAATTGAAGATACAAAGTTGATGATATCCTGACTTGAGATCAATCTTTGAAAATATCGTAGCACCCTTGATCTGATTGAACAAGTCATCAATCCTAGGTAGGGGATATCGATTCCTGATAGTTACTTTTTCAACTCCCGATAATCAATGCACAACCGAAGTGAACCATCCTTCTTCTTCATGATGATCACTGGTGCTCCCCATGGAGAAATAGTAGGGCGAATGAAGCCATTTTCTAACAACTCCTCAAGCTGCAAGCGAAGCTCTTTCAGCTCTTGAGTGGTCATGTGGTAAGGATCTTGTGAAATGAGCTTAGATCTAGGTACAACGTTGATCTTAAAGTCTATGTCACACTGAGGTGGAATTCTTGGAATCTCATCTGGAAAAGCATCAGAATACTCCTTAAGAATAGGGTGACTATCAAGAGAGACTTTATCCTCTCCATCTCCTAAGTCCAAATCATCCACTATAATAGAAAATAATTGGAATCCTGATGCACACACCTTCCCAACTGCATAGCTGAGATCATTCTCAAATAAATAGGCCTCTATACCCCCACTATCTCTAACTCTGTCAAATGCATTAACGCATTGATTCGACTTATGTCAACAATCAATGACTGCTCTATGTGCCTCAAGCTAGTCCATCCCTATGACAATGTCATAAGACCCCATTGGTATAATCCAAAGGTCTAATGTAGTATGGAGAGGTCCAATCTCTAATCTACAGTCTGGTACTAGGGAGTGTGATGTGACTTTCACACCTAAGGCTAACTCGACCTACCACCTATCAAACTACTTTATTGCCCCCAATCTACATTGTGTCACAACAAAAGAAGAAATAAAGGAGTTTGACGCTCTAGAATCAAACAATATGGTAACTCAGTTACTCAACAACATACCAAATGTTTCGACAATGACGCTCTAATGCTCTACCTGGTAGTTATCAACTACTACAAAAACTTGACGCCCTCTACCTCCATCCCCAACTATTAGCTTAGACATCGCTAGTCTTTGTGTATACCCTAATGTGCCCTTGTTAGGACACATTCTAGCTATATGACCATGTTGGCCACATGCGAAACATCCAGTTCCCCTACCAAAGCCCCTACCTCTAGGTGGTGCGCTAGACTATTGTGTGCTACCCCTAAAGGTGGACTGTGTGCTCTGCACTGGCTGCTCAAAGTTGTGACATTTAATATGCCTCTAGTTCTTATCCCCTTGTCTATGTTGGAAACCCTTATGTGTTCTGATGTTGTTTCCCACTCTGAGATGGAACCTATTGAGTCTTGGGTGGTGTGACTCCCTGAGCCTAACCCCCATGAGCATTAGGCCCTACACTTGATCTACTTCCAATCTAAACTCATGTGTGGCCTCCCAATGCCATGGCTAAGTTCTCCTCAACTAACCTCACCTTCTCCACTACCATCTCCATGATTTTGGGTTCAAAAACCCACACACCTTCATTGATTCGGGTGTTTAAGCCCCTGAAAAAATGATGGACGAGCATTCCCTCATCATCTCCAATACCGAAAAACTATTTGAGCTCGTAAAAATGATGCTCGTATTACTCTACTAACATTGGCAACTGGCACAAGGTGTGAAAATCATCACCTCGGCACTGACGCCAGTGATCTGAAAGAAAATGGGCTCTGAACCTCTCCAGGAACATGTCCTATGACATAGAATTAATGTCGATCTAGAGCTTTTGCTCCTCTAACCTCCACTAGGTGGACGTGAATCCTCTGAAATGCATAATCATGCACTGAGTTTTGGTATTACTACCATATGGGTGCATCGTGAAGCATCGGTTAAGGTCAATAAGCCATGTCTTTGCCTCAAAGCCATTGCCAGATCCATCAAATTTAGGTGGACATTCTCTAAGAAAGTCCCTCATATGTGCAACTACTACTGCCTCAGATTGAACTGGAACTTCCCTCTCTCCAAGATTACCCTGATCACCACCATGTCTCAGCCCAAGGTAAGCCAATGCCTCCTCTAATATCCTGCGCAATTGTGCACCCTCAATCCCTGGAGGATCTTGCTTCTAATCTCCACCCCCAGGGGCATTCTGTGATGCCTAATGCTCCTCACGATCTTAATCATGTAGAACATGAGGAGGGGAATCATGCTGACTCCCTCCATGACCGCCTACACGGCCATGACCTCACCCTTTACCTCATCCACATCTAGGAGGCATGATCCTACAAAGACACACCAAGGTATTAGACAAGATACACACTTAAACCTATGCAACTTTAAGCTTAATGGGTTCATCATAATCCCAGAGCATCCAATATTTAAATTCAGGCTTTGATACCATGTGTAATGCCCTACCTCATAACCCTAGAGGAAGTTGCAATAACTACAAAAATACACAATTTTTTATTTATTTAAAAGTACAATGTAACATAAAAGTTCACTATCTATCGCCAACATCCTCTAAGGCTACTAGACAAAGGTTACAACTAATCCCGTAACATAAACATAATTACATCCATAACATGATTAACTACTTAAGAAATAAATGTTCATACATTCCAAACATGAAATTACATCACAAGATAAGATATACATCAAGATTCCAATATAACATAACTTCATCAAATAAGATTTACATCACTCATTCCCAGAATGAGGTAGTTCATAAAAATGTGTTACATAATACATGAGACCTCCTCAAATACAACTTCAGGGTAATAAAAATATAAAATCCATCTGTAACAATAACAAAGCATGAAATAAACAAGCTGGAATCTACGAACTCTCCACTGGAAATCTCGCCATCAAAATCGAAAGATAAAGGGGACCCAATGGTGTAGGGTGCATGTTCCTCCCAACCAAGTGGTACCTGAAGGCCCACCCCCCATGCTAGGAGATAGTAACAAGGATCCAAGACCAAACCTACTACCTCTAGACACGGGCTAACACATACTAAACTAAAATAAATACAACAACCATACAATCACAAAGGTCACATTGCTTCCAGTGTTACACAATCATTTATAATGCAGAACTAACAACAATTGACTTAGGAGGAGTATCATCACAATGTTGCATGGGATATCCAAGGAATTCTTCCTAGGCCCCGACCCCCATCTTGGGATATCCTGGTAGCCTCTAACGATTCTTGGCCCCACATGCAATCCAAAGAGGAATCGACTATCTTTTCTAAAGACAAGATATTGATCATGCCATTCCAAGCCTTCTTATCTCATCCCAAGTATAAACTAGCACAAGGGTCCATGAGTGAGGCACATTAATCTTATTAAGTGTTGAACACTACCCAATCCCCTAACAAATTAATTACATTATCACTGGATTAACTAATTCACAATGAGTTATCCTTGCACCACTTTGTGTGTCGGCTCTCATTGCAAGCAACTCCCTAAGACAACTTCATGGAAAAACTCCACTACCCAAGGCAAACTAGTGCTACTACAAATATACCAACCCCACTCAAAACATTAGGGCAACAGTTCCCCGTTCGTGGAAACTGGGTAATCACTGATAAAGGCAACACACTATCCAAGGGTAACAAACTGGGTTGACTCAAAAGTAATTCACAACTCCCAAATTCCTATTATGACTGAAAGACTTAAACATTTCTAAACCAATTTTCCCAAATAAGTAAACAGAGGAAATAACATGCAAAGCAATAATACAGGAAATAAACTACTTTCGGATATATTAAATCCAATTTCCCTCTTTTAGTTAATTTAAAGAAAAGAAATTGCTCAAGTAATAAGATAAAATTAAAATTAAAATTAAAGCCCCTTAACAACCATAGAAGGGAAATTCTAAGTTATTTGTAATTCAATTTCCTCGATTACTTTTAAAAGAATAATAATTTCACTGAAAGATTACATCTACCAGTTCTTCTACTTATGCATATATATGCATGTACCCATTTTTAAATAAGAATCATTAATTATATATTTAAATATATATATATGCATCGAATATATACATAATTATATATTTATATATATAATTATGTATATGCCCAAAATATATATACATTAAATATATTTCAAAATATATTCAACGAATCCACATTATTATCTGAAATCAAAATAAATAAATGTTTAATATTTATATAAATATATATATATATATATATATATATTTATATATTAAGCATATACTATATATATATATATATATATATATATATATATATATATATTAAACATATACTAAATATATATATATATATATTATATATTTTAAAACATTTTTTAATACACAAAACATCACGATCATTTAAACCATAAGCGGACGAAATTAAAATGGGTGCCGAACTATACTACTGTACAACCAGCTACCCCATTGAGTATTGGGACAGAGCTGCCTTTGGCAACGCTCCCTCCACTTAAATGTGGAGGGCGCTACCATTGGCAGCACTTCCTCCCAATAAAGGGTACGGTGAGGGAATAAACCCCTCCCACCAAACTTTTAACAATTAAAAATATAAAAATAATTTCTCATATGAAAACACAATTCTCAATCGTAAGATATATTCACCGTACGAAGCTTAATTAAATTTGACAGAAGCTTTGCCAAACATACAAGCTAGTATATATAAATTTATTTATTTATATGTATATATATATATATATATATATATATATATATATATATATATATATATATATATGTGTGTGTGTGTGTGTGTGTGTGTGTATGTATGTATGTATATATATAAATTTGATTAACCAAATATTGTAATTGGGAAAATAATTTCTAGAATGAGTTCTACAGGAATTTATTTTTGAAAAATATTCATAAGCCAAATTACACATAACTTTTTTCCTAGAGGTGAAATTTCCAAATCAAGCATAGAGGTTTCTTTTTACAACTAGATCCAGAAAACGAATCTTAAAAGAAGAACAATAAAATTCATATAATTAATTTCACGAGAATTTTTTCGAGAAGATTTCAACCTACAGGAGAATTTTGTATGGAAAACTAAATTTTCTTTCGAAGAAGCTTTTCTTTCGAGATCCCTAACAATATCCTTCTGGGTTCATCTAAATTCACAATAATCCCAATTAACTATTTTTCTATAGTTTCCACAGAGAATTTCAATCTACACAAGATTTTATTTATGACAATAAAAAAATTTAAAACAAATCTCAAACTTAAAAGTTTGCACAAATAATATTTTACATAGAAGATCTAAACTAGAAGCTTTTCAATATAAACTAAACAAAAATTAAAGAATGAACCTGTAGTCCAATGCCTATGAATTTGTAAATTTGAAGCAGCGCCTCCCCCATAGATCCAAGTATCTTTTCCCGGATAAATAATAGCTTCCTTCAGAACAATACAGTTTCATGAACACAACAACTTATCCCAAGAGTAACTTTTCTAAAAATTCAAGAACACCAAAACTTCTTTCTGCAATAATTCTTCCAAAAAAAATTCAGTACATGCAAAATCACAAAAAAAACTTCTTTTCAATCTATTTCCCAACACACAAAATATCCTTGTGCTTTTGTCGTGAAGAAGCTTCTCACTTCTTCTGTTAAAGCCACTATCTTCTCCTCATGAATAAATTTCCAACAATCTCATTAATTCTTCTAACACATGTTAAAACTCACAAAATATCTTTAACAACCAATTTTCATAAAATCCTACATAAATTTAAAATTAAAAATAATTAATAATTACAAAATATTTACTATTTCAAATTTAACTTAATTAACTAATTTAATTAATTAATAAATAACATAATCCTAAGATCAAACTATTTACCAATTAAAATAAATAAATAAATTATTTAATTAATTCACCACTTCTAACATTAAAATAAGATTAATTTAATAATCTTCTTAAATAATTAAATTCATTAAATTCCCTTTTATAAAAAAATTTAAAATAATAATTCAAAGAAAAGTAAACAACTTTTAACAAGCAAAACTGACTAGACTCGACGACACACTGAGACTTGGGTAAAGGCTCGACACAAGAATCCTATCTACTATCTCCCAATCAACATTATCGTTGGGTGATGGACACACTCAAACCTATGAAGCTAGGTGGAGTTGATGTCATGTACCTACAAACCTGTAAACAAGGCATAAATAGAACATGTATATAAATATCATAATAGAACACACTGTGAAGTGGAAATCGTGGAATCACAGGACGCTCGCAAGCGAGTGATGCAATTCCGTCCCCTTCACCAATAAATTATCACAAAATTAACAATTCTAACATATATAATTTACTCATGTGCATATAACCATGTTATTCCAAATAATCATTATGTTAATCAAAAACATGTCAAATGATAACATCAAATTAGGGTAACATCACATCACAACATATAATCCACATTACTCTATACATAGTGATCAAATGATAAACAAGTATCAAAGTCTAAGAGCAAAAACAAAGCAAAGCAAGGTAGGACACTGTCTGATACGAAGAGAAAAATGGAGGGGTATTACACCTTATTGCAGATCTATTTCCCTCATTCCATCCCTAGATTGAGATCTCTAAGGTTTTCTTGAGTGAAACTTGAAGAAAATAGGTGGAGGAACCCTAATCCCCCTTTACTTCGATCTCCCAAAATATAGATCAATAATTTTCATCGTTTCAGTGACAAAAAGGGTTTGGGTAACTCTTAGGAAGGTGTGATTGGATATGTATTTTTTATATCCTTAAAATATCCTTTAGAGAGGTACTATTGAGACTATTTTGTCTCATTTGGCACCATTTTGGGTCAAATGTCAATTTATTAAAATTTCTACCACTCTATCTAGATTTGATTGAACTTATTTGGTTATCTATGTTGAACATTTGGGATACTAGGATGGGGATGAATCGGTATTCTCTAAAACCACTTAAGCATTTAAACATTTATGTGAAACATTATATTCAATTTTTAGTAAGGAAAGAAACCATCAAAGCACATAACACATGAACACCAAATTTTTTACGTGGAAAATCCAAAAAGGGAAAAACCACGATGAGGATTAGATCACAATATATTATAACTATACATAACATATTATAAAATTGGTCACTGCCTTTTGGACTCATTGTTCGGTGGACTCACTACCCATAGAATGAAATAAAAATATAAAATAGGGATGGCTCACTGCTAATAATGCATCTGCAATATGTAGGAGATAAAATTCCACTAGAGCTCAATATACTGAATCAACACATGCCATACTACATTGCTTTCACACTCTGCTCTACTCTACATTCACATCACATTTTTATTCTCTCCTTAGGAATTCACATCATAAATTTTCTATAGTACACATCACTCTTCTACAACACCAAAATTAACTTATATTTATATGAATTACACCCACACACACCTACAACATCAATTAGGTTAGCCTAATTATATGTATCGTGCATAACATAACTCGTCATCTCAAGATTTAGACAAACTCACTTTGCACCTTAATTCAAAACTTGTAATGCATCTAAATAGGTTATATTCTACTGACACCTATAAACACTCCCTCAAATCCACATAACTAGATATTCTTCCACGGTGAAATGTGAACCATTCTAAATAGATACTTTGTACTGGTAACACTATCATTGGTAGACTCGATACACTGTCAATCATAAATTTTGCACCAGAGGACATAAAGACATGAAACTTTGGATTTAAGGTCCTAAAATACATACCAAAATTTCCTTAGAACTACAGACAAAAATACTTCAAGGAAAACCAATACAGACCAAAAAATTGATACTTTGTACACTGAAAATTGCATTATGTACTAAGTCAAATTTTCAACATATTTGTTTTAAACTGAAACAAAACCTTTGCATCTCTATGTTCTAATTCCATCACCTCAATCACTTAAGCTTCACCAACCAACTATACATCAATATTAACATCAAACCACAATGTTGAAATCAATGGCAACACTGTATATGATCATGCTCATGCTCATGTTGTCAACAACCATACCAATTCCAATCTCCTCAAACTTCCAAAAATCCAAGTCCCTTTCCATCATTAACCCTATCATATTCTTAGAAAACCCTCACAAGAGGCCTTTAAACCCTCCAAAATCCTTAGATAACCCTCAAAACCATTATGTCACCAATATATTTGAATGAAACATTGGCAAGAAAGTCATTTAGTAGCCTAAGTTTAAATCTAGATCATCAAGATCTTAGCATTGAAATATGAACCATTCAATGTGAAATAAGTTAGTTTTTCTTTAAGATATAATCTATTATTACTTGTTAGCTTAAATTTGATGTCCTATGTCTATATTCAAACCCGTCTCTACCTATGATAGGGGTATGATCTAGTTGTCTTATAGTTGGCTTCGCCTCAACAACAACTATAAAAAAAAATAACTAGGTTCCTTATCCCTTTGTCAACCCTTAAATGTGTGGTGTATGATATTAGGCACTTTAAAGGTGGGAATAGGCATAAAACCCTAATTTTTTCTCCTATATTGAAGATATTTATACCTTAGAAGTAGTTTCTTTATGTTATTTATTCTAAACCAGCAAGTAGATTTAATGGGTTTTGGTCTAGAACTATAATTAGGCTATGCATAAGATTCATTTTAAGCAATTGAATGATCTTAGATAGGGTCTCAATGGGAATTATAAGTAAATTAAACCAAATATATTTTTGTAAACACTTATTTTTCTTCACTCAAAGAAAAGAGTTTTACCCTTTATTTTTCTTATATGTCCATGAATCCATTTGTTGTGTAATATTTATATATTTGTTTATCAAATATAACATGTTTTTCCTCACTATCTTGGCAAAGACAATTTATATCAAGGGGAAGGGATAAAATGGTCATTAAGACCCAAACAAATATCTCCTAGTTACAATCTTAAGAGTCTATTGCCTATGGAAATCCATCAAATCCAAATGATGAGGTCAAAGTGGTATGTATATTTCAAATAGTGGTATGTATATTTCAAATAGGATTAGAAAATAATTTAGAATTAGAAAATAAAGTTATAAATCTTAAATTTTGGATGGAGCATTACAATGTGAAGCATCTTTCAAAAAATATTGAACAACCAATAGATTGACATTACATTCATAGTATGTGGATTCTCGTCAAATTTTAAAAAATATTGCCACAAAATAGAAAACTCAGTCATAATAGTAATAAAATATTATCATCTCAAATGGCACAACAAGAGTCTTACCTTACAAAACCCAATCATAGAAAGAGAGGTTTTAGTCTAGAAAAATGTATCCCTTTACATTTTCACACTTGTTTGGGCCCTCCTTGCTAAAATTAGGGCTTCTTTATGCCTTATTTGGTCCTATTTTGTATCCACAAGCCTTAATTAATGCATCTTTCCAAGGATAATCCTGACATATATCAATTGACCAATCAAAATTTAATGTTTTTGGTTTTTATGGCCCATATTTAGTGATTTGGAACTCATACGCCATCTTGGGTGTATGGGTCCCACCTAAGTTTTGGGGCCTAAACCTAAATTTAGCATAGAGCTTAACATTTATTGAAATTTGTGTCCCAAGCTTAGCCTACTGGGACTCATACACCCCAATTAGTGTATGAGTCTCACTTAGCTTGGACCTAATTTTTAATTCAATTGTTGGCATGATTTTATTCTTCTAGATCTAATGTCGGCTTGTAGTGTTGTAACTTCGATAAATTTGGCATAAACAAGTATAAATACAAGGTTATTTTACATATTTTCTCCCAGCACTTTTTGAGATCAAGCATAATAGCAATTTTATGATTACAAGAGAATTCAAGAGTGATTATCAAGTACTTTGGAGCACTATTCAAGAATCAAGCATCATGTCAAAGTCATCATGCATCATGTTTGTTTTTGAGCTAACATTTGTGATATAGGGTTTTATGATTCAAGAAAACATTCAAGTCAAGATCCTCATTCATGCTAGCAATTGCATACAAGATTGCAGCCTTTTGTTCAAGGGTTTGGTGAGTTGCAACATAACATATTTTTTCATTCATCATCCCTTCATTTCATTTCTATTCATTTCAAGGTTTGATTAGCAAAATGGGTTTTGACCAAGGAAAACCCCTATCCACTAAAAAAACAACATTTTCCCCTCTTTGATGTGTGATTCACAGATTAAGGATGAGGATCCATTGAAGAGAAAGATTTGAGAAAATTTCTCAAATTTTCAAAGTTGTCACCTTACTTGTAAGATTATAAAAAGTCGCCTACAAGTTGCAATTCAGTGTTTCAAACTCAAAAATTTGGTAGGAGAGAAGCTACAAGAGAGCCTAAGAGGATATCAAAGTTATAGATCAAACCTTATACTGGGACTAAATTGCCACTTGTGGCGTATGAGTCCCAGTATACTTGATTTCAGACATTTCCAACAGATCCTAAATTGCCAGTTCCAGATTCTAGATTCCAGTTTCTGTCAAAAACCCTAATATGGGACTAAATCACCCCTACTGGCATATGAGTCCCAATATGCATTAAAAATTAGTATTTCTAAGATTTTAGAACCTCATTCAGGCCTCTTCAATTTTTAGGTGCACCTTTGTACTTTCTCAGTTTACCATTCTAATTTGAGTTCATTGCTACGTGATTTACTTAAGTTTTGCATATTATTTACATTTATTATCTTTCCAAGCCTTTGCTTGGTGGTGAAACCCATTTTAGTCTTTAATCACACCCTAGGAAAACCCTTCTAACAGATCTCTTTCCATGATTCCAGCCTTAGATTGAGATCTCTAGGGTTTCCTTGTATGAAACTTGAGGAAAATTGTTGTTCTATCTCCCAAAACATATAGAGCGAAAATTTTTGTCATTTCACTTTGGTGAACCCGACGTGAAAAGACAATCATCCACTTCAACCACTTTAGAAGAAAAGATGCCATACATGAAAAATTTAATGAAGTTGATTATGAGCAACCACCAAATCCAAAAGAAATGAAAAATATTTATGGAAGAGGTTATGGACTTATGAAACAAATTAGGTATAGTGGAAAAGGATGTGGTGCTAGAGAACACGATATATGTGTCCCTATAGAGCCTAAAACACAATAAACTACTAATGGTCTTGGTTATTGTCCCTCAAAATAAATAAACAAGCCTTCACCCAATATTAACACTATTACAAAAGATTCTTCCAAGACAACTTTAAGTTTGGTGCATCCTAAACTGATAGATATCTCATTAAATATGCATCACGTTGATACTTTCTTTACTCATAATAAATAATAATAGTTGCTACTCATTTCCATGTAACAGTTGTAGGATCATAGCATACTCACTATTGCATGTTTTACATTCATTGCAAGTCATTTCCTTTTTGCAAGGAGCAACATATCATCATTCTCACCACCTACCTTGGCTCATTCTTGTCTTGCACACAGTGGGGACAAGAATTAGATAGCCTTGTCCTGGTTTTGGAATTTGATGTTGTCCCTTTGGTTAGTTGTTTTCCTTTTCTATATGATGAACAAGATTTGGATGTGGACGACTTGCGAATAGGTTGATTCACATGTGCCTTACTAGCCTTTTTCTTTCTTTTTCATGTCATGTGTGTAATTGCATGTGCATAATGTGATCCCTCGTACCATTCTATTTGATGTATCTCTCTCTTTGTGACATTCCTCTATTTTTACCTACATTCTTCTCTATGTTGTAAACATTTATCTTTTCTTTGTCTTGTTTTTTTGTAAACATTTTATTTATTCCCCTTCATATATATTTGTAAAGTTTTTTTGAATTTTATTAAAACAATATTAATAATTCTTTTAATGATTTTTTTTGAATTTAACTATTATTAGAATGAAGGGGATGCATGAATGCTTAATATAGACTGTGCATGGAGAGTGAAATGTTGAAAAAACCAAGAAAAAGTTTGCTCATACACAAGTGGGACTTCAATGTTCAGCTATTCAAATCATACAGATAATGAGGCTCTTTCTTCAGTTTACAAGCTATTTTGGTCATGCGAATGCAGAGGTAGTGTTTTCTAGGAAGAGAGTGCAGTTTGCTTCATTTTGGAGCTATTTTTATCAGGGCTTCCTTTTCTGCTCTGATTTCACTTTGGAGTTATCTTTTTTTCACTTCAATTGGCTTTCAGTTCTATTATTGGCTACTTTGTGCATGCCTTTTGTATATATTGGGGAAACTTAGTCATTTTTCCTCTAGTTCTTATTTTTCATCCTTTGCATTCTATAAAGTGAATTATCATGTAACTCAACTTTCTAATTTTTAATAATATTATGCAATAGTTTTACAAGTTAATTAGTGTATGATTTGTAGAAGAATCCTTTAATTTCCAAAATTTTAGAGTTTTCCTTCAAGATTTCAAGCATCATTGCTATGTAGGATTGGATTGAAGAATTACTATGTTATCAGTTTTGAGACCTTTAATATTTTTGTCTCCTCCATAGATTTTTGTATGCATCTTAGTTTAAATTCACTAGTTAAACACTATACATGTTAATGATTAAACAGTTTAGTTGTGAAAACTATTTTTTCCTTCAAAGATTATTTTTAATCAAATCCTTTGTTTGAAGCATTTAGGCAATTAAGCTATTAGATCAAGTTGTGCAGATAAAAGTAGTGGATAATCATTTGTGAGTTAATTCTGCACATTAGATTCTTCTAGTGCATCACCATAGTTAAATTTTCTAATTTTGCATTTAGACTAAGTCTTTCTCCCTTTTCCCAACAAGTTCAAGTTATTAATCACCAGAATCATATAGGAACCAACCTAGAATATGGAGTTCTATCTTTTCCATAGGAATACCCATAGCTTGAAGATAGTTCCCATGTTTCAATAGATTGTTGAATTTAATTATTCAAGCGTTCGGGTGCAATTTGTTTGACAACAGTTTTTGGAACACTCAGTGGGACTCTGAACCATAATTTAGAGAATTATTTTAATAGTTTCAAGCTATTGTTTTGGTATATACAACAGTACTTCAACCTTTCAGAGGATAAATTTCATATACCTAGAAACTCCATTCTCGGTTTCAAGAAAGATCAGTAGAAAACAGCTTATGAGAAATATTCAGATGAGAAGAAGTTCTTCTCTATTTGAATATCTGCAGTTGTCTTCACCAAAAAGAAGAGGAAGGACAACCAAGAGAACACTTGAAAGGCCTTCAAGAAACCTATCAGTTTCTCCAATCTTTAGAACATAACCATTAGTATACACATCAAGAAGGAGAGGAAGATCATCAATAAGGAAGCTAGGTTCACATTCAACTTCACCAAGTTACAGATCATTGATTTCACCTGTTCCAATTTTACAAGTTGTGAATTTCAGAATACCAGCAGCTTTAATGGCCAAAGCGCATGCATTTGTACCATTCAATGGGGGAAGCCCATTGAATCTAGCTCAACACGATGATATACCAGTTGGAGCACTTAAGAGTCTACCTTTTTTCACTGGTGAAGAGCAAACTATGCCAATAGAGCATATCATAGATATGGCTTCACTATGTGTAGTTCATCATGTGACTCAGGAGAATGTGGCATTGAGGTTGTTAGCAACATCTTTCAAGGGTAAAGCACTTCATTAGTTTTGTGGCTTACTAATTAATACTATCATGACATGGGATGATTTAGGAGATAAGCTAAGCAAACAATTTTCTGACAAGTCTGATCATCTATCTCTAGTCGAGTAGATGCCAACTATAAAGAGAGCACCACAAGAACAGATGGTGGAATTTAATTTTAGGTTTCAAAGGACTTGGAATAGGATTCCAGTAATGGTAAGACCTAATCCTGATCACGCTTTCTATATTACCTTAGATCATTAAATAGTGACATTGCTTTAATGATACAATCAATGGGTGGATTAGCATTACCAGCAGCCTATGACAGTGCTATTAGAGCTGAAAAATCCTTATACAGGCTGGTAAAATTGTACCAAGGCCACCTATGCCAATATTTCCAGATATTCATCCCATGATGCCAATTAATTTACCACCTATTGCCTCAATTCCAATAGAACCAGCCTTAGGCTATTAGCCAATTGTTCAAAATGGTGCATTTCTAGCACAATCAGATTTTCGAGAGCTAAAGGGCAATCATCAAGATATGGAAAAAATATTGCAAACAGTCATCAATGATTTAGTCAGTCTTAAGAGGCAATAAAACCAAAATTTTAGGCCTTACCAAGCACCTTTTCAGCCTAACAGACCACTTTATCAGGCAGATAATCCATGCCAACATAGAAATTTCAATCCTAGGCCACCATACAATCAAAATCAAAATGTTGCTAGCTCCTCTAAGGAGCTCGTACCTATTCAGAACAACTTGGCACAAGATTATGTATGGTGTTACCCATGCAATCAAACTCATAACCAGGCCACGTGCATAAATTGAATGATCAATCAGGCCCTGATGGTACAGAGAAATTATGTAGTTGTGGAAAATACAACAAAAGATAGCAATGATCAAAATGATCAAACACAATAGCCTGATATGGATGTTGCCATGATGAACTGGCAAGGCAATGAATTTTGTAGGGTAAATCAGATACAAGGTCAAAATTAGTCAGCCACTTCTATTACAGTGAATACAAGATCCAAGAAAAGAGCAACAAACTTGAGACAACAAGTTGTTTCTGACAAACAGTAGCCAAAAAGTGGCAAACAATAGGCTGATTAAAGGTAACCAGCAAGTTGTTCAACATAAAAACCAAGTTTCAACAACTGATAAAGAGTAGTCACAACTCTCTTCTTCACAAAATGTCTAGATTTTACCAAGAAAGGAGACTACTAAAGAACAACAAAAACTAGCTGAACCAGTCAAAGAACAGCTGAGAACTCGGCCAGTTCTAGTGCAGAAGGAGACTGTTGTTCCTAAAACCCAGCACAAGGTTAGCTTTCCAGCTTTTAACATTGTAGATCATATGAAAAAGGCAACTGTTAGCATCACCATGTTGGATGCATTACACCTACCTGGGCAGAAAGAAGGTCTGTAGGAATCTTTAGCTAAGATATCTATTTCTGACAAAACAACCAAAGAACAGCCAAGAATTCTTGCAAACAGTTCAGAAACCAAAAAGGGGCAGCCAACTCAAGAGGTAAAACCACCACCCTTTTATGTTAGTCTGATAATTGGTAATAGCATAGTGCATAATTGCATGATAGATTCAGGAGCAAGCAACTCAATTATGCTTAAACAACTAGTAGACAAGTTAGGACTTGAGTATGAACCATTGTCAAAAGGGGTAGTTCAATTGGATGGAAAAACCATTAGGTCTATAGGAGTTATCAAAAATATGCCTCTTACGTTGCATGCTTGTCCAAACTTTCAAATACCACAAGACATTTATGTTATTCATCTCCCACCTTATTTTTCCATTTTCCTATCTAGAGATTTCACTACAAAATTAGGTGATTATCTATCATCAGACTGGTCACATATGTTTTTCAGAACTAGATATGGTACTAGAGTTACAATTAAGTCAGAACCACTGGCTAAAGACCATATCGACCCCTATGTGCCAAATCCTATAAATACAAACCTAGCTTTCCATGATTAGGAGGATCAATCCATGACTCCCGACCCCACTATTCCTATAGAAGGCATACCTGATATTAATTTAGATGAGTGGGTAGTCGAGAATCATGAGGTTGACCCATTCAGTCTCATGGACGAAGTAGGTTTGGGTATTTATATGATTCAGGAGCCCGATGTTACTATTCCAAATCTGATCAAGGAGGAAAAATAACCAGAACAACAAATTGGTTAGCTTTGGAAGTTGTACTTTGATGGATCCAGGAGTAAAATAGGTGATGGTGGAAAAGAAATGCTCATATCACCTGAAGGAGATAGGTATTATTTAGCTTTTAGATTTGCTTTTAGTTGTTCTGATAATGTTGTTGAGTACGAAGCATTGATACAAGGTTTAGTCTGGACCAGAAAAAGGAAAATTAAGTGTTTATAGGTGTTCGGTGACTCCGAGTTGATAGAAAATTAGGTTAGAAATCTGAATTTAACAAAAAATGATTTGCTAAAATTGTATAAGCATCGTATTTGGGACTTAATTGAAGAATTTGATGCATTTAATCTACAATCAGTACCCATAAATCAAAATAAGCAAGCTAATAAACTTGTTGCCATGGGATCACAGTTTGACATCCCAACTGAAATTCATAACGTGCAAGTGCAGCAATATGTGAAGGTAGTTTTCAGACCTTCGGTACCTGATAATAATGTAAGTTGGCAGAGATTTTTGACAATGATGAATAGATTATTAACTTTCTGATGGAAGAAGCAAAATTTTTTGTTGGAAATCAGCACAAGTTTGATCAGCAATATGGTGATCAAATCATGCAATTAAAGTCTAACAAACTACCAAAAGGTTTGGTGACTCTTGAATCCATCTTCAACACTGATGATCAAGTTAGAAGAGATAAATCCATCATCATAGTGAAGCAGGAACATTATGAACCAATTGAAATATTCAAAGACAAGCTCCTCAAGCTTGGTAAAGTTTGTACAAAGGAGGAACAACAAGACTTTGTCTTACTTTGTCAAGAATTCAGTGACATTTTCGCTTGGGAATATGAAGATCTAAAGGGTTTTAATCCTGAGTTAGCTCAGTACACCATTGAGCTAGAACCCAACGTGAAACCATCCAAATAGAAGAAAAAGCCCCTGAATCCGAAGTTAGAATATCTGATGAAAATAGAATTGAGAAAGTTGATTGAAGGTAGTATCATTTTTCCAATCAAGAACACCTCTTGGGTATCAAATTTGGTGCCCGTCAGAAAGAAGAACAAAGAGATAAGATTGTGTGTTGATTTTTTGTGATCTAAACAGAGCTTCACTTAAAGATCACTATCCACTACCTTCAATGGAGCAAATACTACAGCTTGTTTCAGGATCAAAAAGGTTCTCATTACTAGATGGATACTCAGGTTATAACCAAATATTGGTTAAAGAAGAAGGCCAGTACAAGACAACCTTTACCACCAAGTGGGGTACTATGGCTTACAGAAAAATGTTGTTTGGACTATCAAACGCAGGGAAAACTTTCAAAGAGCAATGGATATGGCTCTCCAAGGTTTAATAAACAAGTTTGTTCTTGTATACTTAGATGATATCACTATTTTCTCAAGAAACGCTAATGAACATTTTGGTCATCTTAGACAGATTTTTGAAAGATGCAGAGAATATGGAGTTTCTTTGAATCCAAAGAAAATTATTTTTGTTGTTCACGAAGGTAAGCTTTTGGGTTACATTGTTTCTAAAGATGGTATTTCTATTGACCCAGAACGCATTGCAGCCATTTTGGCTTTACCACTTCTTGCTCACAAAAAAGGTTTGTAGAGCTTTTTAGGAAGAATAAATTTCGTTAGGAGATTTATTCCTAATATTGCAGCATTGTTGCAACCTCTCACAGCCATGCTAAAGAATAATATGCAGTTCAGTTGTACAAAGGAGGGTAAGAATAGTTTTGAACATATTAAGGAGGCACTTGCAGCAGCCCCAACACTAATAAATCCAAACTTTGATAAAGATTTTATACTCTACGTGTTTGGTAGTGTTGATACAATTTTTGCCATGTTATGTCAGTAAAATGATCAAGGACTTGAACAACCCATTGCATTTTTTAGTCAAATTTTGCATGATTATGAAATGAGATATCATTTGTTGAGAAACGTGTTCTTGTTTTAGTAAGGAGTCTTAAAAAGTTTAGACATATGTTGTCTAATAATAAAATACATCTACTGGTAGCTCACCCAATAGTTAAAGAATTTATGTTGAATAAAGACATTAATGACATGCAAGCAGGCTGGCTAACCAAATTCATGGAGTACGACATCAGTATACAGGTTACCAAGCTTGTTCGCGGTAAGGGTCTGTGTGAATAGCTTGCAGAAAAAGAACATAACAACAATGAAGAAGAACCTGTTGTTTCAACTATTCCAGCTGATTGGATCCATTAAATGATCCATTACTTGCATACTGGAGATTGCCTAGAAGGTATGGACAAATCTAAATGAAGGTATTACAGATTATGAGAAATTCCATATGCAATAATAGATGGTGTTTTGTATAAAAAATATTTCAATGGAGTATTCCTCAGATGTATTAACCCAAATCAGATTGAAGGAATTTTGGAAGAATTCCATGATGGACCTACTGGAGGTCACTTTGCACCATGTACTACAACTCTAAAAATTATGAAAGAAGGGTACTATTGGCTAGATCTTTTCAAAGATGCTTATGCTTATGTCAGAAAATGTGCTAAATGTTCCTTGTTTATAGGAAAATAGAAGTTAGCAACCCTGCCCTAAATCCGATTCAAGTTGAGCAGCCATTTGGAAAGTGGGGACTTGACTTCATCAATCCAATTAACCCACCATCGAGTGTAGGGCACAAGTGGATCTTGACAGCAACAGATTACTTCATGAAATGGATAGAAGCAGTTGCTTTGAGAGATGCAACAGTTTTAAACCTTTATCAGGACATAGTTTCCAGGTTTGGTTCACTCGAATCTATCATTTCAGATAATTCTTTTTCCTTTATTGGTTTAAAAGTTTCAAATTGGTCAGTAAGGAATAAAATTTATTTGAATACTTTGTCCAATTATTACCCTCAGGGTAATGGATAGATAGAATCAAAAAATAAGAATCTTATTAAGATCATTAAAAAGACAATTGAAGATAATTAGAGATCATGGCATGATAAACTTAAATTAGCCATTTGGGCTGATAGAGTTACACCAAAATGATCAACAAATTTTTCACCATATGTTTTGGTTTATGGCAAAGAGGCAAAGTTGCCTATTTCAATTGAGTTACCAACTTTGAGCTACATAAAATAATTGGAGTTACTTGAGGAGCAACCAATGCAAGTTAGGCTTGTTGAACTAACAGATTTGGAAGAAACCAGGAAAGAAGCTTTTAGGAAGCTTCAAATTCATCATTCTCATATGAAGAATACATTTGATAGGAAAGCAATAGCAAGAGTCTTCAATGAGGGTGACTTAGTTTTTAAATGGGATGAGTTAAAGAGAAGACCTGAAAAACATACCAAGTTTGATGCCATGTGGGATGGCCCATACATTATCACAGCAAAGAAGGAACATAACACTTTCTAGCTCTCAAGGGTGGATGGAGAGGTGTTGCCAATCCTCATTAATGAGATTTATCTCAAGAAGTGCTATTAAGAATTTAGTTGTTGTTGTAGATAGTAGTATAGTTTTCAGTTTTAGTTATACTTTCAATAAGTGTTCATTACTCATTAGTTTTCATTCAGTATTGTTTTTCTTTCAATAAGGTGCAGTCACTGCACGAGGTTTCAGATTCTGTCATAAATAGAGTTGTAGTAGTCTCTTTTAGTTTGTTTTTTTTGAAGCTGAGTTACAGAGGTTTTTAGAAGTTAAAAATCAAGAATGGACTCCATGCCCAATGGATAAGCTACATAACTGGTCTATGGTGTTTAGCAGGAAAACACTCTGTAGAGGTCACCAATTTGTTACCTATTTTTCACTACCAGCTCAAATAGGTAGAATTGAATTGCAAATTCACTCCAAAAGGTACACAAGATGTTCAAATTTTTTTGCTAAGTACTCATTATTGTGCAATGTTTCATTACAAGTGAATTTTAGTAATATTACGCAAGAAAATTTCAAAATAATATCATAAGATTGCATAATGTTTGTTGCTTTATTCATAATGTACAAACCAAAGTCCCACACAAGCTGTGGGAGTAACTTCATTTGATTTTCATAATCAAATAATGGGTGCATGAAGTAAATTAAACTATACAACTGAAAATAAAGAAGGTATAAGGTAGAAAGTGATTCGTCATTGTTTGGAATGATGAATCTTTGACAAGTTGAAGCCTTCAATTATGACTCTGAATCAATCCAACTCCATGCTCTGATGCACCTGGAAGTATGATAGAAGTAATGTTAGAGAAATGAGAATCAAATCATACCATATGCCTACATTATCAATAGAAATATAACATACACTTGATCAGGTATCCATCAGATGATTTCATTGCTCAAAGGCATAAAAATCAAGAGGAAGCTTTCAACTTCTTTTATTTTGCTAACACATTTTTTCACTGTGCAGGAACAAGATTCTTATGTAAAGCAGAACTGAAACAAGATATTAATGAAACTTGATGAGTTATTTACATGTTTTGATCATTCCTTAATCATGATGAGTAATATTATGCTTACTCAAACTATTTTTTTGAATCTCTTTGAAATAAGGTTGCTCTTTAATTATCTTCTTAGTTTCAACAACTCTCTCAATGACTGTTCGAACATTGTTAAAAAAATCTGATATGTAACTTGAGAGTGTGTCCTCTTTGATATGTCGGGCTCAACCCTTGTGGGAGCCCATTTTACTCCACATATCTGATGAAACGATCATGAACATTTTCCACATTACATTTAAATGAAGTATAGAACCTCTTTATACTGAAGGGAAATAGAAACAAAATATCAAGCATCAAGCTATTTCATGGATTTTTGGAATTGATTATACAAGAGCCAATGAGTATTCACCATAGTGGCTGAAGGTACACATGTTTGCATTCAATACAGTTTTCACCATGCTAAAACATAACAGTGGAAATAAAATGACATTCATTTTACAGAGATTTGAAACATTATAGTGCCATTATTATCTAAAGGACAACAACAGTCATTTTGGGCAGCCTACAAATTTTTAGAGGCAGATTAAAGAGAAAGTGGTGACAGTCACCGTTTACAAAGATATTCACCATACCTACAAAAAGGAATCACTGTATCATGTTAGTGAGCTCACAGACCTACTAGAGATAGCCAGTACAAAGATAACTACAAAAGGACAGAAATTCAGCAATGTAGGTCAAACAAATCATGGCAGTATATGTGCATAGGAAGTTGCATAAAAGGATAGTTCCTAGTTGAAGTTTTGTCAGAAGAATAGCATTTGTAGTCATTGCTCACTCCTCTTGAAGGTGGTACAGCCAATATAGAATGGTCTAGTTTTGTGTGTCTTTAAACTCTATCCAAGAAATACCTAGTAGTTTATGGAGTGAGAGGAATAAGGGTTTCATGAGAACAAGAACAAGAACAGTGAATAGTACTTTGAATCAGTATTAGTGCCTCAAGGATACAGTGACTATGAGATATAAGGAATCCTGTGAGAAAACAATATGAGAAAGGCATGATTTCTAATGGATGGAAGCTCTATTCGAGCTTATACATAGAAATAGTACAAGAGATTATAGTGTTGAAAACATCTCTACATATAGCAGTATGGGTTGTATATTAGAAATACAGAGAGTTATTTTCTTTTATTAATTTAGAAGAAAAATAAGCCACAAGAATATTCAGCTCAGAAGCTCAACATATTTGCACAGGAACCACAGTATGGGGTTTTCTTGTTTCTTGCACAAAGAGAAAAAGATTAAATAAAAGCTCTCAGAAGAACCGAATGGAGGAATTTTTGCAATATAAAAATAAAGAAATATCCACAAATTCATGGCCCCAGAATGTTATTTTGCAGTTGCAACCTGAGAAAGACTGATCAAGGAGAGATATCAATGAATGCATATAGAAGACAACACATACAATTGTTGTACATAAAGCTCAGGTCCAACATTTCTTTGGATATAAAATAGGAAGGATGAAATGCTCGAGTCACCAAAATAAAGCCCAAATTTTCTATACAGGTGAAACACAGATTTCTAGAAGCTCAAGAAATGTTACAAAAATACAGAGGCCACAGCTTTGAGTGCCATTTTCATAAAGATAAAGTAAATGATAAGGGTTTCTGCCCCAAAAACTAGAGAAGATCTCATTATTCGTCAAGCAATAACAAGTAAATCATCATATACTAGTAGAGAGAACGTTCTCATCGTATAATATCTTCTGGTACAAAGTCATGGCACAGCCAACAAAGAAATGAGAAACCCAGAACATTCAAATAGGAGACCCATGACCTGTAATGATAAACGAGAACCAGAATCCGGAGATTTCTACTTGATTAAGCACACATAAAGCATTACATCTTTGAAAAAAAAAAGGCTCATGATGGCAGCCTGTATTGGAGGTTATACACAGAAAAAATAAAAAGCAAGGGTTCTTCCGCAAAATATCTTCATTTTTCTGTCCAAAATCTTCAAGTAAAAGCTCATGATGGCGGCCAGATGAGAGAGGAGAATATAGTGAATAATTAAGTTGACTCACCTTGCATTCTTGTGGGAGTTGATCGAGTTGAAAATAGAAAATCTCAGTCTCTAAGCTTCAAACTGAAAACCCTCTCTATGGACCTTAGCAGCATGGCGGTGCAATGGAGCTTTCCAGAAAGGGTTGAAGTCACAATGAAAAGTGATCAAAATATTAGGGTTCGAACTTCCTTTTACTCTCTGCCCTAATTCGATAGTCATTTTGACTATGTTTTACAAAAGAGTGAAATTATTTCATATTGCAAATAAATGATAAGTGTGGAGTGGTCATCCAATATGCCAGGGATGGTGAAGGAATATTTGCATAAATATGCTAAGTATGATATGTGTGGAGGGGAGTCATAAGGAGTGACTTTGTTTTTTGTAAACATTTTATTTATTCCCCTTCATATATATTTGTGAAGTTTTTTCGAATTTTATTAAAACAATATTAATAATTGTTTTAATGATTTTTTTTGAATTTAACTATTATTAGAATGAAGGGATGCATGAATGCTTAATATAGACTGTGCATGGAGAGTGAAATGTTGAAAATACTAAAAAAAAAATTGCTCATGCATAAGTGGGACTCGAATGTTCAGTTATTCAAATCATGCAGATAATGAGGCTCTTCCTTTAGATTACAAGATATTTTGGTCGTGCACATGGAGAGGAGGAGTTTTCTAGGCAGAGAGTGTAGTTTGATTCATTTTGGAGCTATTTTTACCAGGGCTTCCTTTTCTACTTGGATTTCACTTTGGAGATATCTTTTTTTCACTTCAGTTAGCTTTCAATTCTATTATTGGCTGCTTTGTGCATGCTTTTTGTATATATTGAGGAAACTTAGTCATTTTTCCTCTAGTTCTTGTTTTTCATCCTTTGCATTCTGCAAAGTGAATTATCATGGAACTCATCTTTCTAATTTTTAATAATATTATGCAACAATTTTATAGGTTAATTAGTGTATGATTTGTAGAAGACTCCTTTAATTTCCATAATTTTAGAGTTTGCCTTCAAGATTTCAAGCATCATTGCTATGTAGGATTTGATCGAAGAATTACTGTGTTATTAGTTTTGAGACCGTTAATATTTTTGTCTCCTTCATAGATTTTTGTATGCATCTTAGTTTAAATTCACTGGTTAAACACTATGCATGTTAATGATTAAACAGTTTAGTTGTGAAAACCATGTTTTCCTTCAAAGATTGTTTTTAATCAAAGCCTCTATTTAAAGTATTTAGGTTATTAAGCTATTAGATCAGGTTGTGCAGATAAAAGTAGTGGATAATCATTTGTGAGTTAAGTCTGCACATTAGATTCTTCTGGTGCATCACCATAGTTAAATTTTCCAGTTTTGCATTTAGACTAAGTCTTTCTCCCTTTTCCCAATAAGTTCAAGTTATTAATCACCAAAATCATATAGGAACCAGCCTAGAATCTGGAGGTCTATGTTTGCCATAGGAATACCCACAGCCTAAAGATAGTTCCCATGTTTCAATAGATTGTTGAATTTAATTATTCAAGCGTTCGGGTGCAATCTATTTGACAACAGTTTTCCTTTTGGGGATGATACAACACGTCGAGACATTTAGGTCTCTTCCATGTTGACCCAAAATCTTTTTCTTTATCTTTTTCATTTTTCTTGTATTTTCCTTTTTGGGGATGACACAAGGCATCCAAACATTCAAGTCTTCCATTTTGACCCGGAAGGATTTTTCTTTTCTTTTTCTCTCTTTGCGCCATTCTTCCAATTCTATGAGTATTTGGGGAATGATGATAGTTCCAAGCTCTAAAACAACATTGTAGCAAAGACATATTGACCCCAAATCCATGTATCCCTTATGTGATTTTTGGGATTTCATTTTGGGGGCAACCCTTTTTCATGACATAGCTTTATTTGGGAACATATGACTTGGCATAGGGATTTCCAACTAAGCTCTCAAGTCCTCTTTATTGTTAGCATTTATCATTTGCTACTTTAAAGTAATTTCTCACAGCATGGTTTTTAGCAATTTCTTTAAATTGGGGGCATACATTGGTGTTATTATTTTTCAATTCATGTTCCATTATGTCATCTTCTTACTTCATGCTATGTGTCTTTCACTTTTTGGTGACATTGGGTGTGATTTCCTTCAAGAGTGTGATCTCTCTTAGCACACTATATTCCTCTTAGTGTCTTGATGTGACACACTGCATCCCGTAAGTTGTGAATATTCTATTCTTTGATTGGTCCTCTCTTGGATATATTAGGCACAATGTTCCATAATTTAAGACCTTGGATTAATTAGGAAAAACTCCTTTGAATGTACATTACACTTTTTCATTTACAATTTTTGTTATATGGCCACCTTGCATAACACACTTTTCTTGCCTATGGAGCCATCTTTTTTGTTCATGAGTTTCAAGCATACGAAAGCTTTGCTTGCCTCATGAAGCTCGAATTTCATTGTTGTGTAGCACCTTATCAAATTTATTAGGAGGTATAGCTTCAGTTTGGTTGTATGTATGGGAGCCAAACTTAGGTGTGACTTTTCCATAGCCACTTGCTTATTTGTGTGAGCACATACCAGTCACATGCGTATGTGTCTCATTGGGGGCTTACCTAGTGGATGGCCTAAGGTTCCACTAGCCCTTGTGAGAGTGCATTTGGTTTGCATAGTTTACATCATGTTCCATTTGTAAATGTTCTTAGGAAAACAACTTAGATCTGGTCCACAGTGTGTGGGACAAATTGTCGAAGCTTGATCCATCCCTTTTTTTTTTCTTTTTCTTTGGTGGTGTATGTTTGTATCTTGTTGTTTCTCCTTACATTATTTACATGTTTGTTCTTTTGTGATTATGTTGGTTTGCCATGGGATCTTGATCTTGGGGGCTTGTACATGTTGGGAATTTTGCCTCAACTTTCTGGTCGACCCATTTGAAAACTTTGGCATTTCTCCTCTATTTCGAGCCTTTACCGCCATACCCCGGGTCACCCTGTTCTGGCGGTTGGGTGGTGTTACCGCCTTACCGTGGTGGTATTTTTACTGACTAGTGCTGGCACAATGAAGTGGTGGCAGCTTGGTTGATAGTTACATCCTTACCATGGAGGTGGCTCGATGATGACGAGGCAGTGCAGTGAGCGGTGGGCTGGTGGCACGAAGGCTTGCCTCCCTACTGTGGAGGTGGCTCTATGGTGGCGAGGTAATACGGTGAGCGACATAGTGGTAGTGGTCAGGAAAAATATATTTACTGATGTACCACAGGTGGTGTTCAGTTAAGCCGTCATGATGCGGTTGACGATGTCAGGTTAGCTGGCGGTCAGTGTTGGCAGTTATCGCCTTACTGTAGATGGTGCTCAGGGTTGTCGCGGTGACTGCGGTTATTGACTAGCGGTCAGGTTTGGTGGTTACTGCCTTACCATGGGCGGTGGGGAGGCTCACTTTGGTACCATGGTAAGACTGTTGGTAGTCTGGTTGATGGTTACTGCTCTACCGTGGGGTGGCGTGTCGACCCCCACGGTAGCACGGTTTGACCGTCAGCGGTCCCACAGACTGGTCACCTCCTTATCACTGTTAGTTTTTTAAGGATGGTGGTAGTGCAGGCATGACTTGGTGAGCTCAGTGGTAGTTACCTCCTTACTACGGAGGTCTGGTGGTCTAGTTGATGGTTTTTGTAGGTGGTTACTGCCATACCATGAGGTGGGCCTGACCAGGTAGCAGTAGTGCGGTGAAGTGAAGGGTGAGCTCGATCGAGCTCACCGCTTTACCGCAGTAGGTGGTGACGAGATCGACGATAACGTGGTATGTGCTCGAACGGGCTTGGAGTTTGATTGACTAAGTTGGACTTGACTATCAGAGTGACTAGCGAATGGATGGTGGGCACGTGGCTCAGCTCAGCAGGTTGGTTGGCTAAAATCCAAAAGTAGTTATTGTTGTTGACTATGGGTGGCGAACAGAAATCCGATTAAGGCAAGAAGTTATTACCTGGGTGGCTCAAGGAAGAGGAGATCAATGTAGATCGGATGCGTGCCTGGGTGGCTTGATGCAAGGAGGATGACATGGGCAGATCTGTCAGTGATTTCCTGAGGATGGTTTTGACTGTTTGGATGGATAGGCCATGTTGGTGCTTGAAAAGAGATTAAGTAATCTCATGTGCACGTAGAGAAAGAGAGATCCGTTTTGAGAGAGAGAGAGAGAGAGACAGAGTGAGTGTTTGAATGGTCATGATTGTGAACACTTTGTCTCTCTATTCAGCGAACATGTGACCCTATGGAGGTCGAGTGGCTGGGCTGGCCATGAGGCTGGCTATGAGAGTCATTTGAGAGGAGTTGAAGGGAATCTACATAGTATGTCTTGAGTACATTGTAACTGTGTAAGATTCTAGTTTGTGTTACCTGCTTTTCCTTCTCTAGATGGACAAGATGTAATATCTTGAAGAGCATAGCTCTGTGTTTGTATTGTAACTAGTTTTGTTATTGAATAGTACAAGTGAGCTGAATGTTTTTGGAGGTGGGGTTTTTTACCTGAAAAAGGTTTTCCCCATGTATATTTGTGTGTCATCATGTTTGTCTTTCATGGTTATCTGTTTGTGTTGAATCTATCTATTGTTTTGCACTTACTTTCCTTAGTAGGATTGATGGGGGATCATCTGTGCCTGCTTCCGCTTTATGGCATAGCTTTTTGTGTCTTTGTTGTGATTTTGAATTGAAATCACGAAGGCATTGTTGTCTTAGATGCCAATCTTGATGATAGAACCGAATCTGTATCCCCAATAAGTGGTATCAGAGCTGGTTGAAGGAGGTCAAGGCTTGATGATATCAACCAGTGGTATCAAAGTCTTCTCCTCATTGCTGAAGTTCTAGGTTTTCTCTTGTGTTGATTTCTTAGCTTGGCAAGCTTGAGGGAGTTTGGAGAAATCAGTTGGTGATTGATCCTTCGATGAGTGGAAGTGTGTGCTTCTTTGATTCAACACACAGTTTGAAATATGTTGGAGATGACTGCAGTTGATCATGTTTTTACAACATGGTCTGAGGCTCCTGGCTCACAACAAAGTTCCTGATGTAAAAGGCGTGAGCTGTATTCATGGCTAAGTTGCAGCGAACCATGGTGTTCATACTGGGTGTCTGTGTGAGAGGCTCCCTAGCAGTATGGGCTTGCTTGTGTTGCTATTTTATCCATGGAAATGTTGTGCTTGTGTTGGGTGTTCTGACTTAGCACTTAAGCCATTTACTCTACTGCTTTGATTGCATGGAGGATATGAAGTGACCTTGGTGGTCTGCAACTTCTAGATAGCCTAGCTCTCCCATTTTCTAGTGCATGAGTGATGGCATTGGAACTGGTCTGAAATGGACCTATTGTTCTTGTGTGCCTGTTTCTTGCACTTGCATGGTTCAGATCCATGTCTTTGGCTATGGAAGTTTTGTGTAGATTTTCCTAAAAATTCTATGACGCATGTTCATGCTGTTTTTCATTGTTCTGGTTAACTGTGAACGTTTTGTGTAGACTCCTGAGTCATCCAGATGAGAAATGAATATGGACATGCGTGGGTGTTTTGGAAACATAGTGTTTTTGCAAGTTTTGCATGGTCAAGGAAAACTTGTGTTTTTTTTGGAGCTGTTGTCTGCTATTTTCTAGATCCTAGCTTCTAGGGTGTGACTGTATGATATAGTTGCAATTCAACATGGTTTGAGGAGGTGTGATGTCTTCTCTACATGGGAGTGTTGGTATGATTTTCTCTTTCAGTATTCTTGTGGTGTGCTTATTGGTTTTCTAGACTATGGTGCTTGAGTTGTGGACTTGACTGGAAAATCGGATCTATTGCCGATCTCGTGTTTGAGTCATGCTTGTTTGCTTTGGTTTAACTCTTTGATTATCTTAGTTTTGTAGTTTCTAGTGCAATGATAGATTTGCAGGGTTTACATTTGGTTGCATCCACGAGTTGTGCAATGTTTTGGGTTGTCCTTACCTACATGTTTGTTGTGAGACAACTCGGAAGTGGACTGTCTATATCCACGTGGTTGTAACTGTGTAGTGCAGTTTTGTTAGCTGACCTTGTCTGTGGTCACATGTGCATTGGCGTGGCTATTTTGAGATGAGAGGAGGAATGGCGTTTGAGTACCTGAATAGTCAGTGATGGGGATATGAAACATGTGAATCATGATTTCATGGAGAGTTGGATACACTAGCATAGTGCAAGCTTTTGATAGTGATGGGGTGGTCAGTCATGGTGCTTGGAAAGCTCGATGTCACAGTTCAGTGGGAGCTTTAGCAATGACTGGTGTTCTTCTTTGGTGTTGCAGTTGTCGTGTTCTTTTGTATTTGTAAGTTCACTACTTGAAGGTGTGCAGCATCTTGGAACCATGAAAGAAATTGTTAGTTTTGGCTGAGTTGCTAGTGGTGTTTGATAGGTGATGTTGGTTTAGAGTTTGTTTTCTTTATGTCATGGTATACTCTTGCTTGTGCATTGGAATTTTAGGCATGTTGCTTTGCTCTTGAAGACCATAGACATTCCACTTGAAGCATGGTATCTCTAAAGGGGGATGTGTAGATCATGGTTTCATGATAAGTACCTGTCCAACTGGCTTGCAACTTTGATAGTGGTTTGGTGTTTCTTCATGTTTTGAGTGCATTGGTCACATGTTGGTGGACTTCATGTTTATTGTAGTGATGCAGTTTGGAGTTAGCATGAGATGGCAGTATGTTAGTGCTCATTGATACATGGAGAGTAATTTTTTCTTGGAAGGTATTTTCCCATTATATCTTTCAGATGTGAGTTATGCTTTATTTTTCATGGATATGAATCTTGAGTTGTTGTTTTAAATTCTAGAGGATTCATAATGGAAGGTGGAAAACATAGTGTATCTCCTTGTTCTCTTGAGGACTGATAGGAGATGGTTATATGGATAATTATGATCTTCTTTGAGGTGCTTACATCCATGGTTTTGTTGGATGTTGTGAAGGCTTTTCCCTTTGGGATGTGAAGAAGATCATTCTTGTCACAGCTGGCATATAGAAGTGTTTGTAGAAGGGCATGTTTTGATTTGCTGCTTCTCTCTAATCTGGTCTTGTTCTTCCTGAATGTTCTTTTGAATTTAGATGTGAGATGTCTTTGTAGAGCCGTGGTGGTCCTTTGCGGTCATGTTTTATCACTTCAGTGATGAAGCATAGGTTCTTGTGCTTCTTTCTTCAGTTAGATTTGGAGGACCTTGGAAGAACGGTGGAAGGTTGTTGAGAGAAATATTTCTTGCAGCAGGTGGTTGCAAGTTGTGTAGATCAGAGTGGGTGTCCCTTGTATCTACATGGTTACTTCTTCTATATGTAGGGATTGGTGGACTTAGTATGCCTGGATCATTTTTTATGGTGCTTTGTTTGCACTCATCTGGACAGTGCCCTTGCAATGGGAGTACCTGGACATGTTTTAGTCTGCTGACTGGTTAACACAGGGTGCTTGTTTGTTGTTGAGATGGATGGTTAAGTGATGGTGTGTGTCTATTGTTGGTCATACCTTTGAGGTATGGGTGATTGGATTAGCTTGAGTTATGGGTTTTGTTTTTCAATCGCATAGTTTGATCAGTTGGATGAGGGTAGTCAGTTGTGGTTGTTGTTCTAGTTGATGGTGTTCTTGTTCTGGAGAATAACGGTCTGTGTCCTGTCTCCTATGCTTGCATGGTACCTTGATTGTTGTTTTTTTTCCTTTTGCCACCTAAAGGGTCTTTTGCTTGCATTCCTAAGACCGGTGTTTTTTTTCGTTGGCTTGTTCCTTTTCCTATGTTGGATGCTTGGAGCAATTGCCTAAGATGGTGGAAATTTTGAATGTCGATTGGAGTGGTCTTGGTTGGAGCGTGAGAGATTGTTTTGGTCCTTGTTCGGGTTTTGGGGGATGCCTAAAAGTCTTCGACAAGTTGGAGATTGTTGGAAATTCTGTCTCAACTTTCTGGTCGACCCATTTGAAGACTCTAGTGTTTCTCCTCTGTTTCAGGCCTTTACCACCATACGGCAGGTCGCCCTATTCTGGTGGTTGGGCAGTGTTACTACCTTACCGTGGTGGTCTTATTCCTGACTGGCGGTGGCACAATGAAGTGGCGGTAGCTTGGTTGAAAGTTACCTCCTTACCGCAGAGGTGGCTCGATGGTGGCGAGGCAATGTGATGAGCGGTGGGCTAGTGGTACGAAGGCTTACCTCCCTACCACGGAGGTGGCTCAGTGGTGGTGAGGTAACACAGTGAGCGGTGCAGTGGTAGCAATCTGGAAAAAGATGTTTACCACTTTATCATGGGTGGTGTTCAGTTAAGCCACAGTGATGTGGTTGACGATGTTAGGTTGGCTGACGATCAGCGTTGGTGGTTACCACCTTACCACAGACGATACTCGGGGTTGTCGTGGTGACTACGGTTATTGATTGGTGGTAAGGGTTGGCAATTACCGCCTTACTGTGGGAAATGAGGAGGCTCACCATGGTACCATGGTAAGACCGTTGGTGGTCTGGTTGATGGTTACTACTCTAACATGGGGTGGCCTATCATCCCCCATGGTAGCACGGTTTGATCGTCAGCGGTCCCACAGACCAATCATCGCCTTACTACGGTTAGTTTTTTGAGGACGACGGTAGTGCAGGCATGTCTTGGTGAGCTCGGTGGCAGTTACCTCCTTACTGCGAAGGTCAGGCAGTTTGGTTGATGGTTTGTGTAGGAAGTTATCACCATACCATGAGGTGAGCCTGACCGGGTAGTGGTAGTGCGGTGAAGTGAAGGGTGAGCTCGGTAGAGCTCACCGCTTTACCACGACAGGTGGTGACGAGCTCAGTGGTAATGTAGTATGTACTCAGACAGGTTCAGAGCTCAATTGATTGAGTTGGACTTGACTATCAGAGCAACCAGCAAATGGATGGTTGGCACGTGGCTTGACTCAGTAGGTCAGTTGGCTAAAAGCCAAAAGTAGTTATTGCTGCTGACTTTGGGTGGTGAACATATATCCAATTAAGGCAAGAATTTATTACCTGGGTGGCTCGAGGAAGAGGAGATCAGTGCAGATTGGATGTGTTCCTGGGTGGCTTGATGCAAGGAGGACGACATGGGAAGATCTGTTAATGATTTCCTAAGGACGGTTTTGACTGTTTGGACGGACAGGTCATGTTGGCGCATGAAAAGAGATTAAGTAATCTCATGTGCACGTAGAGAAAGAGAGAGCCATTTTGAGAGAGAGACAGAGTGAGTGTTCAAACGGTCATGACTGTGAACACTTTGTCTCTCTGTTCAAGGAACATGTGAACCTAGAGGCCGAGTGGCTGGGTTGGCCATGAGGCTGGCTATGACAGTCATTTGAGAAGAGCTGAAGGGAATCTACATAGTATGTCTTGATTACATTGTAACTGTGTAAGATTCTAGTTTGTGTTGCATGTTTTTCCTTCTCTAGATGGATAAGATGTAATATCCTGAAGAGCATAGCTCTGTGTTTGTATTGTAACTAGTTTTGTTATTGAATAATACAAGTGAGCTGAATGTTTTTTTTGGTGGGGTTTTTTACCTAAAAAAAGGTTTTCCCCATGTATATTTGTGTGTCATCATGTTTGTCTTTCATGGTTATCTATTTGTGTTGAATCTGTCTATTTTTTTGCACTTACTTTCCTGAATAGGATTGATGGGGGATCATTTGTGCCTGCTTCCACTTTATGGCATAGTTGTTTGTGTCTTTGTTGTGATTTTGAATTGAAATCACTAAGGCACTGATGTCTTAGATGCTAATCTTGATGACAAAACCAAATCCGTATCCCCAACAGTACAACCCTCTTGATCGATGTCATCCTATCTTACTAGCATCTGTATGCTTGAACCCCTCTTCATGCGAGTTTGTCTACTTTAGTGTGAGTTTGAAGAAATTTCATCCTCTCACTAAAGTGGGCTCTAAATGTAGTGTATAAAAATGTATCCCTTTACATTTTCACACTTGTTTGGGCCCTCCCTACTAAAATTGGGGCTTCTTTATGCCTTATTTGGTCCTATTTTTCATTCGCAAGCCTTAATTAATGCATCTTTCCAAGGATAATCCTGACATATATCAATTGACCAATCAAAATTTAATGTTTTTGGTTTGTATGGCCTAGATTTAGTGATCTAGGACTCATATGCCACATTGGGTGTATGGGTCCCACCTACGTTTCGGGGCCTAAACCTGAATTTGGCATAGAACTTAACATTTATTGAAATTTGTGTCCCAAGCTTAGTCTATTGGGACTCATACACCCCAACTAGTGTATGAGTCCTGCTTAGCTTGGACCTAATCTTGAATTCAATTCTTGGTAGGATTTTATTCTCCTAGATCTAATGTCATCTTGTATTGTTGCAATTTCAGGAAATTTGACATAAACAAGTATAAATACAAGGTTATTCTACATATTTTATCCTATCACTTTTTTAGATAAAGCATAATAAAAAGTTTATGATTACAAGAGTATTCAAGATTGATTATCAAGTACTTTGGGTCACTATTCAAGAATCAAGCATCATGTCAAAGTCATCATGTATCATGTTTTTTTTTTAGCTAACATTTGTGATATAGGGTTTTATGATTCAAGCAAGAATTCATGTCAAGATCTACAACATACAAGCAAGAGTTAAGATCCACATTCATGCTAGCCATTACATACAATATTGTAGCCTTTTTTTCAAGGGTTTGGTGAGTTTCAACATAGCATATTTGTTCATTCATCATTCCTTCATTCCATTTATATTCATTTCAATGTTTGATTACCAAAACATGGCTTGACCAAGGCAAACCCCTATCCACTAAAAAAACAACATTTTTCCCTCTCTTTGATGTGTGATTTGTAGATTTAGGTTGAAGATCCATTGAAGACCAAGATTGGAGAAAAATTTTCAAGTTTTCAAAGTTGTCACCTTACTTGCAAGATTACAGAAAGTCACCTATGGGTTGCAATTCTTTAGACTCAAAAAATTGTAGGAGAGAAGCTATAGGAGAACCTAAGAGGATATCAGAGTTTCAAATCAACCCTAATACTGGGACTAAATCACCCCTTGTGGCGTATGTCCCAATATACTCGATTTCAAACATTTGCAATAGATCTTGAATTGCCAGTTCCAGATCCCAGTTTCTATCAAAAACCCTAATGAGGGACTAAATTGCCCCTACTAGTGTATGAGTTCCAATATGCATTAAAAATAAGTTTTTTTAGGATTTCATACCCTCATTCAAGCCTCTTTAATTTCCAAGTGCACCTTTGTACTTTCTCAATTTACCATTCTAATTTGAGTTCATTGCTAGGTCATTTACTTAGGTTTTGCATATTATTTACATTTCTTGTCTTTCCAAGCCTTTTCTTGGTGTTTAACCCCCTTTTATTCTTTAATCACACCCTAGGATAACCCTTCTAGTAGATATCTTTCCCTCATTCCATCCTTGGATTGAGATCTCTAGGGTTTATTTGAATGAAACTTGAGGAAAAAATTTGTTCTATCTCCCAAAACATATAGAGAAACATTTTTTGTCATTTTAGAGGCTAGTTACAAAACTAGCATTACCACCTTGTTTCCTAAATTTCATAATCATAAGGATAGACAAGGATATCACAAGGATTATCCTAGAGCTAATAATGAATATTACCACATTATATGGACCTAGATCCATATCCTAAGATAGTGATGAAGGTCACTAAAACTATCATATCACCTAATAACCATTCAAGAAAACTAAGAGATTGATGAAGAGAAGGGTTGTGAACTTATACAAACACTGAAACAATCAAATTTCTCAAATCTAGAATCCCAACTTGGTGATTACCTTCACAAATCTCCTACTTCCCTAGTAGGACAACAAACAAAATTTTCCTAACATAATTTTTAGTGTAGACCCCAAATACACATTCTAAAGACTATTTTGGATACCCTTTAATCCATTTGTAAACATATCAACTTCATAGGCAAGGTCACTTTGGAAGAAAACCCTCAAAATTGGACTACTACGCTACAATTAAGGCCTAATTAGGGTTACTTGACACTGGGTTTGTATCAAAAAGTCATCACTAGGTTCCTAATCCTATTCCAAGGCTTCCAACATGCCACATGGGATCTTCACATGCAATTTTTATCCACTAGAACAATATTCAAACAACCTTTCCACAAAACCCTAAGTCTACCCATTCCCTCAAGCCTAAATCATGGTGAAATCAAGCTAGGGTAGCATCAAACTCGCCCCTAACTCCACCCCTGCTCCTAAAAACACACAAAACATCAATTCCACCCTACCTAGTCCCATTCCACCAATTATTATATTTTTCCACTTGTGGAATGGGCTCTAATTCATGTTTCTTCAATCAAATCCTCACTAGCTAAGGTTCCCTGGCATCTTACTATAAAATGGCTCAAACTCACTCCAATCTTAATGGAAATAGATGAAATCAAAATAAAATGGTAGTTAATTCACTCCTTCATCAATCCCAATTCAATTTAGAACATTTTCGGGTCGTATAGGAGCATACTAATTCCTGTAGCAACAAAAGCACCAAGGAAAACACAAAAAACTAGAGTTTTTCTTTTATTGTTTGATCACCAAAATAACACCAAAAGTTGCCTCGACCAAAAATCAGGCATATTTAAACCTTTAAAAACTAAAATAACCATTCTCCAACTTACTTTTGAAATCCAATGGTTTAACTTCCTTCAAAACTATAAAATGCAATGTTTCTTAAGCAACTTCTTACAACTTTTACAAAACTTAACAACTTTTTATAAAGGTGACCCCACATGACCAAAACCGACCTATAACATGAAACATGGTCTAAGTAGACCTTATTACAAAAAAAAATGACTCAATCACACCAAAATACTAACATTTTGCAACTTTTCCATGAAGACCCAGGTGCCTTGCACCATACTCCCCGGGTAAAATAGACTCAAGTCCCCTTGAGGATAGTGCTAAAATAATAAATTCATGTTTTTTCATGTCTTTCTCTGACCTACAAATGACATCTCCATCTGTTCAACCCTTCCAATGAGCCAAATACTGAAAATAGGTATTTTCCTTTGTATTTTTGAATTCTTTGGCACCTTGGATATATTCCAACTTCAAAGGGCTACTTGATGGATGATCCCTAACCTGTTCTTCACTTGAAAATGTTGTTGAACTTGCCTATTTTCCTACTACCATACCTCCTCCATCGTGTTAATGAACTTCCTTGTTCTTCACCTTTGGTGTATGCTTGGATTTGTCCGCATTCCCAAGCATTTACTCTTGACCTCTTCACATTTGTCTTTCATCTCTTTCATTTGTTGTTTTGTCCCTATGACTATTTCTTGATTAGGTATACTAACCTCTAAATTTAAAGGAATGGAATGTACCCTTTTTGAAATCAATGAATGGAACACTCCTTCAACCATCACATCAACATACTCCTTAAACCAACCTTGGATATCCAAAATCAATTCATCCTTGACCTTCAATGCATCATATTTTAACACCAACTCAATATCATTTCCCTCCAAAATAAAGTCTTTCTTCATGTTTTTTGTCATAGTGTCTCCATGTTTAGTAGTGGTTGCAATGTCCATATTCTCCTCTTCATTTACCTTTATAAACTATTTCCTACCTACCATCATCACATTATCCCCCTTAATTTGTATTTATTCCTCCTCATACATAGCATGCCTATCAAATTGCCAAGGCCTCCCTAACAAAAAATTTCACACATCCATAGGTAGTATGTCACATAAAATTTTGTCCTTATATCCTCCTATATTGAACTCCACCCAACTTTGTTCATTTACCAAAACATATTGACCCTCATTGAACCAAGAGACTTTGTAAGGGGTAGCATGTGGTATTTTTGGCAACTTAAGTTTATCAACCATTTCAACTAAAACCATATTATTTGTATTTCCTGAATCAATTACAACTTTACATACCTTACCCAAGAACTTACAAGTTGTCTTGAAGAGAGTTCTCCTTTGTGGTGGATCCTTTCCTACTAATGCCTTGATGAGAGTTCTCCTTACCATAAGAGATTCACAAACCTCTAGAGCAACATGCTATGATGGAGAGTTTACACTCTCATTGTCATCTTCTTGCACCAATTGAGATATTTTTCCTCCTCCATGTGAAGTAGAGCTTTGAAATTCATTAAATTTCCATGCTTTATGTCCAAAATTATTGCATTGATAGCACCTTCCTGTGAATTCATTTGATCCTCTTCCTTGACCTCCAAATCTGCCTCTAAAGCCTGATCTTCCTCCTCTAAATCCACCTCTATGATTTGCAACTTGGTCTTGGAATTTTCTTGCATCTTCTTGGCTCTCATATGACTACCTTGGGTTAGAAAATGAACCTCTTCCTTTGGAATTTCTGCCTCTACCCCTGGTTTGTTTGTCTTGCCTTCTCTTTAGCTTTTATGCAGCCCTAATTTCCATTTGGTAACATTCTTCAACCGTTCTTGGAATTTCCAAAGTTAACTCATCTTGAATGTTGAATATGAACCCACTAAGATATCTAGCTACCTTCTCCAAATCATCCTCATGTGACCTACTCTTATACTCAGCTTATAAAACTCATTAGTATAATTTTTGACACCATATCTCTTTGTTTAAGATCTTGAAGTTTCTTGTACAATTGAACTGCATAATCAGCCTAGTAAGAACTTACCCTTAAGCTTAGCCACCATTATGTCCCAAGAGATAATTTTTGTCTTACCTTTCTTCCTCCTTTCATTTTTCTCATAATCCCACCATAGTATAGCATGACCCTTCAAAAAATAAATTCTATCTTGACCCTTTGTTCCTCTGGAATATCTTCACACTCAAAGTAATTTTCAAGTGCTACAATCCAATCCAAAAGACCTTCATCATTCAAGTTCCCTCCATACATAGGTAAATCAATTTTTACCTTGTTTTTATCTCCCTTGATTTCTCTTAATAGCTTAGCCATCCTCTACTCATCAGGATCCAATTCCTCTTCTTCATGAGTCTCTTCTTGAGGGGTTTTATTTTCCCCTTCCTCTTCACTGTCACTCTCTTCACCAGTGACTATACCTCTCCTCTGACTGGTTTCAATATCCTCTATCCTTTCTACTAACATGTCTTGGAGTTCTTTCAGCTTCCTAATCTCCCTTGTTATCTTCTCTTGCATCTCATTCATTTCCCTAGCCATAGGGTTACCCTTTGGAGGCATCTTGTTCTCCTTATCACTTCAACCTTTCCATTGTACAAACCTATCTGCATTTTGATACCAATTTGATGCAAAGCAAGGTGGTGAACTTCTACAAACACTGAAACAATCAAATTTCTCAAGTCTAGAATCCCAACTTGGTGATTAACTTCACAAATCTCATACTTTCCTAGTAAGAAAGCAAACAATTTTTTCCTAACATAACTCACAGGTCAGACCCCAAACCCACATTCTAGACACTTTTTTGGATACCCTTTAAGCCATTTCAAAACATATCAACTTTGCAGGCATGGTTACTTAGGAACAAAACCCTCAAATAGGACTGATACAATACAATTAAGGCCTAATTAAGCTTATTTGATGTTAGGTCTGTATCAAAAAGTCATCACTAGGTTCAAAATCCTATTCCAAGGATTCCAACATGCCACATGGGGTCTTCACATGCAATTTTTATCCACTGGTACAATCTCCAAATAACCTTTCCACAAAACCCTAAGTCTACCCATTCCCTCAAGCCTAAATCATGGTGAAATCAAGATAGGGCAGCATGAAACTCACCCCTAACTCCATCCCCTACTCTTTCAAACACCCAAAGAATCAATTCCACCCTACCTACTCCCATTCCATTGATTATCAGATTTTTCCACTCGTGGAATGGGCTCTAATTCATGTTTCTTCAATCAAACCCTTAGTAGCTAGGGTTCCTTGGCAAATTACAGCAAAATGGCTCAAACTCACTCCAATCTTAATGGAAATAGATGAAATCAAAAGAAAATTGTAGTTAATTAAATCCATCAATCCCAATTCAATTTAGAACATTTTTTAGGCCATACAAGGCCGTACTAACTCATGTAGCAGCAAAAAACCAAGGAAAACACAGAAAAATAGAGTTTGTCTTTATTGTTTGATCACCAAAACAACACCATAATTTTCCTCAACCAAAAACAAGGTATATTTAAACCTTTACAAACTAAAACAACCATTCTCCAGCTGAATTTTAAAATCCAACAGTTCAACTTCCTTCGAAACTCAAAAATGCAAAGTTGCTTGAGTAACTTTTTACAACTTTTACAAAACTTGACATCTTTTTACAAAGGTGACCCCACATGACCAAAACCAACCTAGAACATGAAACATGTTCTAAATAGACCTTATTACAAAACAAAATGACTCAATCACATCAAAAGACTAACATTTTGCAACTTTTCCATGATGAGCCAGGTGCCCTACACTAGAGATACATATTGACCTAGGATGCTTTCCTATCAAGAGGAAATTTTAGATTGATATAAAAGTCTAAGAGCATTGTCATTTGGGTTTGCTGTGAAAGGGAAAATATTGTTAATATAATCATATAGGATTTTTATAATAGTAGAGAATATAATTCAAGGCATTAGGGGAGCATCAAATTCCACATTTATAGCATAACCCTATTATGTTATGGGAGGACAATCATGTGTATAGGGGCAATCATTTACCATAATCAATCACAATAATAAGATGAGTGTCATAATTCCCTTTAAATATTGTTATCTTGATACTATCATTCAATGAGACACTTGTTGGAGTGAAAAGACACTGAGAGGGGAGGGGTGAATTAGTGTTATTAACTGTTTTGACAAATTTTACAGAAACCGAAATAAACCAAGTGTATGCTCTCATTTATCAATGGTAAACTCATTCATGTATTGAATGCAATCACATAAACTAAAATGAGAATAGTCAAACATAACATTTTAAAGCATTCAAGCACTAAATCAAATGAACCATAGATACTCAGATAAACACAAGAAATGTTGAGTGGAAAACCCTGTTGGGGTAGAAAAACCACTCCTTAACCTATTGCCTTTTTCAGGCTTTCATTTCAATAATCATTTTTTGGCAATTCCTCGTAGGATAATTTATGAGCACCAACTCAAGGAGAACCAACCCCTCTTTTTAGAGACACCAATCTCAAGGAGCACCAACCCCTTTTCTATTTTCAGTAAAACATACAATGATACAGAGGATCTCTCTGTTTCCCTAATTTCTATCAAGTGCCTCTTGATAGACAATGTTTACAATTCTCAAATGTCAAGAATGACACTTCAGAATTCCACCCATTGTCAAGCCTTAAGACAACTTGAGGAAATATCTCATATGTTTTATTTTCAATCTCAATGCTCAACTTCTCCTTAATACATTCATAGTGATATGTTCTCACACTGGTTTTTCACACTTTTTCTCATACATATTTCATGGTTCTCTCCAAACAATTAACTCTCTCTTTTCAATATTTTACAGCAAAAATAATAACCCTATATCCATGCAATTTTTCATTGTACATCTCTACTTTCTTCTCTTTTTGTTTTTCAGTAATATTGAATCCCTAATCTATCTATTTTCTTCAATTTACAGATTTCAATATTACAAACATTTTTCAATTACAATAGTATCTTGTATTTCAAAAACAAAATAGAGGTGATCATCAGGTTACCAACTTCCAGTCGAGCAACCTTGTCAGGTATTGTAGAGTTCCTGAGAGAAGGATCTTTTCTCCTAAGAAGAATAGAAAAGCAGTATGCAAATATAGAAATGTGACTAAACCCTATACTATCAAGCAACCTGCATAGGCAGAGCTTAACCAAATAGCATCAAAGCATGTATATAATTCATGAATAATAACCACTGGAACTGTTGCAAAGTGAAGTAACTAAAAACCTTATATTGTGCAACTGAAACCTCATTAAAAATGCACCCTAAGAACAGTTACCCACGACTATAGGTGAGAAGATGAAAATATTTTCCAGGCTTCATGATTACTCACAACCCAAAAATACCATTTCTCAATGCAGGACCAGATTTAATAAAGTGAATTGATATGCTTTTCTGAGAATGTGAAATCATGTATTTAATTCCAGCCACGAAGAGAATAAACCTATTTTTCATTCTTCCATTTAGAAGTAAACACATATTTTCTATTATCTTTTCCAATAGAGGTAACGGTTATTTGAACTAGTTGTAAAGATGAAAATCTGAGAATAATGATGGAGATATTGTCATGATAGTATTTACCATATTTGCAGTGAGAGAAATGGCCAAGATTCCTTCCAATCTCGAGCCTTCACCCAATGACAAGAAGCTGACACAACCATCGACCATTGTAATGGTCTTCCAAATTTCCCCATATGTTTTCCAAGGTTAGAAATCCAGCAACAAACACAGTGAAATGACTATGAGAAGATCTCCATGGTAGTAGCCAGAATAGGGTTCCAAACCCTCGAACAAGTGAAGCAAAAGATTGACCTAAAATTCCTTAGCAAACAAAAGATCGATGACTATTCAAATGTTGATAATATTTGAAGTCCAAAAGGACTAACATAATAATTCACAAAATTATTTTTCCATTTGAAGTTCGCGGACTATCAAAAGACCTGCATTCCAACCAACATTATTACCATTTTCCAATTATTGTCAAAGTGATAATATCGACCAAATGATGCTTTGAATAAATTGACATGACCACTTTACATATCAAATGTTGATTGTCTAAGACATGTTTGATTCCAAATAATCAAATCCAAGTCACTTCCAATGTGACATAAAAAATAATCAAAAATTTATACTTGTTGCCGGCCTTAAGGCCTTGAGTAATTATCAACCATTAGACCTGATTCTAATGCAAATAAAAGATCAATTTGAATACCTTTACCCAAGGTCGGTTGCCACCTTACAACGCCACTTAAACTCAATGTATCCAAGGCTTTTTGAACTGAAATAGAGGTTGATTTCATGTTATGTTCACTATGCCATTCACCCAAGCCAAATACCAAAAACCATATGCCCATGACACAATATCTTATGACATATGCCCAAACCATTATTAGTTGGTTAAGGAAACTCGATAGGGTTTTCTTAAAACTAAAATCCAACTGCATCTTATAAACCCAAGCATCAAGAACTAGAGAGCATTACCTGAGTGAGGATAGAGCAATATGACTCTGAAGAGGATCAAAAGCATTATCAATTTCATGATGCTAGAAACTGATCAAGCCAAATCATATAAACCTATAGAAAACTAAACATGCCAAAATCATGTAATCAAGTGAATCACTATAGCAAAAAATTTCAATTCAGAACCATGTCACCTGATCAATGGAACATAAATGTTTGACCAAAATTCCTTAACCGAGATCTGCACATGGAGTCAAGAGATCAGTTCCACCAAAATATAATACCATAAATGAAGGAAATATCCCAATCAGAAACGAACTAGATCAACTGAGTAAACAACCACCAAGATGCCAGAGAGTAACACATATTGTCATCAAGGACAAATTTGCATAAGAGACATTCAACAAACTCCCCCTTTGTCCTTGATGGCAAAAACTGAGCCACCAAGCCAAAAGAATGAACCGGAACCAAATGCTCATAATTCTCCCCCTTTTTGTCACAAGGATAAAGGGAAGCCACAATAATGAACCAGAATCAAGAAGTTGCAGATATAGAAATGGAGCAACAAAGTATGAGCTGCAAGGAGAGCTAACCAGCTCCCCTATCACCAAGATAGAGTATTTTAAGATAGCAAAGATTGAGAGACAACTCTCAATCTAGACCGAAGTCTTTCAAATACTTCTGTAGCCAATGGTTTTGTAAAAATGTTAGCAACCTGTGCTTGTCTAGGAACATATTGCATAGAAACCTCATTAGCTAGCACCTTTTCACAAAGAAAATGAAACTTGATAGCGATGTGTTTTTTGCGAGAGTGTATGATAGGATTTTTTGAGATATTGATAGCACTAGTATTATCACACATAATAGAAATAGGTTTAGGGATTTCAATACCCATGTCAGATAATGTCTGTGAAATCCATATTACTTGAGTATAACAAGAGGTGGCAACAATGTATTTTGCTTCAGTAGTAGAGAGTGAAATAGATTCTTGTTTTTTTTTCTGCCAAGCCACTAATCGATCACCAAGAAAGAAAGAAGCACCACTAGTGCTTTTCCTATCATCCAGACAAATAACCTAGTTAGAATCAATATATTCCACTAATAAAAAATCAATGCTTCTCGAATACCAGAGTCCATAATCAATAGTACCTTGAACATATTTAAGAATCCTTCTAACAACATTAATGTGAGATTCCTTAGGAGATGACTGAAATCGAGCAACCATGCAAATAGCTTGCATTATGTTAGGTCTTGAGGCTATTAGATATAATAGGATGTCTATCATTGACTTATAGTAAGTTGGATTGATAGCAGGTGAATCATCAACCTTGTTGAGTTTAGAGCCGGTAGCCATTGGAGTGCTAACTGGATGGCATTCATCCATTAGAAATTTCTTTAACATTTCTCTTGCATATTTTGTTTGAGAGAGAAAAATACCAGTTTCAAGGTTAGAGATTTGAAGACCTAAAAAGAAGGATAGCTCTCCCAACATGGACATTTCAAACTCAGATTCCATAATCTATGAGAATTTTTGACTCAAAGCAATATTGTTGCAGCCAAATATAGTATCATCAACATAGATTTCAACAACTAAAATATCAGAACCTTCAATCTTAACATAAATATTGTTGTAAAATCCTTAAACAACTGAATCACACATTCATTTCCCTTATTCCTAAGATTGGTGAGCCTCAAGCCATGACTGATTTTTGGCCCATTAGCCTATGCAACACCTTTTATAAAATTATTTCTAATATTTTAGTGAACCGTATTGAACCCCTTCTAGATAAAATCATTAGTCCTACCCAAAAAGGTTTTGTCCCTGGGCGCCATATTCTTCATGCCACTTTGACCACCCATGAGCTGCTCCATTCTATGGATAGATGTAACTATGCGGAGATGGCCCTTAAACTGGACATACCTAAAGCTTATGATAAAGTTTTATGGTATTTCATCCCAAAGGTTTTGGCTAAGTTTGGGTTCAACAATTCAGTTATCAAACTCATTATGGAGTGCATTAATACTATTAAGTACTATTTTCTTGTTCATGGGTCCCCCTTTGGGTTCTTCTCTGCTAGAAGAGGGATCAGAAAAGGTGACCCCCTATCTCCCTATCTCTTCATCATCATTGTTGATGTTCTTAGCAGGAAATTTACTGGTCTATTGTCAAAAGGCTCCATTATGGGAATCAGAGCGGCTTCTTCCTTGGAACTGATTGTTGTGCAGCAATTTTTGGATGACACTTTTCTTTTTGGGAAAGCCTCTATGGTGGAAGCCAAGAAATGGAAAGTATTCCTTAACAATCATGCTTCATGTTCTGGTCAATGCATCAATTACAATAAAAGTATGATCTATTAATTTAACATCGCACCTAATTTGCAAACCAGAGTGACTACAGTTCTGGGATGTGTTAGTGGGTCCCTCCCCTCGGTCTACCTTGGGCTCCCTCTCATGATTAAGGAGGTTACCCATGACTTCTGGAATTCGATACTGGAAAGAATCCAAAGAAAGTTGGTTGGGTGGAAAGGCTCCATCCTAAGCCAGGCTGGCAAACTCCAACTTCTCATAGTGGCCCTTCAAGGTATACCAACTTATTTCCTTTCCATATTTAAGATGCCTACGTACATTGTTGATAAGTTTGAAAAACTTCAAAGGAATTTCCTTTGGTCTGGGACTGAGGATAAGAAGAAACTCACTCCGGTTAAATGGGAAAAGGTATGTCAGGCTAAAAATTATGGTGGCCTAGGAGTCAGGACTATTGTCAACACTAACAAGGCTTTGATGGCCAAGGTTGGTTGGGATTAGTTAAGGAACACTAAGGATTGGTGCAAAGTTTTGAATTCCAAATATCTTTAGGACATAGCTTTGATCAATTGTCTCTCGGAGTCTCACCCCCAGGGCTCCTTGGCCTGGAGGAGAATCTGCAACACACAAGGCCTACTAAGGAATGGAATTAAGTGGAAAATGGGCAATGGAAAGTGGATCAGATTTTGGGATGATACATGGCTAATTGAGACCCCTCTAGTTTGTTCTAATTTTAGGACTCTTATGGGATCGACTCAGAGGTATTTTTGTATCCATATCAGTGATTATGTTTCTGGATCCCCTGGGGCTAGGGCTTGGAAGGACCTAATCCACTGCTGTCCCCAGTCTCATAACCTTTGTTGTCTAGCTCATTCCCTCCAGGAGATCCTCTCTACCACCAAGTTTCCCTCTTATGTCAGAGAAGATGAAATTTTTTGGACCTTTGACAAACATGGGGATCTTTTTGTTAGGTCAGCATACAAATTGCTGACAAACCAGGGTACTGCAGAGGAATCTTGGAGGAAGATATGGAACTATCATATGATCCCTAAAATGAATTTATTCTGGTGGACGGCCTGCCATAATAGGATTCTTACCTAGGACAATTTGAGAAAATGGGGATTTTTTATTCCTAATAGATGTTTACTTTGTAAATGCAAGGAGGAAACTGTCAGTCACCTGTTGTTACACTACCCGTTTGCTACTAAATTTTGGGGGTTGGACTTTGAAAAATTGGGAGTCTTTTGGGTGATGAGTAGGGATTTCTTATCCTTCATCCTGAGCTGGAGTGGTCCCTATTCCCATCCCCTACCTGGTGAAATTTTGAATCAGGTTCCTCCTATTTTGGGCTGGTGTCTATGGAAGGAGAGGAACAACAGGGTCTTCAGGAATATTGAGAGGAATCCTAGGGATGTTTTTGACATTGGTGTCTGGCTCATTGAGGAAAACATATCACTCTTTAATGGGAAACTCCCAAAGAAGGGACCTCTTGATTATGAAATTAGAATGGCCAAGGCTTGGCACCAGGGGTTAGAGGCTAACTCATTTGACAATTCAAAATCCTTAGCCAGGAAAAATACCAAATGGGGGCCTCCGGATAGAGGTTGGTTTAAACTCAATTTTGATGGGGTTGTTAAGGGAAACCCAGGTAGGGCTAGTATCGATGGCGTGATTAGAGACCCCAAGGGGGTTATGGTTGTGGGATTTGTTGGAGGTATTGGTTTTCAATCTTCTATTGTGGAAGAAGCTAGGGCGCTTCTCATGGGCCTCCAAATTGTTGTCTCTCTAGGGATTGTTAATATCCACATTTGGAGGAGACTCTAAGTCCATTATTGATGCTGTGAATATGGACAGACTAATTGGTTGGAATACTAAGGATATCTTGTTGGACACTAGGTTCCTTTTATCCAAACTTAGGGGTAAAAAAGTGACACATATATTTAGGGAGGGAAACCAAGTGGTGGATGCCTTGGCTAATCTCGACACTTGCTGGGGCTATTCTAAATGTTGGAGGAACATGGAGAAGATACCACCAAAAATTCAAGATATCATCTTGAGAGAACAAAGCAACCAATTATCATGATGAATTCAATTCTCCAGGTGTTGGGTGCTAGATGGGGGGTCCACTTGATTATCTTTTGGGTCTAGTGGATGAGCGCTAATGCTAAGATGGCCGACAGGTGGAGGGATTCTAATTGTTTGACTCATTATGTGTTTAGAGATCTTTGGGTGTTGGGTGTTGGTTTGGGGACCCACTTGTTTGTCCTTTGGGCTTGGTGAACGAGCTTTATTACTGAGGTGGCTAACTTTAAATTTTGAGGTTTGTAATATAAATATAAAAGGTGGCTTTATGAATGGAATAAGAAAGTACATGACTTTAATGAATTTGAGAGGTCGTATCGTGCGATCTCTCCTCTTTGGGATTGTGCGATATCTTATTTTAACTCATCATAGCCTCCATGAGACTATGAGTTTAAATATTGATTTGACCCCTCATTATGAAGGAATGCTTCCTTCTAGCGCCTTCATGCTTGCTATTCTAGTGTGGGTCTCATATTACACCCATAGGAATATTTCTATTTTTAGCCATACGGGAAACTTGTCTTGTTTTTCGTGCTTACTCCAAGGCTAAGGAACCCTGCATGCCCGCCAATTCCTATTTCACTAGCCACAATCTTCTTAAGATCCACTTTTACTCCATTGTCAAGTCACCCTATGGTGATTTTTCCTTCCGCGTGTGTGACCTGCACGCTAGCGTCATTACCCATCTCTCCATTTCTCACCTAAATGACCTTGTGATGAATATACGTTGCCCTATTGGCTTTTAAAATTTGTGTCTTCTGCAAACTCTTTTGTTTTATGTGCAAGTGGATAGAATGGGTGGAAACTGTGTTCGAATTGAGCTGGACACCTATGATGAATTCTAGAAGAATCTGTTAATCTAGCACATATGTGCTGAAGGTGGAATTGCTCCTCTAATGGAGATTTTAGTTGGCCATGATCCTAATTTGTCTAGCCAGTTTGCTAATTCATGGAAGGACCGAAGGGTCACGATAGGCATTATTTCTTTTGAAGTTAGTGAAGAAGTTATCGTGCAAGCCACCGGAATGTTGTGTACTGGCAAAAAATACCCTAAGCACACTAAGAAGCAGGACAATGAAATCTTGAAAGCTTTCTTCATGGGGAACGAGGAACCGGTGCAGAACTAGTCAAGTTTTGAGTGAGAAGCTCTTCCAGAGCCTTGGGACCAGGTGTGCTTAGCGTTGATTAAATATGTCACCTTGGAAGGTAGGTTCAAAACCTATTTCTTCTATCATTTTCCCTTGTTAAATCATTTAAGACATAAGATGCTACTTAGTTTTCCCTTCTTTTTGCTTATGGACCTGGAAAATTCGTTCAAGAAAAGCAAAGAGCTAGCTAGCCTTAACCCCAATGATCTCCCACCTCTTCCACTTCATAAAGGGCTTATCCTGAGACTTTAGCACTTCCACCTAGCCCTTTGTCCTCCCAAAGCCATCTCAGTTGTGTGCATTGATGAAATCGAACCCTTGATTGTTGTGAACATTTCCCTGGCTAAGTCAAAAAGCCCTCCTCGAAAATCCAATCTGGGTACCGCAAGAAACCCCGAAGCCAAACCGGCTACCAAAAAACTAAAGGGAGGGTTGGGTAATGTACATGCTAGTGCAACAACTAGCCTCTATGATTTGAAGTCCACCCCGGCAAATTCTGCCTATAGGGTCAACACTGCCAAAAAAGGAAAGGATGGTAAGAAAGGTATACCAGAGCTGGGTGTTAGAGAGGGGAAGGGAAAAAACATAACAGGAAAAGACTCAAAAGGAGATACTATTGTGGAAACCACGATAATGACTAGTGGGGAGAACACCATAAGGAGATCCGGGAGGCTAGCAAAAAATAGTAAAAAGAGATAGGTAATTGAGGATTTAGAGGAGGAGCGGTCTGACATCAAAGAGTATAAGGAAACTAAGGAAGAGGAGGACAAGAATGTAGAGGGGCCCCAGTTTACCCTAGAAGATAGCAATTTACCAAAAGAAACCTCGGCCTCTCATTCTTCGCATCCCTCGGTTGATGAGCATGGAGAGATCTTGAGGACTATGGACATTGGGGAGGAGCTATGTCCCTTGGAGAAGAAAATGGACACGCTCAATAATAGGCTTCATGGATTGACCCGCTTTACAATGAAGTTGGTCCACTTCATCACTAGCACCCTGTCCACTGTTATCAAGGAGGAGTTGGAGGATAATAATGGCTAGGAGAACAAAGACTAGGTTGGTGATTATGTCATGGACCTCTTGTTTAAAAACTGGGATAATGCCAGTTAACTGCTACCTGTGTCGATGTTCTATTTTTTGGCTCCCTTTCTATGGTTTTTGTGCTGTCAAAGTGTTGTCTTTGTTACTTTTTGCTTCAATGTTAGCTTTTTAGACTTGTTCCTTTTTGGCCCTTGTGTCTCCTTGTGAAGGTTACAACACCCTATAAATGCTACTTAACTTTTCAAAAACATAAATATTGTTGTCTACACCTCCTCTAATAAAGCCTTTTGACAGTAAATGACTGTCCAATCTGGAGTACCAAGCTCTAGGAGCTTGTTTTAGGCCATATAGAGCCTTTTTCATCCTGTAAACATGATTGGGTTTGTTTTTACAAGTAAACCCTTCAGGCTATTCTATGTAAACTTCTTCATCCAAATAACCATTCAAAAAGGCAGTTTTTACATCCATTTGATATATAGTAAATTTTTTGAAAATAGAATAGGCCAAAAAAATTCTAATTGATTCAAGTCTAGCTACAGGTGCAAAGGTTTCACCGAAGTCAATACCTTCTTGTTGAGCATATCCTTTGCAGACATTTCTATCCTTGTTGCAAACAACATGGCCATTTTCATCATGTTTGTTTCTAAAAATCCATTTACCTCCTATGACATTTTTGTCATCTAGTCTTGGGACTAGCTCCCAAGTCTGATTTTTCTCAATTTGATCAATTTCATCCTGCATTGCATTAAGCCAACATTCATCAGTTAGAGCTTCATAAAAAATTTATGGCTCAAACTATGTAATTAAATAGAAAGCAGTAAGCTCAGCTATGTGAGCTTTTTCATCATACTTAACAGTTATTTTTTGTGTTTGAACTCCTGCAGATTTATCTCCAATAATCAAATCTTTAGGATGGTTTCTAGCAAGAGATTTTGAAGGATTTTTAGTTACACATTTTTCAAAGCTAGTTTCAGCATCTTCATATTTTTCTTCAACTAGTTTAGGACTTGTTGATTTTGTTTCAGGCTTTGTAGTTTCAAAGCCTTCAGAATTTATGTCAAGTTCAAATTCTTCCTCCTCATCATCTTGCATAGGTTCAACATCTAAGAGTAGATTTTCATCAAATTTGACATTGATAGATTCAATAACCTTATTCAGCCTATTATTAAAGCACTTTTAGGATTTTTTGTGAGTAAAATATCCTAAAAAGATACCTTCATCAGACTTAGATTGAAAACTGCCTAAGTTGTCATCATCTCTCTTAATAAAACATTTGCAGCCAAATATTCTAAAATATTTAATTGAGGCAGATTTACCATACCACAGTTCTTATGGAGTGAAATTGGATTTCACTTTGATCTGGACTCTATTCAAAATATAGATAGTTGTATGAACAACTTATTTTCAGTACATGTTTGGCAGATTTTCTTCATTTAGCAGAGTCCTTGCCATCTCTTTTACAGTTATTTTCTTTCTCTCAACAACCCCATTCTGTTGAGGTGTTCTGGCAGCAACATATTGTCTTTTTATGCCATGTCTTTCACAGTAGTCAATGAATTCTTGTGAGGTGAATTCACCACCTTTGTCAAATCTTATACATTTTAATTTTAAATCTGTCTCCCTTTCTACCATTTTTCTTAAGACTTTAAAATGTTCAAAAGCTTCAGATTTGTGCTTGAGAAAGGTAACCCATACCATACGAGAGTAATCATCAACAAATAGCATGAAATATTTCTCACTGTTAATAGATCTAGTCCTTGTAGGACCACATAAATTTGTATGAACAAGTTACAGAGGTCTAGTAGAAGAATGTTCTTTAGATTTAAAGCTTACCTTTATTTTCTTTCCTTTGAGACATTCTTTACAGATTCCATTTTTAGGTTTTCTCAAAACAGGCAGACCTCTCACACTCTGATTATTACTAATCCTAACCATATTGTCAAAATTAATATGGCCTAGTCTCTTGTGCCACAACCAACTTTCTTCAACATGACTCATTAAGCACATACCTTGAATATTTTCATTTCCAGATGTGTCAAGGAGATTGTAGACATTTCCCTTAGTCCTTCTTCCAGCAGCAATAGCTTTTCCAAAATTATTTTTAATTTCACATCCGTGTGAAGTGAACAGGACCTGATATCGATTGTCACAGATTTGACTGACACTCAAAAGATTGTTTTTTAATCCTTCTATGTAATACACATTGTAAATAGGAGTGTCTTCATTCAGAAAAAGTGAACCTCTTCCTTTGATTTGAATTCCTGAGTTATCTCCAAACTTCACATATCCACCGACATAGTCTTCAAGATTAGTGAATTTTTCTTTGTCACCAGTCATGTGGTTTGAACAACCACTATCTAGAACCCATAAGTCATTTTTCTTGTAGTGGAAGGTAGTTTGAACTAACATAGTTTGTTCTATGTTGTTGACAACTTTGGGTTTCCAATCCTTTTTAGTTTTATGTTGTTTATTCTGCTGATCAGCTTTACATTACTTAGCAGAATGACCCATGGACTTACGTGTGAAACATCTAATATGTCTTTCAAACCCAATATTTTTCCTATAACCAAATCTAGGTGTTCTAGGATTTATAAATCTGCAAGAGCTCACCTTAGAAAATTTATTGCAGAAATAACAGTACCCATAAAAGAAAGGGTTAGAATTATATGTCATTTTGTTACTCCTAAAAGGATGAACATGATCCTTATCAAAATTAGGATGTTTGGGTTCATCACTTTTGTTTCTAGCAACAACATTATCCTTTGCATTGTCATTTGAACATTCACCTTTCACAAAATTAATACTTGTTTTGTCCTTGTTCAGTTTTTGTTTACTGAGCATGTCATTCAGTTTAAGAGTACTCTCATATTTCTCAATCCTGAGATCTACAATCTCATGTTCAATTTTTTGAATTTCTTGATCTTCAAAGCTTATGCCAATACGAAGACAATATTCAACTCTCTTGGATTCTTCAAGTTGAGTTTTTAATGAGACTATGTCAAGATTTGCGAGTTTCTCTTGTGCAAGATCTTGAGCACACATTTGTTTTTTAAGTTTCCTTAGCTCTTTTAGAGCACATTTCAGTTCACCTTCAAGGTCTACTTTGCCTTCTTCAGCATTATTGCTGTTGATTTCTTCTTGCTGAGTGATTTCAGCCATGAATAGATTTTAATCCTCTTCATCTAAAGAATCTTCAGATTCAGAGTTTGTTTCATTTTTGCTAAATAGACTTTTCTTCTTTTTGAAGTAGAATTTTTTTTTAGGTCTATAGGCCTTTTTCTTAGCCAATTTTTCAGATTTATCGTTATCACTATTTGGATCAACATAGGGGCACTTTGCAGCGAAGTGGCCTATTTTTCCACAGTTAAATCATTTGAAGGGAAGTTTTCCCTTATACTTTCCAGACCCCTTTTTGAGTTTCCTCACAAAGTGGGATTCTTTGAAATCAAAAAATTATGATTCAGTGAGCTCATCCTTTTCTTTCCTTTCAGCATTAAATGCGGTGTCTTTTGCAAAGGTGTTGTTTCTACCAATCCTCATTTCATAGGCAGTCAAAGTTCCTTGAAGGCTATCAAGGGTAAGCTGGGTAAAGTGTTTCTTCTCTTCTAGAGTAGTGAACTTAGCTTCAAATTTTGTTGGTAAGGTTCTGATGACCTTAGTTACAACATCAAATTCCTTAACCTCTTCTCTCAGACCTTTCATGGCATTGACAATTTCATCAGCTCTCAAAAAGTACTTTTTCATCATCCCTCATTTTTATTTCTTCAAACTGGTGTTTTAGAGTGAGGACTTTAGACTGTTTTACTTTTTCATTCCCTAGTAGAACTACAGTGCATGACTTTAATAAATACATTTTTAGTCAATGCACATAGGAGAGCATGTTTTTCTCTTGCATTGGTTTCATATATTTTCTTTCCATCAGAAGTAGTAAGCAGAGTAGCTGGTACAGTGCACCCAGTCAATACTATGCTCCAAACATCGAGGTCAATAGAAGTTAAATAAGTCTCCATTCTGATTTTCCAGAATACATAATTAGTTCCATCAAATAATGGAGCTCTATTCATGGATGTCCCTTCATGAGCTTGAGACATTTTGAATAGACTCCAAGGCCAGAATCAATCCTAGGTTGGAAAGACCTATCAGAGGACCCTAGGCTCTGATACCAATTGTTGGAGTGAAAAGACACTGAGAGGGGGGGGGTGAATCAGTGTTATTAACCGTTTTGACAAATTTTACAAAAACTAAAATAAACCAAGTGTATGTTCTCATTTATCAATGATAAACTCATTCATGTATTGAATGCAATCACATAAACTAAAATGAAAATAGTGAAACATAGAATTTTAAAGCATTCAAGAACTAAATCAAATGAACCATAGATACTCAAATAAACACAAGAAATGTCAAGTGGAAAACCCTTCTAGGGTAGAAAACCCACTTCTTAACTTGCTGCCTTTTTCAGGATTTCATTTCAATAATCATTTTTTGACAATGCCTCATAAGCTAATTTCTGAGCACCAACCCCTCTTTTTAGAGACACCAATCTCAAGGAGCACCAACCCGTTTTCTATTTTCAATAAAACATACAATGATACAGAGGATCTCTCTATTTCCCTAATTTCTATCAAGTGCCTCTTGATAGACAATGTTTACAATTCTCAAATGTCAAGAATGACACTTTAGAATTCCACCCATTGTCAAGCCTTAAGATAGCTTGAGGAAATATCTCATATGTTTTATTTTCAATCTCAATGATCAACTTCTCCTTAATACATTCACAATGATATGTTCTCACATTGGTTTTTCACACTTTTTCTCATACATATTTCATGGTTCTCTCCAAACAGTTAACTCTCTCTTTTCAATATTTTACAGAAAAAATAATAACCCTATATCTCATGCAATTTTTCATTGTACATCTCTAATTTCTTCTCTTTTTGTTTTTCAGTAATATTGAAGCCCTAAGCTCTTTGTTTTCTTCAATTTACAGATTTCAATATTACAAAAAAATTTCAGTTGCAACGGTATCTTGTATTTCAAAAACAAAACAGAGGTGATCATCAAGTTACCAACTTCCAATAGAGCAACCTTGCCAGGTATTGTAGAGTTCCTGAGAGAAGGATATTTTCTCTTAACAATAATAGAAAAGAAGTATGCAAATATAGAAATGTGACTAAACCCTATCCTTTCAAGCAACCAACATAGGCAGAGCTTAACCAAACAACATCAAAGCATGTATATAAATCATGAATAATAACCATTGAAACTGCCGCAAAGTGAAGTAATTGAAAAGCTTATATTGTGCAACTGAAACCTCATAAAAAAATGCACCCTAAGAATAGTTACCCACGACTCCAGGTGAGAAGATGAAAATATTTTTCAGGCTTCATGATTACCCACAACCCAAAAATACCATTTCTTAATGCAAGAGCAGATTTAATAAAGTGAATTGATATGCTTTTCTAAGAATGTGAAATCATGCATTTAATTCTAGCCACGAAGAGAATAAACCTATTTTTCATTCTTCCATTTAGAAGTAAACACATATCTTCTATTGTCTTTTCCAGTAGAGGTAACGGTTCTTCAAACCAGTTGTAAAGATGAATACCTGAGAATAATGATGGAGATACTGTCATGAAAGTATTTACTAGATCTGCAGTGAGAAAAATGGCCAAGACTCCTTCCAATCTCGAGCCTTCACCCAACGATAGGAAATTGACACAACCATCGACCATTGTAATGGTCTTCTAACTTTCACCATATGCTGTCCAAGGTTAGAAATCCATAAACAAACACATTGAAATGGTTGTGAGAAGATCTCCATGGTGGTGGCCAGAATAGGGTTCCAAACCCTCGAACAAGTGAAGCAAAAGATTGACCTAAAATTCCTTAGCAAACAAAAGATCTATGACTATTCAAATGTTGAGAATATTTGAAGTCCGAAAGGACTAACATAATAATTCATAAAATCATTTTTCCATTTGAAGTCCATGGACTATCAAAAGACCTGCATGCTGACCAACATTATTACCATTTTTCAATTATTGTCAAAGTGATAATATCGACCAAATGATGCTTTGAATAAATTGACATGACCACTTTACATATCAAATGTCGATTGTCTAAGACATGTTTGATTCCAAATAATCAAAGCCAAGTCACTTCCAATGTGACATAAAAAATAATCAAAACTTTATACATGTTGTCGGCCTTAAGGCCTTGAGTAATTATCAACCATTAGACTCAATTCTAATGCAAATAAAAGATCAATTTGAATACCTTTACCCAAGGTCGATTGTCACCTTATAATTCCACTTAAACTCAATGTATCCAAGGATTTTTGAACTGAAATAGAGGTTGATTTCATGTTATGTTCACTGTGCCATTCACCCAAGCCAAATACCAAAAACCATATGCCCATGACACAATATCTTATGACATATGCCCAAACCATTATCAGTTGGTTAAGGAAACCTGATAGGGTTTTCTTAAAACTGAAATCCAACTACATCTTATAAACCCAAGCATCAAGAACTAGAGAGCATTACCTGAGTGAGGATAGAGAAATATGACTTTGAAGAGGATCAAAAGCATTATCAATTTCATGATGCTAGAAACTGATCAAGCCAAATCATATAAACCTGTAGAAAACTGAACATGCCAAAATCATGTAATCGAGTGAATCACTGTAGCACAAATTGTCAAATCAAAACCATGTCACCTGATCAATGGAACATAAACCTTTAACCAAAATTCCTTAACTGAGATCTGCACATGGAGTCAATAGATCAGTGCCACCGAAATATAATACCATAAATGAAGGAAATATGCCAATCAGAAACGAACTAGATCAACTGAGTAAACAACCACCAAGATGCCAAAGAGTAACACATATTGTCATCAAGGACAAATTATCATAAGAGAGATTCAACAACACTTCCCTATCATAAGAACACGCCATAAATAGTCATTATAATATTTTATTCTATTTTTAAAACTATCATTTGTAGTTGTCATAATAATAAACAAGTCTTTAGGAAAATTGATAAGTTTGAGTAGTCACAAAATGCAAAGGATCATTATAGCTCCAAACAAAATCCTAGATCTCTTCAACATAAATTATGGATCTCACATGATGTTACTATGACTGTTGTCACATGCCAAACCTATCACATGTGTTGAATCACAAACATGATAATTGTGAAGGGACTATCAATTATTAGAGTCTTAATTATTTTAGTGGGAAACATGTCATATTAAGCATGGCATTATCATACTACCTATACAAAGGATCCCTGCATTCCAACAAAATGAAAACACTATTAGATCAAGAGGAGAATTTTATAACAAGAAAATTTAAGGCCCATATAACATGTAGAAGACTGTTATGAATATTTTTTTCTAGCAAAAGGACTTTCATGGACCAACCTCCAAGAAAAGAGCAATTACATATTATATAAGCCAGTCATTTGTTATCCAAGAGCACTCTCCATCAACCCTCAATGCATAATCATAAAAATATAGAACCATTATGGAGATCCTAAGGACTATCATGCATCCTAAGAGTAATTATAGTAACTATGATTGACATGAGGCAATGAATGTACTATTGCAACCCTCCTAAGATTGTTACCAGCATTATGAGTTTATTATAACATGAGATTGCTATCCTTAGCTTCCATTTGAAGATATATAACACTCAAAGGGATTTGTTCTAGTACTAAGCCACTATAATTTATACCTTCAACTTCCAAGAGTATACATTCCCATGGAGATTAAAGAAAAATATATGTAGATTATGGGTTTTCATTCAAACATATATCATAGTAGGATGAGTTTTTCATTGGATGGATGGATAGAGATAAGAAGTCTAATTAGGTGTGATTACCAATGGCAACACCCAATTCAGCTAAATATGAGGTATGAGAAGAGGTATAATGTAAAGTGAGATGGTAGATTGGGATGTATATGTTGCAATTAGGGCTTAAGGATTAGTGATGGGAGAACTAATTATTTATAGGTCTAAGTAAGGTTTTTCTTTATGCAAATTTGTACTTGGAATTACATGTTTAATGAAGACTATGATAGTTTCTCTTTTTGGTTAAACGAGTAGGTATTATTGCTATCATAAGAATCCTTCTTACTATTTTTTTGTTGCACTATAAACATCATAACAAGAGAATGTCAAGGAAAAAAAAGATCTTGAGGTTGTAAGAGAAATATTGTAAAGAGGGGCTACTTAACATTGATGATCTAAATTTTGTTATTGTTGTTATAAAACATCCATGCTTTTGATTTGTTACTAATAAGATGAAGAATCTCAAGATCCTAATTATATTGTTATGACATCCTAATAGGGGCTATGTTATAGAAAACAACTAAAAGGAAGATAAATTAATCAAAAGATGTGTGTTATTTCTATAAGAATATTCTAGAACAACTAATGTATTGTCAACAAAAGTAGTCTTGGAGATTTTCTAGCTTACCAAGATGAGGGAAAGAGAATTATATATGAAATGTTCAAGGATAAGCTTAAAGTAATTTTAAAAATGTGCCTAGTTCTTTGTTTAAATTTTTATTAGCTCATTGAAGTTCATTTTATGTAGACCATTGTTACAAATAATAAATTGTATAGGAGTGAATTTTCACCCCTAATGAAAATTCCCCTTCTACCCCTCTCCACTTTAGAAAACCAAACTCGGAGGATTAATTCCACATAAGCCTTTCCATTCCACTTGGCACCTATTTTGAGTGTTAGTAGAGGAATTTTTGTTGGGGATGCCCGCGCGGCATGCTTACGTCCCTGGAAGATTCTCATGGTTGGAGTCTGCAAAGATGTTACACTTCCTATTGGAAGTAGAAGTGTAACGCCTCCCTTCAGTTGGCTGACCCGAATATGGCCATTTCTTGACATACTTTCTTCATATTCTCCATTCATTCATTCATTTTCATCTCTTCACAATATCTAGACCATCTTTACACAATCTCTCAGCATTCTAGCATTCATCCACAAGCATTGTAGAAAAATTTCACACTCCATATTAGAAACCTTTTCACTCCATCACTTCAATAGAGAAAGCATAGGATGACTCCATTGCAACAAAGGCTTGAGTTTCTCTCATCTTTTTCCTCCACTAGCCTTGAGCACTTTGGATGGAGGTGCTAAGCTCCTCACTCATCTTCTTTATTGTTTGGTTGGGTTAGCACATTAATATTTTGTAGTGTCTTTGGTGTACTTTTCTTGTATTTCCTTCTTTATCATAGTATTTCTACATTGTTGCAATCTTGGTTGTTCATGGAGGTGGAAACACCAAAATGGGGGTTTGACTGAGGTAGACCCCTAAACAGCCCCCCAAAATTTTCCCTCTTTTATGTGTAGGTGTAGAGATCTTGGAGCAAGCTAGTGAAAGGATTATTATGTGAGATTGTCTTTATCACCCTTGTGGTAAATACTTACTTTATCACATTTGTCTTTATGTTTCACATTTCATATCATTATTCTGCATCTTTAGAAACTCTTAAACTAGGATGCTAGTTCGTTCTTTAGAGGTTAGACCTTGTCTCCTCGGTTTTATGGATGTATGAACACCAGCGCACCTAAGAGATGCCAGTGCATCATGGTGTCATCCCTAAACCATGCTTTTTTCCTCTAACAAAGAGTTATCTAAGACACAGAGTTGACCCTAAAGATCGACTCACCTAGTCTCCTTTCAACTCTCGGGTTTGCAGAGTGATTGAAGGACCTTATAGTCCTCATCATTCTCATCCCATCCATCCTAAGACTCCTTTAAACTAAGGTAAGTTATGGAAGCCATAATTATCTTGGCCTTTTGTGACCTAGGGCCTTATAGTGGTTGGTCCCCCTCTCTTACATTTTTGGTGAACCTGACGTGAACCAACATCTTTTCATTCATCAATGTTCTAGGATTTTTCTCTTATACCCTTTGATTGTTGCACTCATGTGTGTTGTGAAGGTTTATGAGCACCACAAAATAATCCATGACCTCTGGGAATATTTTTAGGAGAATTATGTGACACCTTCTAATGGATAAGATGAAGGTCTCTTCTAGTTTCACTACTCATATTTTCTATGGTTTTGTGGTTGGCCTGTCTACGCTGGAGCAGGTGTCATGGGGCGAGTCTAGATTCTTTGATGAGATTGATCGCATCCCTACCCCTCTTGTGTCACCTACATCATCATCCATTGATTAGAATGAATCCATCCACATTCCCTTTGAATATGTCACTATTATGAGAAAAGGGTTGGATGCTTTGGAAAATTGCTTGGAGAAAAACCTGAAGCTGGCCTGGGCTGCGAAAGTTATTAGTGAAATAAAATATATGCTAGGAAAAGATCGAACAACCGTACAACTCCTGGCTAGTCTAACTGGTCTAAATGAAGCATTTGCCCCTTCAAACCATGGTTGTATGATATGAGGTGGCCCCTTCAAAGAACATGAGAGGCAGTTAGGAGTGCCAATGCCTCCCAACCCCATAAACATGACTGACACAATCCCTTCCATCAACATCCCTGTTGCTTCTGAAATTTTTGAAATTTTCAGAGTAAATAGATACCCTCTAGGCTTCCATCTCCCCTTCCTATTGTCCCTAGTGGTGGTGGATTTGGTGAGATAATTGGTGGAGGTTTTGGTGTTACTGGTGTGAGTGGTTCTTAGGGAGGTCATGGTTGTGGCTATGGAAATGGCAGTGGCTCCAACAAAGATCACACAAATGGTCATGGCATTGATGGTGGCTCGAGTGGTAGTCACGATGGTGGTTCTAGTGGTGGCTTTGGTAGTGGTTCCACTAGTCCTATGTCTTCTAATGACCCTATTCTAAACACCCTTCTTCAGAATATGGGGAAGATGCAAAACCAGTTGGCAAACCATTCCTAGGATTTTTCCTAGCCTATCTTCTAGCCCTTCTTCTGACATATCATGTTGTCGTTAGCAATTGTCAATACTCCTTTCCTGAAAGGGATGGACATTCCTAAATTTGAAAACTACGGTGGTAAAGGGGATCCACAAACACATGTGTCATCTTTTAACACCTTGTGTACAGATTTATTTAATCACAATACATTGATGGAAAAGTTGTTCCCTTGGTCCCTCAAGGATACAACACTCAAATGGTAATTTTCCTTGCCTAAAAATTCCATCTTTACGTTCAATCAGTTTGTGAACCAGTTCCAAGCCAACATCGGGCCTAAGATCACCTTCTCTGACCTTGTTCGGTGTAAACAAGGGGATAATGAGAAGATTACAAACTTTATAGTGTGATATCAAGTGCTCTTTTCTCAAATATTGTACCCATTGTCAGACTTCGATGTACAGAAAGTGTTCATAGGGAACTTACAAAGGCCTTGGAAAGAGAATATTTCCCTTATGAAATACCCTTCTTTCACGCATCTATGTGTGGCCCTTCATGAGTACCAACAAATGGTAGTTCAATTCAAGGGATCTTCCTCCCACTCCCATCTAGAGGGAAAGTCCATTATATCAATCTCTAGAAAAGGAAAGGTTCTTGTGAATGTAGTAGCCATTGTGGATAACAATGGCCTCAGGTGCGATTGAAAGTTTATGAAGTTATCTGACTCTTATTCTTCCATCTTACAGAAGTTGTTAAAGGATAAGATCATTAGCTTTCCAACTCCAAAACTAGTTAGTGAACCATATCCTAACTGGTATGAAGAAAATTTCCTATTGTCAATACCATTGATTTAACAGACATGATATCAAACGTTGCATGCACCTGTGTCAAGAGATACAGGATCACATCAAGGATGGAACTATTCATCTTGATGGAAGTAAGTAAAACATGAATAGATCAATGGTGAAAGCTAATAGTGAATTGTAGATATACATGGACCCATTTTCATCACACTCTACTAACATGGTTATCAATCCCTCTGACTCTATTTCCTAGCCTAAAGCCTATGTTAACATGGTTACTATTACTCCTCCTCATCTTGCGGCCGGTTTTCCAGATATAACATTCACTTTGTAATACGTACCAACAAATGACAAACCTTCTCCACTCTACATTCTCACTCCCCTCAATGGCAACATTGTGATAGGGGTCTTAGTTGATCCCACGAGTAGAGTGACTGTCAAAATGGAGGAGACTCTATTCTTAAACTACTTGTAAAGGGAGGAATGTGAAAAAATAAATTCCATCATCCGTACGCATTATGGTATCACCCTTAAACCCTATGATCCATAATGTTGTCCATCAGACCTAGGAATGTAGACATAGTTTTCGATGTCATTCCCGAGTCGGACCTATTCAGAGTGAAGCTTGGTATACCTTGTTTGGCTTCCATGAATGGGATCACCTATGTGATTCATAAGTGCCTTAAGTTTTTCCACGAAGGTGTTGTGCATGTGGTGCATGATACTAGATACCTACCTATGGTGTCCTATGGGGGATATTCGTTAGATCACTTTTGGCCTACTCCAGTTGGTCCGCTTCCACCAAGAATGGACCTAATTTATAAGAACTATGTGAAGTATAAGACTAACGGCACAAGATAGCCAAAGTTGACCCTTCTTGTAGCAGAGCAGCTAGCTACCTCCTCCTCCTAAAAGGGAAAGGAGAAGCTTGCCCCTTCTTGGATTGCCTCGTCTACTCCCCTTTCTTGGGAGGAGTATTGGATGAATAATCCTGGTTTCTACCCGCTAAGTCTAATGGTGCATGCTTGGCATAGACCCAAGATCAGGATATCAGATCTCCCTAATGGGTCCCCTAGACCTTGGTACTATTGATATGGCGAAAATAAAGGCTTGTGAAGAGAATTTTCCCCACAACCTCTTATTGTTCCCACGAATGGGAAGAGGCTTGCTACCAAGGCACTAGAATCAATTCCCCTTGTTGTTTCTAAACTTGTTCCTCCTGCTCCCATCTAGGATTTTGTCCCTCCATTGGAAATAGTTGTGGAGGACACTCCCATGGCTGAGCAAGAGCCCTCCATTTCTTCACAAACTCCAGCTTCTAGTTCAAAGAGTTGCAGAAATCGCCTTGCGCATGAGCGCAATGGCCAGCGAAAGGCTCTTCTAGCTGAGCAAGTTGCCTTATAGAAGAAGGAAGAGGAGATGATCGCTCTTGTATTAGGACCTCATTTTGTGTCCTCCTCTCTCTTCCCTTTTGTTTCTCTCCAAACTAACTCTATATCACTTTCGGCTTCTGCTGTGAGCGCACATGTGCCTGGTAAGGTGAAGGTGTTCATTGCTCCTTTGGTGGAGCCACCTTTGCTAATGTCCATTCCAGATGTCTTACCTTTCCCAAAACCCATAGATATGATTAACATTTCAGTCGTATTTGTTATGGTTATTTCTTCCTCTTCCTTTTCCTTCATTGCTTCATCTGTTGGGAGTTCACCTGCTTCGATGAAGAAAAAGGTAGAGAGTGGTCCCTCCAACAACAAAGGACATAAGAGGATCCCACCTTCCCTGAAAGGTGGTCTCACGCTGACTTTTTCTATCCTAGTGACAAAACCAATCCTAGCCTCTCCTAAGTTCATCATAGCTCCAGAATCTCTCGGTGATCCTAGCGGTGAACCTCGAGTGCAAACCTCTCCAATTGTCAAGGTAAAACATGACACTCCTATTAAGTGCATGTTTTATTTGGTGGATGAATTTTTGACCTTGTCAGTGATCTTTGGAAGGTCGTTGACCTTGGAACCACAAGAGTTGAGTGACAGAGACCTCACAGGTCCTTCTTCCTTGGCCCTTGTTGCGGGAGGATCAGAAACACCTCCCCTTAACATTACACTATTGCAGGCTCATCATCCTTCCCCCTATGACAATCTAGAATGGGAAGCTAATGATCTCTTGGTTGACCAGTGTTAGGGGGAAAACCTCTTCTTGATCTTTAGATTAGATGTGTGTGTGTGTGTGTGTTTTGATGTGCTTCCCCCGTGATTGTGCTATATATGCCTGGATGACCCTTATCACCCCTATTTTTGTTTGGATACAGGGGTGGCATTTGTGTTGTAAACCTTCTTCTATTTGTATCATCATTCTTCCATGTTTGTGATTGACTTTCAGAAAATTGGTGATGATGCAAAGCATTGGGGGCATTTATGCTTCCTTCCATGTTGACCCAATTTTTTATTTTTTATTTGTCTTCTTTGCATTCTTCCTGATCTGGTTATGGATTGATGATATTTCTCCTCGCACCATGGTTACCTATTATATATATAAATAAAGGCATATCTTACCCCGCAACCCCCTATGCCCTTTGTTCATGTTCTATTTCCTTTTGCTTTATCATTCTCTCTTTTTTGCTTCAGTTATCCCTTTCATGTGTGACAACACCACTTCTACATTGCATGATCTTTATAAAATGCATTTTTTTCCTAACAAATATTTTCTCAAAGACCCATCCACACACTTCTTTGCTAGAATTTCATTCTTGATTTGAGACCCTAATGAAACATGTTTCCTTCATCATGGGTTCATAAAGAAAGGACTTGGAAACCTTCCTCTGAAGTGGGAATAGCTTTGATCTTCCCCTTGCATGGGGGAATATCCTTCCTTTCAAATTCCTTGATGAAGTGCATCTTTCAAAAAGATTCCTTGATGACAAATCGATTCAAGAAGAAGGCATTGGCTCTTGAACAGTGTGTCCCTTGAGTGGACCCCTTCCTTTTCGCATCGGGTTCCTAGTAGACCCCCTTGAAAATCCTTTTATATCCTGGCATCTGGTTTGGGGGCATCCCGACTAGACCAACTTCACATCTTAGCATCTAGCATGGGGCAGCCCGACTAGACTTGTTTCTTATCTTTGCACATCCTTGCATCTAGCTTCGGGCAGCCTAACTAGATTTCACTTTTCAAACAACGCATCACTTGAGTGGACTCCTCTTCCTTTTGAAGGGTTCTCAAGGGATCCCTTTGAAATTATTTCAACTTGGTGCTGGTCTACATGACTATCCATTCATTGGCTTGCACGGTTGCTTTCTGACATGTTCTATATATGGATAAACATGTTGCTATTCCTGAATCTACGGAGTCCCCTTTGCTTGGTCTCCCTCATATGAGAGTTCTTGGGAGATACCTTCCTTGCAAGTCCATGGGTCTATAGGGTGATTTCTTGGTTTCCTTCATGTGAGAGTTCTTGAAGGATACCTCCCTTGCAGGTCCATGGGCTTTTGAGGCACTATCGTTCTTCAACTTTATAGTTCTACGGAGCTATGGATCCTTTTTGTTGTCTTTCACTTCCGGGTTTGCTAGACCGTGATCTCCTTCCTCATCGATATAGGTATACATCTCTAACCCTACTACTTCTCTAATCTACTTTACCAAAGCACTCATCAATATTCGTGCTCACTAAAGTGGGGGAAAAATGTATAGGAGAAAAATTTCACCCCTAATGCAAATTACCCTTCTACCCCTCTCTACTTTAGAAAATAAAAATCAAAGGCTTAATTCCACATAAGCCCATTGTTTCCCATTCTACTTGGTGCTTGTTTTGAGTGTTGGTAGAGGCATTTCTATTGGAGACACCTACGTGACACGCAGACATCCACGCGGTGCGCTTACACCCCTGGTAGATTCTCGTAGCTAGAGTCTACAGAGACATTACACTTCCTATTGGAATTCGAAGTGTAATGCCTCCCATCAGTTGGCTGACCAAAATATAGCCATTTCTTGACCTCCTTTCTTCATATTCTCCATTCATTCATCCATTTTCATCTCTTCACAATATTTAGACTGTCTTTATACAATCTCTTAGCATTCTAGCATTCATCCACAAGCATTCTAGCAGCATTTCACACCCCATAGCAGCAGCCTCTTCACTCCATCACTTCAATAGAGAAAGCGTAGGATAACTCCATTGTAGCAGAGGCTTGAGTTTCTCTCATCTTTCTCCTCCACTAGCCTTGAGCACTTTGGACAGAGGTGGTAAGCTCCTTACTCATCATTTCTATTGTTTGGTTGGGTTAGCACTGTTACCTATTTTAAGCCACAACTCAAAACAGATAAAGCTAAATTGTATTCATCATGGAAGGTACGCACGTGATTATAAAATAAAAATCTACTAAGTATTCATTGCTAAAAAAAATCTGATTACTTTTAAATTTTTTGTATTATTACGCAAGTAAGTGTAACAAAAGAAATCATAAAATTGCATAATGTTTGTTTCTTTATTCAAATTGTACAAACCAAAGTCCCACACAAGATGTGGGAGTAGCTTAATTTAATTTTCATAATCAAATAATGAATAAAATAAAGAAAGGTATACTAAACAACTGAAGATAATGTAGATATAAGGGACAAGTTGATTCGTCATTGCTTGGAATGATGAATCATTGAAACACTTGAAGCCTTCAATTGTCATGTCTCCAAATTGCAGCAGCTATGAGCTCCAAATGCATCTGCAAGATTTGAGAAAGGTGGTGTTCGAGCAATGAAAAATCACATCCTACCTCATGCCTATATTACCACCAGAGATGTAATACGCATGCAATTAGGCATTCATCAGATGAATAAGTCATCAGAGAGACAAGTGTTCAATGGAAGCTTTCAGCTTCAATTATTTTCCTAACATGTTTTTTTATTGTGCAAGAACAATTTCATTATGTTCATGATCAATTTTCATCAGATATGTGGAGAAAAATGGGTTCCCACAAGGGTTGAGCCTAGCATATCAAAAAGGACACCTCTCATTCACGTCATTATATGAGAGTTATACGATATTCAAAATAGTCATAAGAAAGGACTGTTGTAACAAGAGAGATTCATAGAAGCGACCTTTGATTCATAAGAGATGAGACAGATTAAGAAAATCATCCTATTGCTCATCATACTAAAATAAAAAATCATGTTGAAATGCAATTTAATTTATAATGTTTGTTTCATCTCTACTTTGCATTCACAATTGCATCTCAATAAGGTATTGAGCCTCTTTACATTAACGAGAAAACAAAGCATTCAATCTTGAAATTTTACATACATTGCCCAGCATGCTAAAGATAATAAAATATTTAATGTTTGAATATCATATGCAAGCTCAATTACCTTTCACAGAAAATTTTTATTCATAAATGATACAAGTACAACAAGTCACATAAAGGGAGGCATACATATTTGTAGCCATCACTAACACATAATTTTAATCACAGTAGGATTGGAGGGATTACAAATTTTCCAATAGTGATCTTAATCATACATTAAGGGGGATACAATCTTCAGTCATGCAAGTGAAACTCACATCTCATTGTTCTCTCAAGATTTAAAAAAAATAAAAAAATCTACAAGGCATTGTCACATCAATGCATTAAGAGAGCAGATCACCATAAAACGGATAGTAAAAGTTACATTTTTTGGGACAGCAAACAATGATCTCCAAACTATAAAGAGACGCCACAAATAACAGTATGGTCTAGATGAGCACGAAAAGGATATAATGAAATGGAACAATGTATAGATTATGGTGGAAGCCATAATGATTTCGTGTGTGTAGTTCAAGAGCATAATAGTGATAGAAGCCATGGTAGGAAGTCTACAGGTACAGGAAAATGAATGGATGATGCCATTCATTAGAGTGATTTCCTATTATGCAAGCATGTGGCAATGGATCTTTCCATTCAAAGGATCATTCTTTGTCATCTACAAGTCAACAAAAGGCCTAGATATTCTTAATGGACAGTCATCAAGATTTTCCCTTTTCAGTTATTAAGGCCAAATAATTATTTTATTCAATAATTGCAGTTTAGTCATAGACTGTCATAGAGCCAAATTTAAGAGAATTTTGAAGGCTTAATAAAATGCATAGACTACTAAGGAATTTGTTGTCACAAGCATATTGTGAACATTCACAATACCAATATACTAATAACAGTGAGCAACCTGCAAAGAGCAACAATAAAGAATAAATTTTTCATGAAGAGAGCATCATGTCAAGAAGGTAGTCTACAAGGCATTGTCACATTAATGCACCAAGAAAGCATCATCAAGATATCAGGGGAAGATTCTATAGTCATCATCCACTATTGATAATTTCCCACATAAGCATAAAGAAAACAAATTCATGTGTACCAAAACAAAACATCAAGCATTTAGTTGTTTCATGGAGCCTTGAAACTGATTACACAATTGATAAAGATGGCAAGAAAACAGGTTTTTATTTTTCTTCTCAGTATATACAATATATAATCAAGAGTTCTTGATCCTATGGATTTCAAAGAAAATCTACATATGAACATTGTGAATGATAAGAGCAAACAGTTCATCTATAGAAGATGCATCAGGTAGTCAGGAGGTGAAGGTTCAAACAACAACATTACAATGTATATCTATAAAAATTGAATCAAATTACCGTTGAAGAAAATGTATAGATTGAATAGTGTATATAGCTTCTAATGAATAGTGATTTGCAATGTAAATCCAAATACAAGTATGGGTAGGAGATATAAAAAGATCTCAAAGCATGAAGAAACAAAAATACATTGAAAGAGCTCAGTTTAGTCCTGATCTAAGAGTGAAAGACACTTCAATCTTGTGAAGGGGCAGTAATTTCATGGAATGGTGATACAGTCATGCAATGCTCAGATAACTCAAATAAGGACTGTGTAAAGGATTTAATAATAGTGACAGTCACTTTCATGGAGATTACAGTGAAGCATATGTATACCATGGTTCATTGATTTAATGCAATATCAGGGTTTTTGCAAATGGAACATCATATTTAAGGAAGACTAAACCTTCATCTAAGAAGGAAAATCATGAGGTAAAAAACCTCAATAAAGCCTCTAATTTAAAAGATAGACTGATGAATAAAAATAGTTATAGTCCTTTGAAGGCTTCAACAGGTTATAGCATCAATCAAGTTCACATACATAAACATTTTCTTGCAATATTGAGGCCATAAATTGCATAACCAATACAAGCAAGTGAAAGCCATACTATAAAGGAAGTGACCAATATCTAATGATGATTTAGGCATTATGATAGAATTTTTTAGAAGTAGTCACAGGATTAGTTGAGCAAGTCTATTTTTCACTGATCATGAAATAGTTATCAAAAATTGAAGTAGTAGCCTTCATGTCACACTATGGTGGAAAGTCATTCATACAAGAATATACATAGTGATCATCAAGATGATACAAGATGCAGCAAAATACTATGAAGAGGATGACAAAAAATGCAAGCATAGTGTTAACATAAGGTCAACCCATGAAACCCTGAATACAATCTACCTACAATATGGTGTGCATACCCATGGCCTGGGAGGAACAAAAATGAAAACCCTAGTATAAATAAGGCCACAACATGAGATAATCATGAAGGAATATATAGAAAATACTTGAAATTCAAAGAGTTTATCTCTCTTATTTAGAAGGAATGAGGAAACCCAGAAGTGAAAAAAAAGGTTGTAGCCATTGAAGCAAAACCCAGAACGGTCGGATCACACTACAAGAAGCCATGAAATGTAGCTAACGAACAACAAAGTTTCATTTATTTTCTACAAACAATGGGGTTTTTGAAGGAATACTCACAAAGAAACAAAAAAATATCCATATTTTGCAAAGGGAACTCAAAGAGTGCATTTTATATATGGAAAATTGAAAAGGAATACATAAAAATTCATCGTAGGAGCATACCCGAGCCCTGAATGATCAAAATCTCCAGAAGAATGCGAAGTAAAAGACTCTTTCAGAACTAAACTCGCCATTAAAAACCCTGTGAAACCCTAGTAGGCAGAGGCATGAAGCTTCCAGAAGAAGCTCGATACAAAATGAATATGTGATGGCCTTTTCCTTGTTTTATTTTTTAGGGTTTCGAACTGACTCATATCACCGGCAAGAAAAAAGCATAGTGACTTTTGTCACATTTATTCAAAGGTCGTGGGTTTTTGTGAAATTTGTTTTATCACTTAGCCTCTAAGTTTATTATGCTAAGGGGAGTTAATGTTTTGCATTCGATTCATAATGTAAAGAACTTTAATTAAAATGATGTTTTATAAATCATTTAATTAAGGTGGCTATTTTATAAAATGCAAAATAAAATCTCCTCATGATAACTTTCAGTTTTTAAGGACCTTTGATCATGCATAGGATGAAGATTCAAGGAGAGTGTTTTAGTTAACTAATAACTTATGATGAGTTTAGTTCATGATTCCCAGTGATATGAGCTAGTTTGAGTTCCTCATGGGTTTCAGTAGGAGTGAGTGGGATTTCAAGCCTATTTTTGCTCATTTTGCATGAGTTTGGACCCCTTTATTCATAGATTTTAATCTTTTCTCATGGATATGAGCTTGCACTTCCAATTTACGTTCAGTGCCACCTCCATGCAGTATTTTGACTTTTAGTCAACTCAGAGGCCATTCTTGAGTCACGATTCAGTTATACATAGTATGAGATGGAGTTTTGTGTTGTTTAGGCTCACTTTGCAACAGTGGTGGTACCTCTTTTCATGGATTTTTATTTCTGCTTGTGGATCGCTTTAGAGAGGCGGATATTTTTAATTGGAATTAGCTTTTAGTTCCACCTCTTGGCTGCTTTACGCATGCCTTTATTGTATATATTGGAAAATTTTATTCTTTTTCCTTTAGTTCTAGATTTCTCTTGCCTTTGCAATTTTTGCAAAGAAGACTTCTTGTAACTTAGTTTATTTTTCAGATTAATACATTCAGTAGGTTATTATAGGTTAATGGACTTTGTCAATTGCAGAATTTCCTTCAAGTATTTGATTAAATCAGTTTTTCCCTTTTTAGTCTCTGGTGCCTTGTGTTTTACAGTGATTTGATGCAAATTTAATGTGTTTTGCTCATAAAACTTTAAATTTTTGTCTCACCTATTGATACATGTGCATGATGGTAGTTTATTACAGTTCATTAATTGTGCTTCTTAAGTTTATCTTTCTTCTTAATTTGTGAGAACCTTGTTTTTCCTTAGTAAGAGAAAGGTTGAACTGAGCCTTTTATTGAATTACTAGTGTGGTTAAAGTGCCCAGATTAAGTTGTGTTAACAGATTATGAGAATATTAGTTGTGATTAAGTTTGCACATTAGTTTCTTTGGGTGCATCACCATAGTTCAGATTCCAGTTTTGCATTAGATTTAATCCTTTTCCTTTTTCCAATCAACTTTTTAGTCCATAATTAGAAAACCACATAGGAAGTCAGCCTAGAATCCGAAGGTATAGTTCCATATAGGGTATCCACAACCTGGAATTAGTCCAATGTTACATGGGATTGCAGAGCTTTACAACTTTGCATGCGGGTGCAAATCCCTATGATAATAGTTTTTGGCACGCCCAGTGGGACTCTGAAGTTCACTTCAGCGAAAGAATTCAAATTTTCAAGTTGTTGTTTATAGCAGCGTTCATCCTTTCAGAGGTTTATAATATATATTGGCAACTTCGTAAAAATCTCATTTTATGCAGACATGTTTGAGCAGCACATGAATAAAATTCAAACAAGGCAAAGTGTCGATCCATTCAAATACCTGTAGCTATCATCACCCAAGAGAATAGGTAGAAAAACAAGAAGAAGGTTGAGAAGATCAAGATCAAATTCAACACCAAGGTCTCACTCTACGCCACCCAGTCTCAGGCCTTCAGGTTCTATACCTATTTTTCCAATTACACGTACACTACCAGTTTTACAAGTACCACCTCCTAGAGTAGATCCAATGGAAATAGAGCACGCGTTTGTACCATTTAATGGGGGCAGCCCATTGAATTTGGCTCAGAATGATGATATACCAATTGTTGCACTCAAAATTCTACCTATTTTTACTGGTGAAGAGTAGACTACGACAATTGAGCATATCAAAGACGTAGCTTCACTTTGTGTAGTTCATCACATGACTCAACAGAATATGGTGTTGAGGCTATTAGCAGCTTCATTCAAAGGATAAATGCTTCATTGGTTTTGAGCCTTACTAGTGAATTGTTTTACAACATGGGATGATATGGGAGATAAGTTAAGCAAGCATTTTTCAGACAAATCAGATAATCTTTCTTCAGTAGAGCAAATGATGATAATAAAAAGAGCACCGTAGGAGCAATTGGTTGACTTTAATTTTAGATTTCAAAGGAATTGGGACAAAATCCTAGCCACGGTAAGACCTCTAACTAATCATGCATTTTTATACTACCTTAGAGTAATAAAAAGTGATATTTCACTTTTTATTCAATCTATGGGTGGACTAACCTTGCCAGCAGCCTATGATATAGCTATTAGAGTTGAAAACAATTTGATACAGGCTGCTAAAATTGCATTAAGGCCTCCCATGCAAGTTTTCCCATATATTCAGCCATTAATGTTAATACAAGTACCTCTAATAGCCTCGTTACCTATTTTACCAGCTTTTGGTTTCCAAATAGCTGCTCAAAACAACGTTGTTCTAGTTATTTTTGAGTTGCAAGAACTTAGAGGTACCCAACAACAAATGGCTAAACTACTGTAAACTATCAGTAATGACTTAGTAAGCCTTAAAAACCAGCAAGGCCAAAATTTCAGACCCTATCAACCATATTTTCAGCCAAATAGACTGCCTTATTAGATCGACTACCAAGGACAGCGAAGAAATTTCAATCCTAGGCCTAATCAGCCTTTCAATCAGAATGCTATTAGCTCTTCTAAAGAGCTTGTACTCGTTTAGAATAATTTTGCGCAAGATTACATATGGTGCTATCCCTATAATCAGCCTTAGAACCAGGCTACTTGTATGAACGGGGTGGTTAATCAAGCCCTTATGGTGCAAAGTAGTTACGCTACTTCTGAGAAGATGGTTAAGGAGGCCAGTGATCAGAAAAATGATATTGACATTACAATGATGAATTGGCAAGGTAACTAATTTTGTGGAGTTAATCATGTAGAAGGGCAGAATCTATCAGATACCTCTATTGTAGCCAATACAAGATCAAAAAAGAGAGCTATTGACCTGAGACAACAAGCTGATAAGAAGGAACAACCAACAGAAAAAGATAAATAGCAAGTTGTTCAACAAAAAGACAAGATTCCTACAACCCAACAGGGGGAAAATCAGAATGCTTCAACTTAGAGCGTTCAAATTCTGCCAAGACAGCAGACTGCGGAAGCTAGGGAATAGTAGAAGGCACAACCTCAACCTCAAATAGCACAACCAGAGCTTGTTGTTCTGAAAGTACAACACAAGTTTAGTATGCTAGCTTTGAATATTGTCAATCATATGAAAAAATCCACTATCAGTATGACCATGTTAGATGCTTTGCATCTTCCTAGGTAGAAAGAAAGTCTGCAAGAGGCTTTAGCCAAAATATCAATTTATGTTGAATCAACTAAAGAACAACCTAGAGTTCTTGCAAATAGTTTAGACCACAAGAAGGAGCAACCAACTCAAGAGTTAAAGCTACCCCCTTTCTATGTCAGTCTTATTATTGGTGATAGTATAGTACATAATTGCATGATAGATTCAGGAGTAAGCAACTCAATTATGCCTAAACAGTTGGTACATAAGTTAGGACTTGACTATGAACCATTGTCAAAAGGGGTAGTTCAATTGGATGGAACAACAATTAAGTATGTAGGAGTTATTAAAAGTATACCTCTTACTTTGCATGCTTGTCTAAACTTTTCAATTCCACAAGACATCTATATTATTGATCTCCCACCTTATTTTTCTATTTTCCTATCTAGAGATTTTACTACAAAATTAGGTGGTTATCTATCATTAAACTAGTCACACATGTTCTTTAGAACCAGATATGGTACTAGAGTCACAATTAAGTCATGAACATAGGCTAAAGACCATATTGAGCCCTACATTGCAAATCCCATAACACAAACTCAGTTTTCCATGATCAGGAGGATCAAACCATGACCCGCGACCCCACTATACCTATAGAGGGCATACCCAACATAAATTTAGATGAGTGGGCAGCCAAGAATCATGAGGTTGATCCATTTAGTCTCATGGATGAAGTAAGTTTGGGAGTTTACATGATTCCAGAGCCCGATGTAACTATTCCAAATCTAGTTAAAAGTAATAAATGATCAAAACAACAAGATAACCAACTTTGGAAGCTATTTTTTGATGGTTCAAGGAGTAAGATAGGAGCTAGTGGAGGAGCAGTGCTCGTTTCACTTAAAGGAGACAGGTACTACTCAGCTTTCAAATTTTCTTTCAATTGTTCTAATAATGTTGTTGAGTATGAAGCATTAATACATGGTTTAGAATGGGCCAGAGAAAGGAAAATTAAGTGCTTACAGGTGTTTAGTGATTCTGAATTGATAGAAAATTAGGCTAGAAATTTGAATTTAACCAAGAATGATTTTCTGAAATTATATAAACATCGGGTTTGGGACTTAATTGAGGATTTTGATGCATTTAATCTTCTATCAGTACCAAGAAATCAGAACAAGCAAGTTGATAAGCTTGTTGGTTTAGGATCAAAGTTCGATATTCCAACTGAAATCCACAATGTGGAGGTGCATCAATATGTGAAAGTAGTTATTAGACCATCAGCACCTGATAATAATGTGAGTTGGCAGATTTTTTACAGTGATGAGAAGATAATCAATTTTCTGATGGAAGAAGCAGAGTTTTCTACTGGAAACCAACAAAAGTTTGATCAACAATATGGTGATCAGATCATGCAATTAAAGTCTAATAAGTTGTCAAATGTTTTGGTAACCCTTGAATCCATCTTCAACACTGATGATCAAGTTAGAAGAGATAAATCTTGCATTATGGTAAAGCAAGAGCACTACGAACCAATTGAGATATTCAAAGACAAGCTCATCAAGCTTGGAAAAATCTGTACAAAGGAGGAACAACAAGCCTTTGTCTTGCTTTTCCAATAATTCAGTGACATTTTCACTTGGGAATATGGAGATCTAAAGGGTTTCAACCATGAGTTAGCTCAACATACCATTGAGCTAGAACCCAATGCAAAACCAGTAAGACAGAAGCAAAGGCCCCTGAATCTGAAGTGAGAACACCTGATGAAGACAAAATTGAACAAGTTGATTGAAGGTAGTATTATTTTTCCAATCAAGCACACATCTTGGGTTTCAAACCCGGTGCCTATCAAAAAAAAGAATAGAGAGAAAAGATTGTGCATTGATTTACGTGATCTAAACAGAGCTTCACTCAAAGATCACTATTCATTGCCTTCAATGGAGTAGATATTACAGGATGTTTCAAGATCAGAAAGGTTCTCATTGTTGGATAGATATTCAAGTTATAACCAGATATTGGTTAAAGAGGAAGACTAGTATAAGACAACCTTTACCACCAAGTGGGGTACTATGGCTTACAGAAAAATGTCATTTGGATTGTCAAACATGGGAGCAACCTTTCAGAGAGCAATGGATATGGCTCTCCAAGGTTTGATAAACAAGTTTTTTCTTGTTTATTTAGATGATATCACCATTTTCTCATGAAATTCTAATGAACATTTTGGTCATCTTAACCAGATTTTTGAGAGATGCAGAGAGTATGGAGTTTTTTTGAATCCAAAGAAAAGAATTTTTGTTGTACACGAAGGCAAAATTCTGGGTTATATTGTTTCAAAAAATGGCATTTCTATTGACCTAGAACGTATTGTAGACATTCTAGCATTGCCACTTCTTGCTCACAATTTTTTTTAATAGAGTTTCTTAGGTAGAATAAACTTCATAAGAAGATTTATTCCTAACATTGCAGCATTGTTGCAACCTCTCATAGAGATTTTCCACCTCCTACAATGATCTTAATAACTAAGCCATTATAGTCATGATTCAGAGATTGAACATCTAACCTGAATATCCATTTTAACCATCATGAAGGTACATTTAAATTGTCAACCCAGGGACATGAACTTGAAATGGGTCAACATAGTATGTGCACTAGGAACTTCAAAGTAGTCATCTTCATTCTACAACTAAGAAAGATTCAATACTGAAAGTAAATTGCATGGAAAGGAACAAAGTAAATGTTGAACATTACTCATCAATTACCTAAGCTAAACATGCATGATAGGAATGCAAATCTGAACAAAAAATAGGGAACTACTCTATCTGCTTTGGTTGCAAGATCAATCATAGAATGGAATTTTAGTGGTTGCAAGAACAGTCAGTGCCAAATTCTAAACTAAGTACTAAAGAGAAACTAATAACTAATTTAAATAAACTAAGGAACAGATTACTCACCAAGTGGCCTCCCTTGGATGAGTATCCTCTAAAACTAATGCAAACTCAAATGCTCAACTCAGAACTTCATCTTATTCATTCAGAAAGGTAATTACAAAAGAGTAGCATGTCTGGAAATTCTTAGTAAACTATTAGATACAACATTAGAAACTTGGCAACCTTCAGACTCTCCCACTCTTGAAGAAGGAGAATCCAAACCTTATTTATCCAACCCACTAAACAAGTAAATCAACTCCCACTAATTGGAAGGATGCCATTTAGGGAAAGCAGAGAAAACAATGGAGGGCGGCTACACATGCAGGGAATCTGTTCAAACATGCATGTCCAAACGCAGACTCAAACTGCAGTTATTCCTGTGGCTGCTCAACATCATGTGAGATCAATATAAGGTGGTTACATGTGGCTATGAGGGGGTATCTCCACCGTCATTCTCTAGTTGACCTTTGAACGCATCCTCAATTTTGATGAGCTAGTGGTTGCATTCCTCAAATTATTAACCTCAGGTGTGTCTGGATGGAAATGTTAGTACGCATAATAATTGCACATCTAAAATTACCTTTAAAAACATTCATCAACCACATGCAAAATTAATATAGATAGTCCACATAAAAGCTAATGTCATTAAAACTGGCAGAAATGGAATTAAACCCAATGTCTATGGTTTGAGGGAAACATTATAAAAATACCAACATTTAACTATCAAAGTCCATGTCAACTTCAAAAAATAAACTATGGATTCTACCCAAATTAAGACCAAAAACTAGGCTTATCACTCCCCCCAACTTAACATTTTGTTGGTCCTCCAGTAGAGGAAGAGTTATTTTTTTGCATGGTCAAAGCTCTAAAATTTGCAAATGATAGCTATCCAATATTAGTGTCTGTTGAGTGCGAGTCAGGGTCCCCGTAGAATCCTCCCATTCTGTCAAGTCTTTTACATCTTTGTCTTTCTTCAGCAATGTCATAATGGTAGAATTTTAAATTTGGAACATGTCATAAGAGGATACGTGGCTGAAAATTCAAGGGAAGCCACTCTCGGCCTTTTGCTCTTCCAAGCTGAATGTACCTTTCAATTCTCCTTATTGTTGCATGATAGTTTCGGATAGAATGAGGTTCAGCCTGTTTCAACTCATCAGTCAAAATGTTTCATCTCTGTGATAGGTATCCTTTCATGGTTTCCTCTTTTTTTGTTGGATAATTCATACCAGAGCTAGCACCTGAGGTTGAAGCACCAGGGGAGGCTTGAGTTGTGCTTAGTCTCTTGCTAGACCTACATGTCTAAGCTAAAGCCTTAGGTTGTAGCTGCTCAGGTCTAAATTGATTAACATTTACAAATTTCTCCCAAGTCATCTCAGGTGCTACATCTTGCAAAGATTTTTCAACCAACAATTTAATAAGGAAATGGTGTGAGACAAAGTTGTCCCTACCTTTATTTGTTTTGGCCACCATAATGGAGAGAAGGTTTTATAAGACATTAGGCACATTCATCCTTGTTCCATGCCTCATGTGACTCAAAAGTTTAAAATGCACTGAATGTAAATTTGACAATCGACCTTCACAAGTGAGGTACCTGATAATGTAGATGGCTACTTGCTTCCATGGTTTGGGCAGAGAGGTTATTTTGGCACCCTTCTTGTCTATATTGATTGGAGGGTCACCGTGTATTGTCAATATGGCCTTTTTTGACCTGGTGTCTCTAGAAACAGGGTAATGCTAGCCGTCAGCAGGTAACCTTGTAACTTCTGCAATTATCTCCTCAGTTGCCACAACTTCCAATCCTCTTACTATATATTTTGCCTCTAAGAATGTCTGGGAAAACTCAAGTGCAATTCCTTCATCAAATCCATCCAGCTTTACGAAGTAGTCCAACGAGCCACAGTTTCGAAATTCAGCCAAGCATTGTGCATCCTACAATAAGGTATCATGAGTTGAAGGCTCATTTCGAATTAGTCTGCCTCCCATTTTTTGTAATCATTCACTCTACAGAATTATTTTCCTATAATTCTTGTCTGAGAACAAATTCCATTCTGTAGCACTTGTTAGCTGAAATTGTCCTGCACCAATGTCGATTGAATTTTCCTTTTTTGTTTTCTTCCTTTGCAATTCGATATTATGGCAGGGTCAATAATGGAAAAGATGAGGTAATAAAAGGACTTATGATGAAAAGGAATGGCGACGGAAATTTAGTGTCACATCATAGATACGAGTTGTCCCTTATTTCAAAATTTAAATCGGCTCAACTAGATTTACTGACGCAGACAAATCATGGACTGACATGTGGGAAATGTACCTTCATCTTTTCTTTCCCCATTCCCAACCTAAATTTGGGCATTTGTCCACACATGTGAGAGGGAATTAGTGATTTTATAGGGGGTATGAAAATTATGTGAACGTCTATACTAATCGTACAGTGATTAAATGAATGCGCTAAAAAGGTAATTAAGATAGCAATTAATGCGCACAAACCTGAATTTGTAGAGGATATGATGCAAAGATCATGGAGAAAGTATTGTTCGCCTTGTGAGGAAATAAATTGAGCAATCAATAATGATGAAGTGGAATGATGTGAGGTGGAATGAAGTGATGGAAGAGAGAGAAAGTTGGTATGGATGGGTGGATAGGTGGGTGGGTGAAGAAATGGACTTCTACAAAAGTAGAAGTCTTTATTATGACAAGTATGCACCTTAATTAGCCAGAAGGAGGGACACTAGGTCCACTGCCTTCAACTGCAGGAAGCTCAGGTGTTGCAGGTTGTTTAAATTGCTGCAGGAACTCTTCTTTGGAAGTTGTTTTGTTATACAATCTGAGACGATGACTATTGACTAGTAATTTGAATCTGACGGGATCAATGGTGGTGAGTTGAACAACTCCATTGGGAAAGACCTCAGCAACTTCATATGGTCCTAGCCACCTTGTCTGCAATTTTCCTGCATTGTCCTGATATTGTGAGTCATAAAGCAACATTCAGTCTCCTGGCTGAAATTTCTTCTCTTTGATAAATTTGTCATGTCATTTGATTCTTTGATTATGCATGACTTCAGTGTGGTGCAAAGTTGTCTTCCTCATCTCATCTAAAGCACTCAACTGCATGATTCTTTCTTTTTGTACCTTAGAAATATTCATCCCTAAGTCTATTGTAGTCCTAAGAGTTTTGTGTTCAAATTTAATAGGCATCATAGTTGTCTTCCCATAAAGTAGCTCAAATGGAGTGAATCCTTAGTAGTTTTCTAGGTGGTTCTGTAGGCCCAAATTGCTTTTGATAATATTTTTTCCAAATCCTTTTTGTGGATGACCTTTGTTTTGGTTAGGATTGCTTCAATCTCTTTGTTGATCACCTCAACTTGTCCATTGTCTTGGGGATGATAAGCAATAGATTTACTATGCCTTATATTGTATTCATTGACTAGTGTTGTGACAAGTGTTGAGGTAAACTAAGCTCCTTGATGAATTACTATTTCTCTTGGCACTCCATATCGTGTGAAATTTTTTTCATAAAGAAACTCTGCAACTTTTTTGTCTCTGGAATGTTTCATGGCTTTGACTTCTACCCATTTAGTTACATAATCAGTGCATACTAGGATATAAGACTTACCATTTGATGGGGGATCAATGGGTCCCACAAAATCCAATCCCCACTTGTTAAAGGGAGTGACTACAACTTGGGGATAGAGTGGCATCTCATCTTATTTGGCTGGATTTACCATTCTTTGGCACCTATCACATTTCCTTGTATATCTTCTTGCATCCTTGTGGAGTGTAGGCCGATAGTAACCTGTGTTCAAAATATTCATTGTTGTCCTTTTGGCTGCAAAATTCCCTCCACAGGGTTCATCATGGCATGCATGCAAAATCTCATATGTCTCATCTTCCATTACGTATCTTCTCATAACATGATCAGGTCCAGTATAAAACAAGCATCCAACAATCCATGTAAAAGTGAAAGACTTTTCAATGAGCAGTCTTCTCTCTTTTGGAGAGAAGTGAGGAGGAACTCTCCCTGTCACAAGGTAATTAGCTATGTCAACATATTACGGTGTGTGCACAGTAACAGAAAATAGATGCTCATCAAGAAAGGAGTCATTTATGCCTGATTGTCTTCTGATGTGGTCAGTCTGGAAAGAAAATCTGCAACAACATTGGCCTTCCCTATTTTTTCCATAACAGTTAAGTCAAACTCCTGCATCAACAATAACCATCTGGCTAACCTTCCTGAGATTAGAGGTTTGTTGAGATATCTGATAGTTGCATGATCAATGTGCACAAATATTTGGTTGCCTATTATGTAGTGCCTGAATGCAGGGTTGATTCTTCTTTGTGGCTACCTGACCGGTTGACAATCATCCTTGATATATATCCTATGGGTGCAAATCTTGGGTTCTAGGCCTTTCGTATCATGGTAATCCCATGCAAATGCATTTTGGTGGGTCTTCAACAAATTTATCAGTGACCATTGTTGTTTTTCTCCCAATTTGTTGTTAATATTCAAAAAAAATTCATCGAACACCTGTACTTGTGTAGTTAACTCTATCATAGTTGTTTCATTAATACATGGTACCTAAGTTCATATGGTAGCATTGTGTGGAACATACCTATTGTTGTAGGAAGTCTGTCTGCAGAAATAGTGGTTGCAAGAAGATCAGGTAGAGCAAGTAGAAGTGTCTTCATGGGATCAACAAAACTAGATGCATGAGGGGGTGGCACCTCCTCTATCTCACAATGGTTCTAAATTATATTAGATAACACTTCATCTTCATCTTGAATCTATAGGAATGGGCTTCTACCTAACATCATAAGCTATGTCACAGAGTTAGCTTCCTCAGCCTCTTCACCTGCATGTGGCCATACAAGATTATCCTTAGAATGGGATGGCTGAGTAGGAGGATAAAAAACAATCTTTTTGGTGTTCCTGCCATCAGAAATGGTCATGTCACCTGACCAACATCCAATATAAGCATTTTTTGTTACTAACCATAGCCTTCCAAGGATTATAGGATACCCACCTAGTGTAGCTTTAAGAGAAAGAATTGTGAAGTCGGTTGGATACTCCCAAGAATCTAGAATCACCACAAGGTACTCTACTATGCCATCAAGCTTAACAGTGGAACTATCAACAAGTTGTAGGATAGTAGGAGTAGATCTCATACTCACAATGTTCAGTTGGTGCAGTATGTCTTTAGTCATAACATTTATTGTTTTACCCAAGTCAATCAAAGCATTATTTATGTGTGCCTCATTAATAATAACTTCAACCACACGACTACCTGGATCATTGTACTTGGGGATAGTAATTTTTCCAACTATGATGTCAGCCAGTTGTCCCACTACATGAACTTTAGTTGGGTCTTTCTTTTTCCTATCCGACTTCTTAAGGCATGCTTCTTTTATTGCTTTTCCATATATAGGGACATCTTTTATGTCTTGGAATAGGGGTATCTAGACACATATATGCTTCATATGGTATAGAATGTCAAAAGTGGTGTCCTCCTTATCTTCCTTTTGTTTGGAAACTTCCAATCTTTGGGGGAATGGTGGTTCTTGTTCCATTTGTTTGGTTGGAACTGGTTCAAGATTTGTAGGTACATCAGGCTGAATGGGAACATTCAAAGGTTCTTCTTCTTCCACAGGAATCTCAATGATGATAGGTGTGGAAGGAGTTGGTAGAGTGGTTCCTGAATGCAAATGTATGTCACTTAAACTCGCAGCATATGCAGGAAATTGATTTGGATCAGCAGAGTATACAGGTTGTTGTTGTGGTTTATTGTTTGGGTTAGGTGTGGGCTAAGCTGGTAACTGAGTGGGTTTAGACACATTTGGGTTAGGATTTGCAGGGGGAGGTATGATAGCAGGTTTTTTGGGTTGAGAAGGTGGTTGCATGTAACTAGTTGTCTGATTTGGTACTGATATCCACTTCTCCATTGGGATTCTTGTTACTAGTTTCTTGGAGGTGGCTGCCAAGGTCCTTGAAACTACTGCCAATTCCCCTGAGGTTGTTTCCACTGAGGTGGAAATTTTTTATAATTGGGCCAAAGATTTGGAGAGTTACCCCAAGACTATGGTGGTATCCTCCATAGTTGGATGGACATGGGGGCTGCCACTAGTTACCAAATGAGTAGGAATTAAAATATGGCCCAACAAAAGATAGTGGATCTAGTGGCATACCTTGTCTTAGAGCCCATGGCATTTTTTGTGCAACAAAGTAAACTTGATTTTCCTCAGTCTAGATTGGTTTGAACTCAAGTGGAATCTACTTGTTTTCAATGTTAGCTACCATCTTGCATCTGCAATCCTTCTTCTTTTGTCTACAATGAGGGCAATATTTTGTCATCCTTTCCTCTGCCTCCTCATTTTTCTTCTTGGCTTGAAGTGTATCCAGTTGAGTATCTAGATTGTTTATGATATCTTGCTTGAAATATGCTAGCAAGTGAATAATCTCCATCCTTGAAACACCATTTGTGGATGACTTACCCATAGAGGATTGGTAAGCTCTCCCTTTCTTTGAGGTTGCCCTAGAATAGTTAAGGCATATCTTCTCAATATCCTCCCAAGGAACTTGAGTGACATCTCCTGCTACCATCAGGTCCAAGGCATTAGTGCAGCTTTCATTAATTCCTCTCAAGAAAATCAGCTTTTGTGAGTCTTCATTGAGTGTATGGTGTGGAGATTTTCGCAAACAAAATAGAAACCTTGAAATGAAATCCTCTAGGATTTCATCTCCCTTTTGTTGCATTTTGAAAATGTCTCCTCCTCTCATATCACTACCCCTGCAATACTCTTTGTATTTCTCAAGGAACTTCGTCTTCATGTCCTCCCAAGTCTCCACAATATCTTTGCCTAGGCTCATAAACCATCTTAATGCAGCTTCTTTCAAAGTGGTAAGGAAATAGTTTAAGCCTATGGGCATCAGTGGTATAGTCATAGCTTCTGCAGAGTCTATCAAACTCAAATAGTAATGTATCAGGATCTTCTATGACAAGCCCATAGAATTTAGGAAGTACTGAAGAAGGGATATTTTTGAGGTTGTCTACTTAATTTTATTGAGCAATGGGAAAAGGAAAATCTAGTTGATTCTGCCTATTAGGCATGTTTCCATTTGCATCAGCCATGCCTACTTGATGAATTTCCAAAGTAAAGGGTTCTTCAACTAGATTTTGATCTTCAAGAGAAACTTCAGAATTGGTTAAGTCGGGAAATGTATCAGCAAAGAGATGTGGCTCTTCTTCTTCTTCATTTTTGGGCAGATTTGGAAGCTCTACTAGCTGAAATGGTTATGGATTATTAGGAAGGAATCTCCCTTAAGCATCTTTTCTTCTTCTATGCATGCGGTATCACTCAGCATCAATCAACTCACACAAAGAATTGGTGAAAGAACAGTGGATCATAACTTCTAAATACTAAAATAAAACTTCCAAAAAATACTACAGTAGAAAGAAAACTAGCAATGGCTTCAAATAACTCCCTAGTTTGACACCATCCCCGACAACGGTGCCAAAAATGTTAACCTCCTACAATGATCTTAATAACTAAGCCTTTATAGTCGTGATTCAAAGATTGGACATCTAACCTGAATATCCATTTTAACCATCATGAAGGTACATTTGAATTTTCAACCCAGGGATGTGAGATGAAATGGGTCAGCACAGTATGTGCACTAGGAACTTCAAAGTAGTCATCTTCATTCTACAGCTAAGAAAGATTCAATGTTGAAAGTAAATTGCATGGAAATGAATAAATTAAATGTTGAACATCACTCATCAATAAACTAAGTTGAACATGCATGATAGGAATGAAAATATGAACAACAAATAGGGAACTACTATGTCTGCTTTGGCTATAGGAACAGTCACAAAATGGAATTCTAGTGGTTGTAGAACAGTTAGTGCCAGATTCTAAACTAAGTACTAAACAAAAACTAATAACTAAACTAACTAAACTAAGGAACAAATTACTCACCAAGTGCCCCCCGTTGGATGAGTATCCTCTAAAACTAATTTAAACTCAAATTCTCAACTCATAACTTCATATTATTCATTTGGAAAGAAAATTACAAAAGAGTAGCATGTTTGGAAATTCTTAGTAAACTATTAGATACAACATCACCAACTTGGTAACCTTCAGACTCTCCCACTCTCAAAGAAGGAGAATTTGAACCTTATTTATCCAACCCACTAAACAGGGCAATCAACTCCAACTAACTAGGAGGATTCCATTTAGGGAAAGAAGAGAAAAGAATGGAGGGCAGCTACACATGTAGGGAATTCGTTCAGACATGCAAGTCCAAACATAGACTCAATCACTGCAATAATGCTCGTGGCTGCTCAACATCGCACGAGATAAATATAAGGCAGTTACATGTGGCTATCAGGGGTAATCTCCATCATCATTCTCTAGTTGACCTTTGAACGCCTCCTCAATAATGACCAGCTGGCGGCTACATTCCTCAAATTAGCATCCTCAAGTGCGTCTGCATGGAAATGTTAGTACGCATAATAATTACACATCTAAAACCACTTTAAAGAACATTCATCAACCACATGCAAAATTAATATAGATAGTCCACATAATAGCTAATGTCATTAAAACTGGAAGAAATGGAATTAAACCCAATGTCTATGGTTTGAGGGAAACATTATAAAAATACCAACATTTAAATATCAAAGTCCATGTCAACTTCAGCAAATAAACTATGGATTCTACCCAAATTAAGACCAAAAACTAGGCTCATCAACCATGTTAAAAAACAACATTTTTTTCATTTGGACAAAAGAGGGTAAGAATAGCTTTGAGAAAATCAAAGAGGCACTTGTGCAGTAGCACCAACACTAATTAACCAACTTTGAGAAATATTTTATATTGTAAGCATTTGGTAGTGTTGATACAATTTCTGCTATGTTGTGTCAGCAAAATGAAGAAGGACTTGAACAACCCATAGCAATTTTTAGTCAAGTCTTGCATGATTATGAAACAAGGTATTCATTTGTTGAAAAGAATGTGCTTTCTATAGTGAGAAGTCTCAAGAAGTTTAGACATATATTGTCTAATAATAAGATACATTTGTTGGTAGTTCATCCAACTGTCAAAGAATTTCTACTTAGCAAAGATATTAATGACAAGAGAGCGGGTTGGATCATGAAGGTAATGGAATAAGACATCGAAATAAAGGTTACCAAGCTTGTTAGAGGCAAAGGCCTTTACGAGCAGCTTGCTGGAAATTCATAAAATGTTGCAATAATTGAACAAAAAATGGAAACAACCTTTAATAATAAAGATGAAATTGTCACTCCAGTTATTGCAGCAAATTGGATACAGCAAATGATTCATTATCTACATATAGGTGACTGTCTTGAAGGTTTGGACAGGTCAAAACATAGATATTACAGACTTCAGGCAATCCCTTATGTAGTGATTGATGGTATCTTGTACAAGAAGGACTATAATGGTGTCTTGCTTAGGTGTGTGGAGCGAGAACATATTCAAAAAGTTCTAGAAGAATTTCATCATGGGCCAACTAGAGACCAATTTTCACCAAGAAGAACGAATCTGAAGATAATGAAATTCATTTATTACTAGCCTAATTTGTTTAAGGCCCAAACCTAGGTCAGAAAGTGCAACAAATGTGCAATGTTCACCAAAAAGCATAAGCTTGTAGCCCTGCCACTTCATCTGATTCAAGTAGAGTGGCCTTTCCGCAAGTGTGGATAAGATTTCATAGGTCCAATTAATACACCTTCAAGTGTTGGGAATAAGTGGATTTTGACTGCCATAGACTACTTCACAAAGTGGACTGAAGTAGTTGCATCAAAAGATGCAAATGAAACATTTATTCTGAATTTTTATTCTGAATGATGAATCATTGAAACACTTGAAGCCTTCAGTTTTCATGTCTCCAAATCCAGGCAGCTCCGAGCTCCAAATGCATCTGCAAGATTTGAGAAAGGTGGTGTTAGAGAAATGAAAAATCACATCCTACCTCATGCCTATATTACCAACAAAGATGTAGTACGCATTCAATTAGGCATTCATCATATGATTAAGTCATCAGAGAGACAAGTGTTCAAAGAGCACAAAGTTCAATGCAAGCTTTTAGCTTCAATTATTTTCCTAATGTGTTTTTTCGCTATGCAGGAATAGGTTCATTATGTCTCTGATCAATTTTCATCAGATATGTGGAGAAAAATGGGCTCCCACAAGGGTTGAGCCTAGCATATCAAAAAGGACACCTCTCATTCACATCATTATATGAGAGTTATGCAATATTCAAAATAGTCATAAGAAAGGATTGTTGTAACAAGAGAGATTCATAGAAGCATCCTTTGATTCATAAGAGATAAGACAAATTGAGAAAATCATACTTTTGCTCATCATACTAAATAAAAAACAATCAAACGCATGTTGAACTGTAATTGCATTTGTCATGTGTGTTTTATCTCTACCTTGCATTCACAATTGCATCTCAATAAGGTATTGAGCCCCTTTACATTAATGAGAAAATAGAGCATTCAATCTTGAAATTGTACATACATTGCCCAACATGCTAAAGGTAATAAAATATTTAATGTTTGAATATCATATGCAAGCTCAGTTACCTTTCAGATAAAATTTTTATTCATAAATGATATGAGGACAGCAGGTCACATAAAGGGAGGCATACAGACCTGCAACCATCACTAAGGCATAATTTTAATCACAGTAGGATTGGAGGGATTACAAATTTTCCAATAGTGATCTTAATCATACATTAAGGGGGATGCAAACTTCATTCATGCAAGTGAAAGTCACATATCATTGTTCTCTCAAGCTTAAAATCAAAATTTTTTCTACAAGGCATTGTCACATCAATGCATCAAGAGAGAAGATCGCCATAGAATGGGCAGTAAAATTTGCATTTTTTGGGACAGTAAACAATGATCTCCAAACTATAAAGAGGTGCCACAAATAATAGTATGGTCTAGATGAGTAGGGAAAGGCTACAACGAAAGGGAATGACCTACATATTATGGTGGAGGACATAATGATTTCCTATGTGCAGTTCAAGAGCATAACAGTGATAGAATCCATGGTAGGTAGCCTACAGGTATAGGAAAATTAATG
>CM021105.1:420109665-420568411 GCA_007115665.2 Sequoiadendron giganteum
AGACCCTTTGACTTGGAATAGCATTACATGGTCATTGAGTCATCCTACAAATGGCCAACACCTAGCTACATAGACCTTTGGGTTTTTAATCTTCTTCTAGGATATTGATCAACTTTCAAGAGAGGTGCGGTACACCCTATCTTAACTGGGTTGTTGAGTATGTAAAAATACCCTTCAACAAGTATCAACACTATCAACTAATTGCTAAGGTTAGAGAGGCCTATAGAATTACAATATGACCTAATCTTCTTTGTGCTCACTTCATAAATGTTGCAAGGTGTGTGCCCTTGGTCTCCTTGTGTTCTACAACATAGTACTCAGTTTCATGACATGGATTAACTACCTCTCATGGATTCATTAACTATGGAGGTTGTATCGGGTATTAACAGGTCTATCTTTTGGTGCAACGACAAGCGTCTTTGTAACAATTGGTATCAGAGCCTAGGTCACAGGTTCAAACCCCTCACTTGCATTGGGGGGATTGTTTCAAGGTGTGCACCCTTGGTCTCCTTGTGTTGTGCAGTGTAGCACTCGGTTTCATCAAATGGCTTAATCACCTCTCATGGATTCATTAACTCTGGTGGTTGTATCAGGCATTAACAGGTTGATCTTTATGTGCAACAACGACCATCTTTGCAATAATAAATACATTTGTAATATTATACAAAGTGTCAAATTTATCTAACATCACCTTCCCTTCCTCTATCGTTTCATGAAAAAATGGCATTAGACATCAATATGCATCATCCTTGCATGAAAGGTTGGCTCTTTTCCAAACAAAAATAAATCTAATTGTCACATAGAACTATAATGACTCCCCAAATCAATCCCACATATGAACATGATATCCTAATCTAAATGGATTCTTTACAAGCATGAGTATTTATCATGTACCAACTTCTATAGTGGACAAAGCAGCCATGATTTTATATTTTTTCATTCAACTAATAGAACCACTAAATAAAGTGAAAATGTAACCACTAGTGAATCTTCTATTGTTGCTATCACTTGCCCAATTTAAATTCACAAATCCACGAATATTTAATATCCCCTATAGAATCACCAAGATATCAAGTAAAGTACTTAGAGGTACCTCACAAATATTTAAAGACTCTTAATTGCATCACAATAATATTGTCCAAGATTATACGTGAAATGGATCAAGACTTGCAATGTCTAGTCTCCAGTACAAAACATAACATACATCAAGCTCATAATAGCACTAGCATAAGGTACTCAAATCATGTCCTTCATCTCATTAGGTTAATTTAGATACTACTCTACAAAGAAGTTGGTTCCCATCAAGATAGGAGCACATAATGGTCTACAAGTTCATGTTGAATCTATTCAAGATTAAGAACTCACATACTTTCTTTGGCATAACCAAAGGTTTCTATTTCCTCTATATCTTCCAATCTCCATACCTAAGAGATATCTGGAATCTCCTAAGTCAAAATTTTCTAAAATTTGAGACTTCAAGTCACAAATCACATCCTTACTATTATCAAAAATAAGATATCAACATATAATGCAATAATAAAAAAACAATCACCATTCATCTTAATAGATTTACTAATTTGGTTTGGATCTCATAAATCTCAAACATGACACAAAGGAATTGAACTTCTAGTACCACATCCTAAGAGACTCTTTAAGATAATATAAAGAGTATTTTAACTTACAAACCAAATATTTTTACCTTAGTTGGTATGAGTTTACCATTTTCCATTGATTTGTTAAGAAAACATCTGGTTAAAATTGTGTATATTTTTACCTTGTTCCACATAGTGCTTTGATTGTGTCATTATATCTCTTCCTCCAAATTACCATGAAAGAAAGTTATCTTCATATCCATTTTCTCAATCTCAAGATAAAAAGATATTACAGTAGATAATACAAATTGAATGGATTCCAACTTAGAAATTAGAGAAAAATATCACCACAATCAATTCCCCTCAACTTAGGCATATCCCTTAGCAACTAATCTAGCCTTTACTTCTCAACATTTCCATCAAAATTGATCTTTATTTTGAACACCCATTTACAACGAAGGGGTTTCCAACCATTAGGGAAAGGTATCGAGTCCCATGTGTGATTTTTCTTCAATGTAATCATCTCATCTAGGGATACTCTCCAAGAATCAAAATTATCCATACCAAATGCCTCCTTCATAGGTATAGGATCACATATGTTAGTAATCAAGGAAAAATTAAATCTCCAGTTAAGAGGAGTATATGTGTCTAGTTGATGTCTATGGGTAAAAGCACAAACATGTGTCACACTTTTATAAATGAAATGACCAACACAAATAAAAAAGTCAATTTCGACTACATAAAAGTGGCCTTTATGTTTTGAATATGAAGTAAATTAATGAAATGTAGAACTCTTGATGAATTTAATACTTGTAATTTTTAAAATATTAAAAAATTGGTTTGATATATTTTTTTATAAATTTAAGAGAAAAATTTGAATTGAAAATTTCAGAAAAGTTGAAGTCAATGGAACATCACAAAAAAGGAGAAAATAATATTTTCTACTTAATTTTTTTCCCCAAATAACTAACTTCAATATCTATTTGTTAGATGGTGAGAGGGGGGTGAATCAATTGTATACTTTAAACACTCAATCCCTCAATATGTTTTCAAAACCTTATCAACCACTAAACCCTTATTATGCATTAACATAATGTAAACATGAGAAATCGTAATGCAAACACAGAAGAACACCAGATTTACGTGGAAAGCCCAAGAAGGGAAAAATCACAGTGAGGATTAGCTCACATATATATGAATTGTAACACTGAATATAATAAGGCTCACTGCCCAGAAAATGAAGAAAGGATCACTGTCAATGGCTCACTATCCAGAAGAAAGAAGAAGAAAGGGTGACTCGCTACCAATTTGAACTGCTAACAATGCATCTCTCTTATGCTGAAGGTACAATTCCATTGAAGCACAAAAAAATCATTCAATAGACTAAAATGTAGACACCTACTCACTGCATCTAGGATTTATAGGCATTAAAGCTCGCACTCAGATCACTACACTTGATCACTTTTGCATCTTTCACATCTCACTCACTCTTCTTAATCCACACAACAACTTGCCTTGTATTTATACCATCCACAACCTAAAACAATCTCAATTAGGTTGGCCTTAAGGAAACGTATGCACCTCAACCATGCAACATCAAATAGGTCAGAACCAAACACTCCTACAATGTAAAGAAGTGAAGGTAGACCATTCCAAAACTTAATTGGGACCCAAATCTACACTGAAATGCTTCTCAACACTTCCACAAACAACAAACATCCTTCACAATTAGTGTTAGCATGTCAAGTTGACCAAACCTGCACTAACACTAACAAGAAATCACAAACATGCCTCTTCATGTCCGAAAACATATTGTGGATCACGCAAAAACATTCCAAAACATCTCATAATATTCCACATTTACAGCCACCTAAAACTAGAACACCTTTATTATGTGTAGCCAAACACACTAGCACAGACATCCAACACACCAAACAACCTTGCAAAACACCTCAAAACTTGAAACTTCAAGGGAAGGTAGATACACATGATATAAGCACGTTCCCAGATTTGTGAGACAAGAAACTTTACTGTGGAGAAATGCAGATCAATCTTATTTCTCCAAGAAACCCTATTTCAGTAGACAGACATACTATCAAACACATCTTCCAACACAGTACAATCTAGAACCTGAAACTTTGGATATAACACCTCTGAACACCTTTTATCGTCATGTCCAAACCACATGGGAATATCTTCAACCATGAATAAATGTGGAGCAGAACACTAAACACCACTCTATCACATTGAACTCTCTTTTATTCAAATTTTCTCAAAAGCACTTGGAAACCAAGTGAACCAATAGCATCAACAACACTACTAACATCTCTGAAACACATATACAACATTAGAAACACCTCTCATCAACTATATCACATTCAACAGTCTCTCGAAACACAACTTTTGCAGCTAACTAAAGTAAGACATCAATGACAATACCAGCAACATACAACTCCAATGCTAGGGGTTGACATCATCAACACTAGAAGCATTCCAACACTCTCTTCATACAAGGGGTTGACATCAATGACAACACCCAAACAACTCAAGCTTCCAATAATCTCCCCCTTTGTCATTGATGGCAACACCGGCTTTTTGAGAAACCATCAATAACCAAAGAAATCAATAGAAAACTCTACAATAGGTTGTACTCCCCCTGACTGGGACAACTTTTCACTTTTCATACTCTCTTTACAAACTTCTCCTACAACACCATCTCTCTCTCCCCCTTTGTTCCTTTGCTTTTCATACAATAATTTTCCATACACTGCACTAACTCTTTTCGTGTTTTTGAGATTCTCTCTTGACATCAATGACAAAGGGCCATAAACTTACCATCTCTCTTTTGATGTATAATTTCTACTTCATTCTTCCACATTTAACTTTTTTACTCTCCCCCTTTGACAATCACATGTCTTCATTTTGTTCTCTTCCTTTCACAACATTCCAAAGGACAATATCTACTTGCAACTACTCCTCTCTACACTGCTCTTTACTCATTTGCACTCTCTTTTCTCATACATAGAACTATTCTACTCTTACTTCCTTTGACAAAACTTCATAGGACAACACCATCAAACAACTCTTTTTCTCTCCACTACACTCACTTTTTTGTACTCTCTCCCTTAGGGGCACACAATATTCTCCATTTGATTGCACCAACCAGTAACCACTACTACCTACTCCCCCTGAGAGGTAGCCTTCAACATCAATCTAGGACCAAGAATATACCTTGAAATGCTTCCCAAATATATGCATATACTTATGAATCTAGTTGAAAGAAGGATGGGAAATAACTCCCAACTTCTATCAAAGATACTCAAAAGTATCTTTTGGAAGACCCTTTGTGAAAATATTTGCAACTTGATCCTTAGTAGGCACATGTTCTAGCTTCATCTAATTCTCTGCAAATTTCTCTCTCAAGAAATGATACCGGATTGAGATATATTTTATTTTTGAATGCATTAATAGGTTCTTTGATATATTGATTGTAGTTGTATTGTCACATAGGACAAATAGTTTCATCATATGAAACTCTAGTATCCTTTAGAATTTTTTCTTCATCCACAACACCTATGTACAACATGATGTTGCTGCAATATATTTTTCTTCTGTAGTAGATAATGACATTGAATCATGCTTCTTACTCAACCATGAAACTAACTTGATTCCAAGAAAAAAAGCACCACCACTTGTACTTCTTTTGGCATCTATACATCTAGCCCAATTTGCATTTGTATATGCACTCAAAGAGAAGTCAATACCCTTAGGATACCAAAAACCATAATGTACAGTGCCCTTCAAAGTATTTGAATATCCTCTTCACTGTTGCAACATGGATTCTTTGGGATCTTGAAATCTAGCCACAAGACAAATTGAATGCATGATATTTGTGTTGAACAGTCTAGATAACTGAGAGGGGGGTGAATCAGTTATCACAAAACACTTTTCCTTTATTTAATTAATTTGAAGCAATCTTAGACCAATCATATGTTAATTAAAATATATATGAACATGCAAGCACTTAACAACACCATGCACGATGAACACCAGAATTTACATGGAAACCCAAGATAGGAAAATCCACGAAGAATGTTAATTCTCAATTATAAAGCACCGGTTAAGGTGATTTTTACAAGGGTTTTCTGCCAAAATGCTCATTGCAGGTAAGGCTCACTATCGGTGGGCTCATTTCCTAGCTATTATAGCCAAAGATAAAAAAGATTCGCTTCCAAAAGAGAAAGGCTCACTGCTTACAGAAAATGGCTCACTGCTAGAAGAATGATGAAAGGGAATCTACTGCTGAAATAATTTTCACCAACAATGACATCAAATAGAACCTCACTATCTACTGCCTCCAATAATAAAATTTCACACAATGTCTGGATTTTAGATTCACATTCACCACACTTGCTTTCATCGAATAGAATCAACTTTTACTTATATAATTTCAAGCCTTCATAATCTTCCTAAGTCGGCCAAACAAAATTTCATTTCATGCTTCCATAAACTCCTAAGTTGACCAAACACAATTTGAATTAGGTCACCACAAAATCATTCCCATGGTGGAAAGGAATGAAACATGGACCAAATAGAACCTCCTCACTCAAATCAACACGCTACGTATTAACCATGATATTTGGAACTAGAAAACAATGTTTTGGGGTACATTAACTAGTTTCCAAATTGATCTGGACCCATAAGAGTGTATCTCATTATGTTGCAAAATGAGTGGGACCAATACAAGCATGAACAAAGATAGATCATCACAACACACTATCTAGAGCAAAACAATCTGGATCATCAAAGCATCAAAATCAAACCTTAAACATCAACCAAGACCAAATCTTGATCAACATCAAATTCGGTACAACCGAAGGAATGCAATTAGACATACCAAAACTTGTAACATGATGCATGAATGTTTGGATAGCAAGGATACCCAGAATAAGCTTTAGGCACAACAATCGGTAACAAAAAATATGTGTCTCCATTGTTCTGTATTAACTGTCTTCCATAGATGTCCCAAAAAGAAGTATTTCCATATTCGGATTGAGGATAACATCCACATTACACAACATTGTAGCATATGATAGGATAGATCATCTATGTATACATCTGGAGCACAATCTTCCAGATCCCAGGTTTTGACATCAATGACAACAATGCCACATCAACAACTTCTCAACCATTTGGTCTAGTGGTAGTTAGGTATAATAGTCTACCAATCATTGATCTATACTTTCTCTGATTTTTCTTAAGAGATTGCAACCAATAACTATAGGAGTACATACCAATTTAAAATACTCCATTCCAAACTTCTTCAATATTTATTTTGGCATACTTTAACTATGATATGAATATACCTTTCTTTCATTGACTGATTTGTATCCAAAGGAAGAAATTCATCTCCCCACACATAGACATCTCAAACTCTTTATGCATCTCTTTTGCAAATATCTTACATATATCTTCATTTCCTCCAAATATTATGTCATCAACATACACTACCACAATTAATATTTATTCTCCTTCAACCTTGAAATATAGATTGCTATCTAAAATACCTTTTCTAAATCCTTGTTGCAACAAATACTTTTCTAACCTTGCATACCAAGCTCTAGGCTCTTGTTTCAATCCATGTAATTATTTCTTCAATATGCAAGCCATGTTCGCATTTTTTGACAACTAAAAACCTTTTGGTTGTTCAATGTATACTTCTTCCAATTCACCATTCAAGAATGTAGACTTCAAATCCATCTGATAAACTACAAAATATTTATGTGTTGCAAAAGTTAAAAATATTCTGATAGTTCATTATTACAACCAGAGCAAAAGTTTCCTCAAAATCTATAACTTCCACTTGTGAGTAACCCTTACACACAAATCTAGCCTTGTTCCTAACAACTTTTCCATCTCCATTCATCTTGTTCTAGAACACCCATTTAGCTCCTATCACATTCTTGTTTACTGATCTTGGGACCAATTCCAAAGTTAGATTCTTCTTTATCTATTCTATCTCTTCCTTCATAGCTTTGATCCAATTTTCATCTTTGCATGCCTCGGTCACTTTTTTCAGTTCTACCTCAAAATGTAAATAGAAATTTACATATTCCTCAGTCATACAAGCATTTCTCCTTATCAACACACCTTTTCTCTTATCTCCAATTATCTGATCTTCTGAATGATTCTTCTACACACACTTAGATGTCTTAGAATTCTTTTCTGAAGCTTCTTCCTCTTCAACTTCTAACTCTTTTCTTTTTTCTTTAGCCTTTTCTTCTTCATCGCAAGGGGATTCATCATATTCATATCCTTCTATCAGCATTGATATTTGATGTGGTTCTTCATCCACTTTGACACTTACACTTTCAACAATATTCTTCAACCTTTTGTTGTAGTACTAGTAGGTATTGCTTCTTGTAGAGTATTCAAGGAAGATTCCTTCATCAGATCTTGCATCAAACTTTCCTAAGTTTTCTTCATCTCTTTTGATATAACATTTTCTTCCAAAAACTTTAAAATATTTTATAGTATGAGGCTTACCATACCATAACTCATAGGGATTCTTTGAACTATTCACTCTTTCTTGACCTCTGTTAAGAATGTAGACTACAGTGTGAATATCTTCTCTCCAATGGACATCTGGAAGATTGGATTTCTTCGTCATTGTCCTAGCTACTCCTCGAACTGTTCTATTTTTCCTTTCCACAACTCTATTTTTTTGAGGATTTCTAGGGGTTGATAAATACCTTTTTATTCCACGATCTTCAAAAAAATTGTTAAACTCATTTGAAGTAAATTCACCACCTCTATCAAATCTCAAGCATTTTATTTTCAAGCTCATCTCATTTTCAATCATAGCCTTAAATGCTTTAAACTTATCAAGAGCTTTTGAATTTTCTTTTAGAAATATAACCTAAGCCATTCTAGAATAATCATCAATCAATAACATGAAATACCTATCACCATATGAGCTTCTTATTTTGGTAGGCCCGCATAGATCTGTATGCACTAACTCCAAAGGACCTATAGTATAATATTCCTTTTTCTTGAACCTCTTCTTTGTTTGCTTTCCCACTTGACATTCTTTACAGATTGCACTGATAGGCTTTGTAATATTTGGTAAATCTCTCACAACATCAATAGAATTGATCTTTACTATAATATCAAAATTGATGTCACCCATTCTTCTATGCCTTGACAAATTTCATTAATTTGAGACACAAAGCACTCTGCACCACTACCTTTGAGTTGATAAACATTACCTTTTGTCTTTGTTTTAGCAACAACCAGAGTACCAGAGTTTCCTTTTCTGATTTCACAATCACCATTCTGAAACACAAGATTATATCCTCTGCTACACATTTATCCTACACTTAGAAGATTATATTGGAGACCCTTGACATAAAGAACATAATCTATTTTATGCTTTCCATCAAATCTAATTGAACCTTTTCCACAAGTCTTAGTAAATGTATCATTGCCAAACTTAACAAGACCACCATCATACTTCTCAAGCTTAAAAAAATTACTCTTATCACATGTCATATGATTTGATCATCCACTATCAATGATCCAATAATTCTTCTCCTCTCTAGCATGAAAAATAGTCAACATAGTTCCTTCAATGTTATGACTTGTTTTTAGAACACTTTCCTTCACACATCTTTCAAGATTAGTAGAATTAGTTCCAACATTTAAAACTATGAACAAGCATTCATCACTTCCTTCATCCAAATAATCTTATTCCTCATCATCATAAACACCATTGTCTTTTTCAACATAATAATTCTTCTTGACAAATTTACCCTTACGATCCTTTTGTTTGTCATTAGTAACTTTGATTGGACATTTAGATGCATAATGACCTATCTTTACATAATTGAAACATTTGAAAGGTAGCTTGCCTCTGTATTTTCTAGTTCCCTTTTTCAATCTCCTCACAAAATTTTCTTCCACCTCATCAAGATCATTTGGATCTAATTCATCATCCTTCTCTACTTTGCAGACCTTAAAGACAAATTTTTTACATGCAACATCTTGACCAAACTCTCTTATTCCAAACATCTGATTTATAGAATAATTATATAAATTTTGAGCTTCCTCAATAGCAAAAACTTTAGAATTATAAGCTTTAGGTAGAGTTCTTAATACCTTTTTCATAACTTCGCTTTCATCCAGCTTTACATCAAGACCATTGATGGCATTGACAACTTCATAAACTCTGAGCATGTAGGCAGTAATATCTTCATCTTTAGGCATCCTTAGGGTTTCAAATTTGGCTTTGTAGTTCTACATCTTTGCTTGTTTGACTTTTTCATCTCCTTCATAAATACCTTCCAGCTTTGTCCATATCTCTTTAGCAGATTTTAGACTTAGCACCTTTCCATGTTCAAAATTAGAAAGACTACTCAGGAGCTCATTCCTTACTTTTCCATTGTTTTTATAATCCATGATATCATCATCACTTGTCAAACCATTTGTAGGCATAGTATAACCTGTTTCAACAAACTATCAAACAACAAATCCAAGAAAGACCAAAAAGGACTCCATCCTGGCTTTCCAGTAGGCATAATTTGTCCTATCAAACATAGGAGCTTTGACACCCTTCCTATGTGCCATCCAGATCTACCTCAAGTGGTTAAGATTCTTTTTGGGAACCATGAATCTGATACCAATTTTTATATGCACAAGACAGCTAAGAGGGGGAGGTGAATCAATTGTATACTATAAATATTCAATCCCTCAATATGTTTACAAACCCTTATCAACCATTAAACCCTTATTATGCATTAACAAAATGTAAACATGAGAAACAGTAACGAAAACACATCAAACACCTTAGAACACTGGATTTATGTGGAAAAACCAAGTGAAAAACCATGGTGAGGATTAGCTCACATATATATGAATTCCAACACTGAATACAATAAGGCTCACTTCCAAGGGCTCACTACCTAGAAAACAAAGGCTCATTGTCAATGAATCACTACCAAAGAACTCACTATCCAGAAGAAAGAAGAAGAAGAAAGAGTGTCTCACTACCAATTTGAACTACTAATAATGCATGTCTCTTATTTTGAAGTTACAATTCCATGGAATCACAAACAACTTATTCAACAAACTAAAATGTAGACACCTTCTTCTCACTGCATCTGGGAGTCGTCGGCATTAAATCTTGCACTTAGATCACCACACTTGAATAATTTTGTATCTTTCACATCTCACTCACTCTGCTTAATCCACACAACAACTCACCTTGTATTTATACCATTTGTGACCTAAAACAATCTCAATTAGGTCGGCCTTAAGGAAACGTATGCACCTCAATCGTGCAACATCAAATAGGTTGGCACCAAACACTTCCATAGTGTAAAGACGTGAAGGAAAACAATGCCATAACTTAACTAGGACCCAAATCTACATTGAAACACTTCTCAACACTTCCACTAACAACAATCATACTCCATAATTAGCGCTAACATTCCAAGTTGTCCAAACCTACACTAACACTAATAAGTGATCACAAACACACCTCTCTAGGTCTGGAAATATCTCACAGACCACACAACAATATTCCTAAACATCTCAAAATATTCCACATCATCAGAATATTCGCCACTGCTACTACAACCACCTAAAACTTAAGAACACCTTTCTTCTATGCAACTAGACACACTGGCATAGACATCCAACACACCAAACAACCTTGTGAAACACCTCAAAACCTAAAACTTCAAGAGAAGGTAGATACAAACAATATAAGCATGTTCCCAGATCTGCAAGACAAGAACCTTCACTGCAAAGAAATGTAGATCAATCACATTTCTTCTAGACACCCTACTTCACAAGACATACATACTATCAAACACATCTTCCACTATAGTACGATCCAAAACCTAAAACTCTGGATGTAACACCTCTGAACACCTTTGATCATCATGTCCAAACTACATGGACATATCTTCAACCATGAATAAATTCAGAGTAGAACAGTGAACACCACTTTGTCACATTGAACTCTCTTTTATTCATTTTTTTCTCAAAAGAAATTGGAAACCAAGTGAATCAGCAACACTACTAACATCTTTGCAACACATCTACAACACCTCTCATCAACTGTAGCACATCCAAAATATCTCCAAACACAACTTTTGCAACTATACTGAAGTAAGGCATCAATGACAACAACTCCAATGTTAGGGGTTTACATCATCAACAATAGTAGCATTCCACCACTCTCTTCATACAAGGGGTTGACATCAATAATAACACCCAAACAACTCAATCTTCCAACATTAGTGCATGGAAAAAAATCAATGAATATTCTTTCTAAAAACATTTTAAAGTAAAGCTTCACAAGAACATCATAGTTTCATGGGACATCAAATTTTGTTTAATTTTTATTATTTTTAAAAATAAATTATACCCATTTGAAGAGGATTTTTTCCTCTAGTGCATCATATTTTTTTTTTTTAAATGAATATGCTTTAATTTTATATTATTTATAATTAGGCTCATGTTTGATTAAAAACCCTACTTATGGTAAATTTTAAAACAATCATAATAAAACTAATTGAAATATCAAAAAAAGAATTGGAATCTAGAATTTGATCTCTACAAAAGGGTATTTTTAAATTTTCATGAAATTACTTGTAGCTGGAGAAATTCAAAGTTGAAGCTGAAGTATTTTTAAATTTTCCTCAAAATAGGGGTTAAGCAACCACATAGGCATTTTTAGTCAAAATGGGTTTGCCCAAAACACTTTCAATCGAAACCTTTTTTCTAAAAAACTTACACATAAATTTAGTCACATTTAGAATTTTCAATTGAATTTTATTTTATTTTATAGTTTTGAACAAAATCCTTTAGCTTGAAAATATATGTACCACATATAGGCCGCATGATTTCAATCAAATTTGTTTTGCCTAAACTATTAAGGGCGAAATTATTTCGCTCAAAACTTTAGTTGGTTGAAAGTGTGACACAACTTTGTGCTTTTACACCTATGTCAAATGAATCTCCTCAAGAGCTAAGGTGGGGATTCTATATCCTCTTCAAAACTATTTAACTATCTGAGCTCTCATTTTCATCATGTTCATCACAAGCTTTACTTTCAACTTTATTTAATCTTTGGGGATTGTTGAACCACATTTTTCTTCTTATCCTCTTTTGGCTACAAAAATGTAGAAGGCTTAATCTCTCTAATAATAACACATATATAGAACTCACTAAGCCATAGGATCCCAAAGCTTGTACCCTTTCACAGTAACATCATACCGAATGAAGATACTTGCATTAAATGCCTTCTTCTCCAACTTTAACGACTTCTCCCTAGGCATATGTGCATATGCCTCACAATCAAAAACACAAATATGATGTAATGGGTATTTTTTCCCAACCAATCCTCCACGGGAATCTTATCCACAAAAACTAGTGTAGAAGACCTATTAATTAGGTGATAATCCATGGAAACTACTTCTTCCTAGAACTTATATCCCAAGCATATTGCACTAATCATACTCATAGTTCTCTTCATTAATGGCATATTCATTCTTTCTATAGCTACATTCTATTGAGGGCTATATGGAGCTATCATATATCTTTATCCCATTTTCCTTACGTAATCTATCAAATTCTATTAAACAAAACTACATTCTATTGAGGGCTATATGGAGTCGTCATATGTATTTATCCCATTTTCCTTACGTAATCTATCAAATTCTATTAAACAAATCTCATGGCCATTATTAGTTCTCAAAACCTTAAAATTCTTACTAATTTTATATTGTATAAGAGCCTTAAGTTCTCTAAAATGATTGAATACAACATATTTACTTCTAAGTAAATTCACCCATGTCCTAGATTAGTCATCTATGAAAAATATATAATAAAAGATTTGAAATTCAAGGAACATTTATAGGACCAAAAATATTAGAATGATTTTTAAATCCAAGCCTATAGGATTTGTGAGAATTCGAGTAAAACTAAATGTAATTATGTTTACCATATGCAATGTTTACAAAAATAAAACTCAAGAACACAATCATTTAAACCCTCAAAAAGTTTTTAGTTTTTTAGGGTCCTCAAATCCTTCTCACCTATGAGGCCCACTCTCTAGTTCCATAACATTGTTTTATCTAAAAGTATCTTGTCCTTGAAGCAAGAGTTCCTTTAGTTATCAAGAAAACATGGTCATAGAAAGTGAATGCAAAAATCCTCTTTGTTCCTATCTTAGATGTTGAAGATGTAAAATTTGCATCTCTTAACTAAAATAATAGAAGAACTATTGCACTAAATTATGGATGCACCCATCTAAAAGAGAGTTCCCACATAAACACCCTTAGCAATAACCATAGATCCTCATACCATTTACACCCTTCGTTAGAGAAAATAACCTACACAACCACAACATTAACCTTAATAACTAAAATTAGGCTTTGTGACAAACTAAGGATATGTAGTACACCATTGATCCCCTTCACACATCCTTCAGGGAAGCAAATAAATATCCTTCCACAGCCAACAATCTTCAAGTGAGAGTCATATCCAAGGTACACCTTCCTACAATCATATTCTTCATACTTTTAAAACCAACACCAATGTGAGGTCATGTGGAAAGAATCCCCCAAATTCTATCAACCATGCAACTTTTAATCCATTTATTGCCTAGTTCATGAAAAAAGTATCACCATCATCTTAAGATTTTTTATATTCATCATCTAAATCAATCTTCTTTTATTTTTCTCCTTGCACTCTCTTCTAAAATGGCCAGGGTAGATGTAGTTCCAAATTTTCAAGGCCTTTATATTTATGAGATTTGGATCTCCCACAAAATTTGGATCTAGACTTGTATTTCTTCTTATCCTTCTTTCCATTCTCTTTTGATCTTCCACAAATAGCTAGTACCTTCTTGGTTGATTCAAAAAAAATCTCTACATCTCCTCCAAAACAAATGATGCAACTACCTCATCCATTTTGAGTTTAGAGGTAATAATCCCAATTTTCATCACCAGGTGATTTCATAAATCTAGCAAAATCATGCAACAATCTCCTCCATGTTCACTCCCATAGAGTGCAGTTAGGTAACAAACATGTTAAAATTATTCATGTACTTGACCACAAAACCACCATCTTGTTGGCATATGGCTTCTAGTGTTGTCATTGATGGAAACCTAAATTCATTCATCTGGTCCACAGTTTAGTATTGGTTCATACCAGCAAAATAGAATGAAGAGTAGGACATCTGGTTAAACCTGAGTCTGTTGATCAATGTGCATTATTTTCTTATCAGTTCATATTGCACATCTCAGGGAAGATCGTCGGGTATCTGGAACACCTTATTCTAGATTCTTGTGCCTAAGCATTCATTGGTGTATGATCTAGGAGATCTGGTGCACTAATTTTTTGGTTATTTGTGCTAGAACGCCGACTTGGCGAAATTAGTCGTTGTGTATTTTTAAGAAGTAATTTGTTAAATGTTTCTATGTTTGAATATGTTTATTTGGATCCTCACTATGCTTTGACCAACTATGGGTGGTTCGCATAAAGAATTAGTTGTGGATTTAGCCGACAGTTGAAAAGTATTTTATGCTTTATGAAAGCTGACATATGAATGATCAAATCTTTGGTAGTTGATATATATGAGATCAGTTGTATCATTTTGGATAAGAAAATGTGTGTGATGCAAATTATCTTAGTGTGTGTGGTGTGAAATTTAGAAGGATAGTGGTGTGAATTCATCTATGTATGGATTTATGATGTGAATTGTAGAGCAAAGCAAAGCAAAGAGCAGAATCTGACAGGAGGTCCAGAATCTGATCTATGAGCCTAACCGGAACTATAACCTGGAATAAGTAGATGCTACTTCTTCAGTTAAATCCAACATATGGTTTTAATCTGAATATTTTGTAAGGCAGTGAGCCTTTCTATTTTGAGCAGTGAGCTCTAGGCAGTGAGCCTGAATGCAAGTGCATTCCCTTTTTGTAAAACTTATATTTGAGTACTCAAATTGTGGATTAACCTCCACCGTTGTTTTTCCCCTAACAGGGTTTCCACACATAAATTCTTGTGTTGTGGTGTTGTGGATGATTACTTTGTGTGTTTGCATCTTTCCTTTGGTTTAATGTGGAAATGGTTTAAATATCATATTAATAAGGTTCAGATTTATAGAACACTGATTCACCCCCCCTCCTCTCTTAGTGTTCCCTTGAGTCCAACAATTGGTATCAAAGCATCTAGTTCCTTGGAAGAAGTTTAGTAGCTTTAAGTAGATCTTGGAATGTAATGGACTCTAGTAGTCTTCAGCGGTAGCTTTTGGTGGCACTTGATGACCTTGATCAGTCTAAAGTAGAAGCCTGGGAATTGAAAGCAAATATTAAGGATGCTAAGAAATTCATTCAAACATTGAAGGATAAGATTGTTAAATCCAGGGAAAAGAGGAAAGATCTTTGTGATCAGATTAAGCAAAAAGAGAGTGAAAACATGGATGATGCTCACCTAAATCAAACCTTGAAGGAAATAACTAAAGAATGTGAAAATCTTGCCAGAAACAATGCTACCCTAAAGCATGAAATGAAATCCATGGTGATTAAGTTGACTAAAGAAATTGAAGAAAGAAAGAAGAATGAGGAGAACCTTGCTCGGTCCTTAAAAGAAAGATTTGATGAATGTAGAAAAGTAAATGGAGAATTCATTCAGTTAGAAAGTGAATTGCAACAATCCAGAAACAATGAAGAATAGCTTGAAAAACATATTATTATTCTCATAGATGAACTTACTACTACAAATGAATACAAGGAAAAGTTTAAGATTAGTTGTGTTAAGCTCAATGAGCTGACTCAAGGATAGAAGAATGCTAAAGACAAGCGAGGTCTTGGATATGAGAAAGCAGAAAGTTCCTGACAAAGAAATTTCAGGCAAGGAAGTTAGATGAACAAAGATGGAAGGTATCTGGTAAGACAACCTAATGCTCAAAAGTTTCATGGATATTGTTTTGATTGCAATAAATTCGGTCATATGGTTGCTCAGTGTAGAAGTAAAATGAAATCAAGTAATCCATCATTCTTTGTTCAGTGTTTCAATTGCAAAAAGTTTGGTCATAAATCAATTGAATGCGGAAATGTGTCAAACTACTATGTCAATAGAAGGAATGTTGAATGCTATACTTGTGAAAGAATTGGGCATATTGCTAATCAATGCAGATCAAGAAGAAATCAATGGAATGATTGGTCTTGACAAGGAACTACTGTGTGTTATAATTGCAACAAATATAGTCACATTGCAAAATTATGTAGAAACAAAAATGTGGACAGAAAATTTCTAGTATACAAAGATAGAAATACACGGGAAAATGATAAAGAAAAAGGAAAAATGATTGTGGATGAAATAAGAGATTAGATGAAGAATACATGGGTAAGGAAAAATGAATCTGATGCTGGAAATGGTTCTATACCAGAACTTGCTTCTAGTAATTTCCTCTGGAAATTGATCTCATGCCATTGGTCCAGGGGGAGTTTTTCAAGAAAATCCTTTTTCCCCTGTCCGTAAGCTAGTACCGAATCGTGAAAAGATTGTCAAAAGTTGTATTAATGATCTACAGATGTTTTGAAAAACACTCACAAGGAAACTCAAAGAAATATTAGGTCCATAGAAGAACTTTTCTCTCATTTTTTTAGAAAACAGAGTATCCAGAATACCTAGGGCAAAGGCACTTATTACAAGTGTGCAAGCTATAAAAGATAAGTTGTAACCCTCATTTGTCACTTTGCATCGAAGAAGAGGAGGAAAGCGGTCTGTAGCAGAATCTCGAAGGAGTAAAGTTAATTCGACGGTGAATCTCAAAATCAATTAGGTATTTCAGTTGTTTTTGGAATTTCCATATATTTTGGTGTGTGGTTGTATGAAAGGAAAAATGGAACAAATCAAAGGGTCAATCAATTTAGATGAATACAACAGTGAGAAGATTAGAGCCATAAGAAATTTTTTGTCGCTCTATGAATTCAAATGGGTGAAAGAAGTCAAACACAAGAATTTGGACATTTGGAAAGAGTTTCTCTATTTCGAGAATGCGGAAATTGTTAAATTCATTTTGAGCAAATTGAATGATGACATTTTGATTCTTGACAAACCCTACATCATTTCGAAGGAATTAATTGAAAATTTAACTGGATTATGCAAAGTTGGGGATATACCGAGAAAGAAATCCATTTGGAATAAAGAAGTTGAAACCCTAACCAAGTTATTGGAGATCAAAGGGCATTGATAATCTCGACAATCAAAAACTTTGTGACAAGGTACATTGTGCATAGCGTATCATATAAAATCTTTTTCACAAACAAAGAAGGAGCAACTTTGGCTAGTGCAGTCTACATCTCACACAAAATGATAATGGAAGGTTAGGACTTTGACCAGTGCGGACTGTTAAAGGATCAATTAATGGAAAATGTGTAATTAACAAAGGAGATAGCTTACCCTTTCAGGTTTGCTACTATGATCATATGTCTAGTAATGTACTTTCTGAATTGTTTACCAATGAACAACAATATGGTGTACAAATTAAATGAACCAGTGTGCAAACAAATCTTCACACACTCTAAGAGTTTGGCTAACTGTGATCAATAATTTGAAATTTTCTTTAAGAGTTTCCTAGGAAAGTTTGGCTCAGTTGGTATTTCTCTTTTGGTGAGGGCACTTGAATTTGGTTCCTCTTCCAGTGAGATGGAGAAAGAAGAAAAGAGAAAAATAAATTGTTGTTTGTACTCCTCCAGAATGTAAGATTTTGAAAATTGAAGGAAAAGAAAAGGAACAAGAGATTGTGGATATATTAGATGAGGAATCCGATGAGCAAACTGAGGAAATGCAGGGAAAAGAGCAGGTTTCAGCCGAATCTGAGCAAGAAAAGGAAATGATAGAAGCAAGTGAAGAAGAAGATGACTTAACAAAAGAGGAGCTGCAGTAGCTTATTCATAAGGAAGGTGGAATGCAGAAAATTGCTCAATTATGGTCTATCAGACCCTCATATGATCAGGATATGATTCTAAGTGTACTAAGTAATCATGTTGTGCACAATCAGATCAAACTGGAGAGTTTGCAGAATATTTTACCAAAAGAAATGGATGATCCCACAAAGCTGGTTTACAATTTCTGAGAGGAACTGATTTTTGTTGAAATCACATATTTTTAGAAAATATAATGATTTAAGCCTTTAAAAGTTCCATTTTAAGGATTCCAATTGAAGAGGGTTTGATCAAACCACCTTAGATCAAACCCCATTGGATAGAACCTCGGTAGTTTTAAACTATACCTATAAATGAGTCTCCTTTACACCTATCAAAATGCTGATAAAAAATAACTTTTGATTTAACTTTTGGGGGATCAAATGAATTCATTTAAAATTGATTTAAAATGATTATGGTAGTCCTGAAAATGAGCTATCACATGAATATAATTTTAGTATGTATTGGTTTTATTATGTATGTGTTTTTTTAGTTTTATTAAACATAGGTTTTTCACCGAAAATCAAGCTCTCTGTTTTGCACATGTGGAAAAATAGAAAATCATAAAAATAAATTTTTTTAAAATATTTTGGTTTGGGTATTGATGTCCTTGATCCATTAAAAAAAAAAAATTGAATTTTGATACATACAGAAAAATTTATGTTGTATACAGTCCGCCTATGTCTGAATTGCAATTGGTACGACTTCGAAACTTTATTAAGGAAAAAATATTCAATAAAAAACTATGAAACCAAATGAAAGTGCTATATATCATAATTACAAATCTAAATTCAAAAAAATTATAATTTTATCCTTCATACAAAAAACGTTATGTTGTATACGGTGAGCATCACTTTTTAAAAATGTTGTTTTCTGAAGAAAACTAGTTTTCGTGGGAGATGGAAAAAGAAGTGAAATCTTATTCCAAAAATTTTGAAAAAAATATTTTTAGAATCTACAGACAAAATTTGATGAGACTCTAGTTTGCATCATCTTCAAATTCCTCACGGTTTAGCCGCTATAGGTGCCCAAATGTGAAGATTTAGTTAAAAATAATAATTTCAGTGTCCAGTTTGGCCAAAAATTGTAAATCACTATTGTGGGATCACCCAATTTATGATTGAATGCATTAAGGAAACTATGAACTCTGAGTTTCAAAACAAATAAGAAGGAGAAGTAATCTCTCATTTGAAGGAGAAGTTATAGCTTTCACTCACCAAGTTGAAAAAGAGGATGAATGAGCTGAGGCAATGCATAAGTGCAGCAAATAACATCTAAAACTATTGCATCCATTGGCCTCATGTAGTTGGGAATACAAAGAGAAGTTGGAGCAAATTGAAATAGAATTGAATGGGATTGGAAAAAATTTTGATATGTTTTAGGATCAGGAGGTAAAATCATGAAAAGGATTCAAGAGCTACAGTTTGAGCACACAAAAGTTCAGTTCACTAAAAACACACTTGTGGACACTTTTTGGAAAGTGAACAACCTAACTAAATGCAGACTGGAACATATGGTTGAGATACTGAGGAAAGGTGAAAAATTAGAGGACGCGATCACAATTCCAAAATTCCTCACTAAGATTGTCAATGAGACATCTAAGAATAACAACATGATCATAATCATTGGGATTGCAATAGAAGCTTGGAAGAAATTCCTCCTGGAGATGAAAATGAATCACAAGATAATCTTCTAACTCAAGTAGGAGTTGTTCTTTTTCAAAATTTTGAAAACAATTTTGAAGTTTTAGTTATATTTCAAAAGGGGAGATTGAACACATGTTCTTTCAATTGTTTTGTTGGCATAAGGCTTCCAGCTTTGTCATTGATGTCAAAGGGGGAGAGAAAGTAGTGAAAAATGCCTCATCAATCTAAGGGGGAGCTACGTTTTGAAAATTTGAAATTGGCAGCGTACTCATATTGGTTTTGACACTTAGTCATTTTTCACTAAGTGTTGCTATCAATGCCAAAGGGGGAGATTGTTGGCATATGGCTTCTAGTGTTTTCATTGATGGAAACCTACAGTCATTCATCTGGTCCAAAGTTTAGTATTGGTTCATACCAGTAGAACAGAATGAAGAACAAGACATCTGGTTAAACCTGAGTCTGTCGATCAATGTGCATTACCTTCTTATCAGTTCATGTTGCAAATCTCAGGGAAGATCATCGAGTATCTGGAGCACCTTATTCTAGAGTCTTGTGCTTATGCATTCACTGGTGTACGATCTAGGAGATCCGGTGTACAAATTTTTTGGTTATCTGTGCTAGAAGGCCGACTTGGCAAAATTAGTTGTTGTGAATGTTTAAGAAGTAATTTGTTAAATGTTTCTATGTTTGAATATGTTTATTTGGGTCCTCGCTATGCTTTGACTGACTATAGGTGGTGAACATAAAGAATTAGTTGTGGATTTAGCCGACAGTTGAAAAGTATTTGATGCTTTATGAAAGTCAACATATGAATGATCAAATCTTTGGTAGTGGATATATATATGAGATCGGTTGTATCATTTTGGAGAAGCGAATGTGTGTGATGCAAAGTATATTAGTGTGTGGTGTAAAATTTAGAAGGATAGTGGTGTGAATTCATCTATAAATGGATTTATGATGTGAATTGCAGAGCAGAGCAAAGGAAAGAGAAGAATCAAACAGAAGGTCTAGAATCTGATCTATGAGCCTAACTGGGACTGCAACCTGGCATAAGTAGATGCTACTTCTTTAGTTCAATTCTTTAGATGGTTTTAATCTGAACATTTTTTAAGGCAGTGAGCCTTTCTATTTTGAGAAGTGAACTCTAGGCAGTGAACCTGAATGCAAGTGCATTCCCTTTTTGTAAAACTTATATTTGAGTACTCAAATTGTGGATTAACCTCCACCATGGTTTTTCCCCTAACAGGGTTTCCATGCAAAAATCCTTGTGTTGTGGTGTTGTGGATGATTACTTTGTGTGTTTGCATCTTTCCTTTGGTTTAATGTGGAAATGGTTTAAATATCAGATTAATAAGGTTCAGATTTGCAGAACACTGATTCAACCCTCCCTCTTAGTGCTCCCTTGAGTCCAACACATCCTCCATCCTAAGAGCATACAACTTCTTTATCAAGAAAAAATTATTTACTGGAGATTTAACCTAATAAATCTCACTCAAATTCTTCTAAAGAGTTGCAACGATGGCCTTTTCATGTATATTTAAAAAATAGAATATAACAAATAGAGCCTAATGAAGCCCTTCACCTTTCTATCCAATATTTCTTAGTCTTCTTGTTTCATTATAGATAATTTGAATATGGACATTTTCACTCATATATCTCTATCTACGAGAATATCCTCTATCTAGAACTTTTGAAATTCAAATTTGTGCTTGTCATTTTTATCCTTGATTTTCTTGACATTTTTTTTGTAACGAGATCTCATTTTGTGCAAGCTCCCACTCAATCCAATATTAGTACAAAAAAATGTCCCTAAAGGTGATTAAACTCTAATACCAAATCAAAGGAAGAAAAGGTGTGGAATATACTTCATACACTAATATATGAGATGTGATATGTGTAAATAAATTAAATCTTTGCACTTACAAAAAAAATACACAACAAAAATCTATGTTAAAGGGGATGGTGGAGTTAAGTTGCAAACTCTTTGAAAGGATGCTATTTGGATTCCATTAAAATAAATTGGGTCAAACTTAACTTTGATGGGGCCACAAAAGGGAACCTTGGTTACTCGGGGGAAAGATGTATTATAAAAAATGAGTTAGGGAAAGTTATAGGTGTTTCTTTCAAAAAATCAAATTTGGTACTAATAATGAAGCAGAAATACAAAGCCCTTATTCTTGGTTTTCAAATATGTAAAAATTATAACTGCACTAATATGGAAATAGAAGGGGACTCAATGATATTTTTCAGTACAATTGAAAAAGGAAAATCCCCAAATTGGAAGATTAATAGCTTATCATGGCAAGTGTGGCTTCTTCTGAACAGTTTGGAGAACTATACTAAAAATCATATATATATATATAAAGAGACGAAGATAATTGTTGAAGCATATGTTCTTGCCAATCAAGCAATCAATATGAAAGATAGTATTATAAGCCCAAGTCTCAACCCTTGGCTAAAGTTACAAGAACTAATGAACATAAATGGTCAGCTAAAAGATATAAATTCCAATGCACTATGGATCATCATTACCAAATATGTTTACTGTCAAATAATTGTAACAAATATAAATGTCATAATTAGTCTATATTAGTTTCCCTTGTTCCAAGTGAAGGGTCGTAATGGAAATATTACGATCATTTTTTAAGGACCTCCAAACAATGATGAAGTTTCCCATTTATTTATCTCATTTTCCAATGCATTTATTTGTTAGTTTCTTCAGTAATGGATACTCCAATCCATTTGATCTATAACTAAAGGAAAATGTGCTTCCTTGGTGAAATCAATGAATAAAGTATGAAAAGCATTTTCAAGACCAAAAATGGTTATGATTCATTTTCTCTAGAATGGGTTCTCAACTGAGGAATTTTATTTACATATCACAAATACAAGTCCAATTCTAATATGGTGTTAATGCTTTTAGTTGTTCTCTTGGGTCTTCGAGAGGATAAGGATACTATTAAGAAGTTGGTAGAACTATTAATTGAGAATAAATTTTTAGGTGGCTTGGATATCATCCTCAATAACGTTTTCATAGGTGCGGGTCTTCCTCCTAGCAATGGAATTTTATATGACAACAATGATATTGTTTAGGCAAAATGGGAGCCCTTTATTTCAAAAATCCTCTAAAAGAAGCCAATTGTAGGGCTAAGGCTAGAAAAAGGGTTGCATTTTCGAAACAGGTTATGGGTTTGGTTCCAAAGGAGGATAGAGAAATTTATCAGTTGGGTTGAGTATGTCTCTACTTGAAGATGTTTATAGAATAGTATAAATGATCATGTTAATTTCACCTTTTTTTGAAGAATAGGAAAATATGATAAATTTTAAGTAATAAAGTTTGTAATATTATTTAGGGGTTTTTGGTTCAACCTTTGATGATTTTGTTCGAAATTGTTGTCATTGATGTCAACACTAAGGATATTGTTGGCAATTGTTATCCTTGTTGTCAATAATGTTTGTTGATTGTCTCTCATGTCAAACATTGCTATATGTGATTGTGATTTGTGTCAACATTGATTATTGGAAGGTGGTTAGTCCTTGGCACTAGTTATCATTGTTATATTCAGCTTGGGATAACATTGGTGATGGAGTTCATGGTTAGATGGCATGCCTTATCTAAAGAAGAGTTGATGAAATTCATGGTTGGATGTTATGCCTTCTCAAATAAAAAGTGATGAATTTCATGGTTGGATTTCATGTCTTATCTAAAGAAGAGTTGATAAAGTTCATGGTTGGATGCCATGCCTTATCAAAAAAGAATTGTTGATATTCATTTAATGCATTATTACTGTCAACAAAGTTGATTTCATAATGATACATTAAGACGAGGATTAGAAGTATGACTAATAGTGGAGAGATTTTTTTGAAGGTCTACAGTAAGGCTTATGTTCTCTCATGTTGCTCCTAATGAAATATGTGTTGTTGAAATAAATTTCTAGCCTCCACAAGTCGTTTAAGTGTTTATGGTTCAAGAAGTTGCATCAAAGCTTTTCTGAGAGAATGTTTCACATTCCTTCGTTGTCAAGATGCTTTGGTCTTGTAGTTTTGGTACTCAATGTCAATTTTTTGTGGACAATGCATTCCTATCTTTTTAGGTCACCAATGTTGTCAAAGATATTTTTGTGAATTGTTGAATGTTGGTAGTGATGTTGGTTGTGCAAACTGGTCTGGGAAATTCTCTGCATTTCTTTTCATTGATGTATTTGCTCTTGCGGCTTGGTGAATGTGCTCTCAACATTCATGCAGTATCTCAATTCCAATCTCATGTGTTGAAGTGAACTGTAAGCTGATATGTTAATGTTACATCTCATGATTATACATTTTGTGCTTCTTGGATAAAGTATTGTGTACCTATTTATTTTATGGTAGTTGTTGATGACATGACAGTATGAAATAAATATATGAAGGTGTTGTTGGATGTTCAAGGAACATCCCCATGTGATCTACACATTGCTAATTGTCTTCTTTAGTGCTACATTGTGGTTTGAGTTGGCTTTCTTGGTCTTTTATGGATATTTAGTTGATGGGGATTGTTTCTTTTCTTGGACAGTGTTCTTGGGGGGTTGTGCTAGCAATGGAAGATGTATAATGATAGATTTGGGTCTTGACCTATCCTATTTGGGACCACATCAAGTAAATTCAATTGAAAGTATGTCTTTGAGTCAACTAGTTATGCACTTCAATGTTTCATCCACACATTTCCTTTAATGCCAACTTAGGTTGATGTGCGGCTGCATGTAAATTATTTTGGATCACATTGCAAGAAGTGCTAAGATTGTTTTTGGTCCTCTCTATCTTTTGGATATGACCACATTATGTTTTTGGTAGCCGACCAGTTGAGTTCATTGTTTATTACCTTCCTAGGCGACCAAATTGAAGAATTGAAGTGTTGTGGTGGATATAAATGCAAGATCATTTTGGATGCAACAAGATGGAGAAGTGTACAAGTGTAAGGAAGTTTTTTTGTGAATTGTATTGAATATCCAACAAAGATACTACTAAAGATTGTGAAAGGAAAGATCAATTGTGTTGTAATGCCTCGGTCAATAGAGTGTTATGTTGGAAAATCATTGTAATTCTCTCTAAATCATATTGTATCCTACTCTAAGATAGCGAATCTCATCAGGTCCTTGTATCTTGCTCCTGAAGTCATGTTGTCTTCAATTCAGCAAGTCATTTGTATCTTGCTTTAAGGAAGTGAGTCTTCCTACAAGTCTTTTTGGCAGATAGCCTTATATTGTGAGTTACCTCTCACCATGGTTTTCCCTCATTAGGTTTTCTATGCAAATTTGGTGTCTCCTAGTGCATGTTTATGTTTTATGTTTCCATCTCTTTGTTTCTAATCTAATTATTGCTATATCTTTCATTGGTAAAGTTGTTGAATTTGGTAAATATCCAAATTACTATATTATGTTCCACTTAAGGAGTTTGAGTGGTGCTAACAGTTTTAAGTTTTGAAAGGGGTTATGTTTTGTGTAGACTAATTAACCCCCCCCCCCCACCCCTCCCCCCCCGTCCTCCCCCCCCGTCTTAGTCTCTAGAAGTGCTCAACAATCGGTATCAAAGCCAAGTTCCTTTGTAGAAGCTTAACAACTTGAGGCAAAGATCTAGAATGGCACATGATGGATCATACAAAGGTCCTAGGCTTGATGGGACTAATTACTCCTACTAGGAATTGAGTTAAGCCTTGAGAGGTTTCATCTAAAGGGTATTAATTGAAGACGGTTAGATAATAACCCCTTAGATCAAATCCCCTTTGGTTTGATAGAACCCCTCTAGTATTAAATCATATCTACAATGGAGTCTCATTCACACCTATCAAAATATTGGTAAAAAACACTTTTTATTTACCTTTTGAGGGATTAAATAAAATCATTTAGAAATTATATTTTGCAATATTGTAGCCTTCAAAATGATCTTCCAACAAGTGTAGTTTTGATATGTTTTCATTTTATCGTGTATTTAATTTTCTATTTTTACTGAACATAGCTTTTTCACCAAACATCAAGTTCTTTGTTCTACAAAGGTGGAAAAATAGTCCCTATAAAGAATCAGTTTATGGTGACAAAAGAGAGAGGATCAAAAGAGGCTTATATTTTAAAGAGATAAGTTGTTCCTTTGAAGATGAAGACAATGATTCAAATGATGAAAATCTATTCATGGCTCTAGATGACAAAAAGAACAATATTGGAGAATGTAAAAGATCTGGTACCCTCCATAATAGAAAGGTTAATGAAATATCAATGGTAGTATGGACTGCCTTTCATGCAAAGGAAGAGGAAAATTCTTGGGTGATTGACAATGGGTGTTCTCACCACATGATTGGTGACAAAAGTAAGTTCATCGGTCTCAAAAAGGTCAATGGTGGAGCTGTTAAGTTTGGTGATGGCAAGTCAACATAAATCTGTGGAAAAAGGTGATATAGAAATTGATGGAAAGAATAAAATGGAAGATGTCTTGTATGTCAAAGGTCTGAAACATAAGATCTCTTGAGTGTCATCCAAATGTGCAGCAGAGGTTACAATCTTACTTTTCATGCTAATGGATGTGAAATAAAAAAGGAAAGGTCCAAAAGACTTGTTGCTAAAGGAATAAGGACAAATGGTAATGTTTATCATCTAAAGGAGGCTAATTAAAGAATTTTCCTATTGGCTCAATCCAGAGAATGTTGGATATGACACGAAACAGAAATCAAAAGCCTTTGATAATTTTATGATTTTTAAAGAAAAATTAGAGAATGAAACAAATGCTAAGATCAAATGTTTAAGGTTGGATAAAGGAGGTGAATTCACTTCATATGAATTTGAATTTTTTTGTGAAGATCATGGCATCAAGAGACATTTGTATGCTTCTAGAACCCCTCAACAAAATGGGGTTGTTGAAAGAAAAATAGAATAGTGCAAGAAATGACTAGGACAATGATGAAAGATGCTAACCTACCAAATATGTATTGGAAGGAAGCAATTCACACCGATGTTTATCTAATTAATAGAGTACAACTAAGTGTCAACAATAATAAGACCCCTTATGAGTTGTGGTATGGAAGACCTCCTACTATCAGATATTTCAAAATCTTTGGCATCAAATGCTACATCATAAGAGAAATTGCAAATGCCAAAGTAGATGAAGACTTATGTCAGATCTCTCATGAACTTGAAGTTTTCGGATCTGATATGCTTCCTTGGATTGAAGAAGAAGAAGAAATAGAAGAGAAAGAAGAGAAGGAACCAAAACCTATAAAGACTCCCAAAACTCTAGTAAAGTATGTTCAAAAGAATCATTCCATAGATCAGATCATTGGAAATAAAGATTAAGGTGTGTTGACTAGGAGAAAGTTTGCAAGGGAAAATGAGTAAGTAAATTTGTGATTATTATCAAAAGTTGAGCCCAAGAACTTTGTTGATGTGAACAAAGATGAAAATTGGATAAAGGAAATGGAGAAAGAGTTGAATTAGATAGAGAAGAATCAAACTTGGGAATTAGTTCCCAAAGCTACTGATAAGAATGTGATAGGAACAAAGTGGGTATTTCGGAACAAGTTGAATGAATATGGTGAGGTGGTAAGGAACAAAGCCGGATTGGTTTGCAAGGGCTATTCACAAGTTGAAGGTATTGATTTTGAGGAAATCTTTGCTCTGGTAGTCAAGCTAGAGGCAATAAGAATGTTTCTTGCTCTTGCTACTCATAAGAACTTCAAGGTATATCAAATGGATGTCAAGTCAGCTTTCCTAAATAGTGATCTAGAAGAAGAGGTATACATTGAGCAACCAAATGGTTTCCAGTTATTAGAAGATCCAAACATAGTTTGCAGACTCAAGAAAGCCTTATATGGTCTCAAAAAAGCTCCCAAAGCTTGGTATGCTAGATTGGATAAGTATCTACTTTATCAAGGATTCAAGAAAGGTAATGCAAATAGTAATATGTACATAAAGGTTCAAGAAGACAAGTTGTTGATTGTGGTTATATATGTTGATGACATCATCTTTGGTGGAGATGATGATATGTGTAAAAAATTTGCAAAAGAGATGTAGAAGAATTTGAGATGTCAATGATTGGTAAGTTATCCTTCTTCCTTAGGCTTCAAATCATTCAAAAAGATGGTGGAATCTTCATTTCTCAAGCTAAATATGTCAAGGAGATGTTAAAGAAATTTGGAATGGAAAATTCCAAAATAATGGGTACTCATATGGTGACAGGTTGTCACTTAAGAAAATCTGGTCTCTGGAGGTCGATCTGACTCTTTACAGGTCCATGACTAGAGGTTTGTTGTATTCAAGAGCTTCCATATTAGATATCATGCACGTGGTATGTTTGGTTGCCATATTTCAAGATAATCCTAAGAAATCTCATGAGAAGGTTGTGACAAGAATATTCAAATACTTGAAGGGTACTCCAAACTATGGTCTATGGTATAAAAAGGATGAAAACTTCTCTTTGAGTGCCTATATTGATGTTGATTGGGTAGGTTGTGTTAATGACCAAAGAAGTACAAGTGGAAATTCTTTCTTCTTGGGAGATAGATTGGTCTCTTGGTTCAGCAAAAAGCAAGATTCAATGTCTTTGTCCACAACAAAAGCGGAATATATTGTTGCAGCATCTTGTTGTATGTAGGTGCTTTGAATGAAGTAGACTCTAAAGGATGTGAAAGTGAATTATGATGAACCTATTCATACACTATGTGACAATACAAGTGTTATCAATATTTCCAAGAATCTGATAATGCACTCAAGGACTAACACATTTCAATTTGAAACCATTTTCTGAGAGAGAAGATTGTAGAACATGAAGTCAGAATAGAGTATGGCCTACCAAAGATCAGATTGCAGACATTTTCACCAAGGTACTTTCAAAAGATACCTTTGAGTATCTGCAGTAGAAGCTAGGGGTTATTGCCCCTCCTTGTTCTAACTAGATGCATTAAAGGTGCATCTGTCCAGGGGCAAAAAATCATGTCATATCCCTTTCTCCTAGATTGATGAATGCTACCTCTCAGGGGAGTTCGGAGAAAGGGGGAGTCTTGAAGAAGTTGTGCAATTTTTGTGAATGAATAGTTGCTTGAAGAAGATGTGTTGTTGGTCAAAGGGGGTGAATGTGTTGCTAGCTCAATAGAAGATATTTTTTCCCTTTGTCCCTAAATAGGTATTGTTTTATACAAACATATATGGCCCTTTGTCCCTGAATATGTATTTTTTTATACAAACATATATGGCCCTTTGTCCTTGATGTCAAAGGGGGCAAGTGAGCAGTGTTTGTTGTCATCAATGTCAAAGTGGGATATTGTTGGAAATTGTTGTCATTGATGTCAAAACTAAGGAAATTGTTGGCAGTTGTTATCCTTGTTGTCAACACTATTTTTTTATTGTCTCTCGTGTCAAAGATTGTTATATGGGATTGGCATTTGTGTCAACATTGATTATTGGAAGGTGGTTAGTCCTTGGCACTAGTTATCATTGTTATATTAAACTTTAGCCAACGTTGGTGATGAATTTCATGGTTGGATGACATACCTTATCAAAGAAGAAGTGATGAAGTTCATGGTTGGATGGCATGCCTTATCTAAAGAAGAGTTGATGAAAATCATGGTTGGATGGCATGTCTTATCAAAGAAGAAGTGATGAATTTCATGGTTGGATGGCATTCCTTATCTAAAGAAGAGTTGATGAAGTTCATGGTTGGATGGCATGCCTTATCTAAAGAAGATTTGATGAAGTTCATGGTTGGGTGTCATGCCTTATCAAAGAAGAATTGTTGATGTTCAGATAATACATTATTACTGTAAGAAGAGTTGATTTCATAATGATATGTTAAGATGAGGATTAGAAGCATGACTAATAGGGGAGAGATGTTGTTGAAGGTCTACAGTATGTCTTAGCTCTCTCCTATTTTTCCTAATGAAGTATGTGTATACACACAAAAATGGTTTGTAGCACAATTAATTAAATACCAGTTATTTAATTAATTAATCTTAATTCCTCTACTTATATAAATGAATTGACAAATTTATTTGTATAGTTCACCCCCCTTAATTCTTATATTCCAAAATCATTTTCCTTCTTGAATTAATTAAATACACAAATATAATTAATTTGTTTATTTGATGGATTCTCTCTCAACTAAATTTGAATTTTTTAACTCAAATTTTCCACATTTCTCCATAATTCTCTAGCCTCCTCCAACTCACCTTCCACATCATCACATGTCACATGATTTTAATTATTCCTAATTTCTAAATTAGGAATATCCATCCACAACCTCCTAACAAATTTGGAGACACGTGGCTCCTCTCTTCAATTGATGCTCTTTGACACTTGGACATTTTCTCCTCCAAATGGAACAAGCCCCATGATTTCCTCCAACTTCCTTATGCTCCACCGTTGATCTCCCAGGATCCTGATCTCGACCGTCCATCTCTACCACCTCACTCAAGGCTTGGAAAAATCTATAAATAGGAGGCCAATCTATAGCTTCATATAGAGAATTTATCATAAACTTATGTTGCAGGAATCATACTAGCATTTGGAGAGAATTGGCTTAGAATATTTAGTTTGCATTTAGCATTTACATTGTAGTATTTTTATAATGGCAAATTTCTTTTGTATAATCATAGTATTGCATTAGTTTTATATAATTCATCTTAGCATTGCATTTAGAATTGCATCTCATCATTAGCAATAATCTTTTCAACATTTACACAGCAATAATTTCATCCATCATTTAGTCTTTTATATCCAAAAATACAAAAAGATGTTAATGTAGGCATTTAGCTTTGCATTTCATAAATCTTCTCATCTCTTAGGTTGTCATCTGAAAAATTCATGTGCAGCATATAAATAAATTTGAGAGCATGCATGAATTTGAGGATCCTTAAGATTAGAGAGCGATGAAACGATTTTAAAGAGTAGATATAGCAGTTTGTATTGTTGTTTAAATCTCTTTCATGTAAGACGTTTCATTGGTTGTGGTTATTTTGATCTTTCTGATATATATTTTAACATCACACAGTATGTGTTGTTGAAAGAAAGTTATGGCCTTCTTAAGTTTCTTAAGTGTTTTTGGTTCAAGAAGTTGCATCAAAGCCTATCCAGGAGAATGCTTTGCATTCCTCTATTGTTGATGCTTTGGTCTTGTAGTTTGGTACTCAATGTTAGTGTTTTGTCGGCATTGTACTCCTATCTTTTCAAGTCACCAATGTTGTCGAGGGGATTTCTATGAATTGCAAAAGGTTGGCAGTGTTGTTGGTTGTGCAGAATGGTTCGAGAAATGCTTCATATTTCTTTGTATTGTTGTATTTGCTCTTGCGACTTGGTGAATGTGCTTTCAATTTCCATCCAGTGTCTCAGTTCCAATATCACATGCTGAAGTGGTCCACAAGTTGATATGTTAATGTTACGTCTCATGATTATTTAGTTTGTATTTCATGGATAAAGTATTTTGTACCTATTTGTTTTGCGGTGGTTGTTGATGGCATGACAGTATGAAAGAAATCTATGAAGGTTTTGTTGGATGTTCAAGGAACATCCCCATGTGATCCAAAGGTTGCTAATTGGTTGCTTTGGTGTCGCATTGCATCTTGGGTTGGCTTACTTGGTCTTTTGTTGATATCTAGCTAACAGGGCTTGTTCATTTGTTTGAACCATGTGCTTGGGGGGCTACGCCAGCAATGGAAGATGTGTAATGATAGATTTGGGTCTTGGCCTATCCTATTTGGGACTACATCAAGTAAATTCAATTGAAAGCATGCCTTTGATTCGATTGGTTATGTGCTTCAATGTTTCATCCACACGTTTCCTTAATGTCGACTTAGGTTGATGTGCTCTTGCATGCAAATTGTTTTGGATCACATTGGAAGAAGTGCTAAGATTTTTTTTGGTCCTCTCTATCTTTGGGATAGGACCACATTATGTTTTTGGTAGCCAGCCAGTTGAATTCATTGTTTATTCTCTTTTTGGCCAATCTAATTGAATAATTCAAGTGTTGCATGGATATAAATGCAAGATCATTTCGGATGCAACAAGATGGAGAAGTGTACAAGTGCGAAGAAGTGTGTGTGAATTGTAATGAATATCCAACAGAGATAGTGCTAAAGATTGTGAAAGGAAAGATCAATTGTGTTGTAACGTCTTAGTCAATAGAGTGTTATGTTGGAAAATCATTGTAATTCTCTCTAAATCATATTGTATCCTGCTCTGAGATAGTGAATCTCATCAGGTCCTTGTATCTTTCTCCTAAAGTCATGTTGTCTTCAGTTTAGCAAGTCCTCTATATCTTTCTTTAAGGTAGTGAGCCTTCCTACAAGTCTTTTTGCCAGTGAGCCTTATATTGTGAGTTAACTCTCACCATGGTTTTTCCTTCATTGATTTTTTCACGTAAATCTGGTGTCTCCTTGTGCATGTGTGTGTTCTATGTTTCCATCTCTTTGTTGTTGATCTAATTATTGCTATATCTTTCATTGGTAAAGCTTTTTGAAGTTGATAAAGATTCATATTGCTATATTTTGTTCTACTTAAGGAGTTTGAGTGGTGTTGGAGGTTTTAAGTTTTGAAAGGGGTTAAGTTTTTGTGTAGAATGGTTCACCCCCGCTCTCAGTATTTTGAAGTGCTCAATAGATTATGGAAACTCAAGAAATGTATATTTAAATTATTAATAAAGAAAGCAATCCCCAAGCCTACAATTTACTAATAAAAGAAAAATACACAACAAAAATAATATATCAAACATAGTGTTTGCATGGGAAAACCCCTTTTGAGAGAGAAACCCTGCACTTTAAAGCAACTCAATATATTATCCAATAATAAATTGTTACATTACACTTACAAAGACTAAGCCTCCACAAGAGATCTAGAGTAATTTTGGGAACATCATAGTACCTACAACTCACTATGAAACCTTCATCTCAAGCACCCAATAAATAAGAGAAGCAATACATGAAATCATCAAATGGTAATTAAAAAATTGTGAACTAAAACCATTTAAAATGTGGCACCCGAATTTCTAGTAAAAAATTTGACACTTGTTTCTCAATATGAGTCCATATGCTAAAAATAACATATATTACTTCCACCTACCATAAATTTCTTATAATCCACTCACCTACTTGGGTGCTCCATTTTGACTCCATTATCTCCATTCAAAAATACTTATAATATGTCATAACATGTTCTATAAGTTGGTCAACAAGTGCAATGCCCTCTTAGAACTCTCTTATGTGTCATATTTGTTTTTACATTTACAATGTGGGAGGCCATAACTTTTGATTCAAGAAGTTGATTGAGCCCATTTTTAAAAAATTAGAGAGCTTGAAGAAATCTACATCCCCATCATCAAGGGACCAATGATGGCCCATCTGAAAAAACTTAGAGCCAAAAATTGATTTTTTCGTTCTATAGCACAAAAATTGCATTTTTTGTATTCTTAACATTAGTTGGCAAAGTTGAGATGCCTTTTCTAACAAGATAATCTTGCATAAACACCCTAGGTAAGTGATTGTGAACTTAGTGCTCACAAATAAGGGTTGAGTGATGCAACCTCTCTCTAGGTTGGTAAATCAATCACAATGTACCCTCAACACATGAGTAGGCTTCTGGAATCAACTATACATTACCCCTTTCACCAAAATAAGGAACTAAAACACACACCCTCTTCTAAACATCTCTATTGTACTTCTTTGTTGCATGTATTTGCATCTCCACTAGCAACTCCATCTCTATCATTGTCTAATATTGATCATGGCCATGTTCCTCTTTCTCTTTCATCTTCACTATCATAATTTGATGTTAAATTCCTTCCTTCAAAATACTCTTTCATTTTCACCTCTTAGAATATAATTTTTTGCACCAATCGAATCTCCTCCTATTATTTTCAATCATTACTTATCTCAACTTATGTCATTCTATCATACTTTGAAATTCATCCTTTGTTATGTGTCTCTTCTCTCCATTTTCTACCATGTTCACCTTTGTGGTATCCACTTCTCTTCACCTTCTTGGTTCTCATCCCATTTACTACTTAGTAAACCATTTTCAGCTATTGCTTTTGCTTTTGCATCAAAATATCTTACTACATGCCACCAACTTTCCATATTCTCCAAATCTACACTAGTCACCATTCTTCCAACTACAACTTCTATGATTCTTCATGTCATATTATCTTTCTAAGAGTTCACAATCATCTTGCACTCGATTGCTCTATGTCTATCATAAAGATTCATGTTCTTACCTTTATCTTCATTCTTTCATTCACTACATTGTGAATTAACATTAGTTTCCATTCTCCCTTCTCAACTTTTGTCACTTTTCCACTCATTATTTGAAATATGCTTTTCTCAACTTTTTGTCCTAACACAATTTTCATCCACACTTTACACTACCACAACATTCCTTGTCCTATTCTTCTTTACAACCACTATCAAATTTCAACCTTGTCTCCTCATTCTCTTTTTCTTTTGCACTCACCAACCCTCCATTTTATGCCCTTATCTCCTATCATTACCAAATTATTTCCTTCCAATTCATCATACATCCACTTCTAATTGTCTCCATGGGTAAAAGTACAAACTTGTGTCACACTTTTATAAAGGAATAGGTCAACACAAACAAAAATTCTTAACTTAAACCACAAAAGTGGTCTTTATGTTTTGAATTTCAAAATATGTAAACTAATGAAATGTAGAAAATTTGATGAAGTTTATTCTTGTAATTTGTCAAAAAAAAAAATTGTTTTGATTTTTTTTATAAATTTAATAGAAAATTTTGAATTGCTAAAACTTTTAGGAAAAAGTGACATTGAGTTGACGTCAAGAAAAAAGTAGAAAATAATTTTATTTTCCATTGAATTTTTTTCCCAAATAGATAACTTCAATATCTAGTGCATGGCTAAAAAAATGATCTATATTTTCTTCGTAATAGCATGTTAAAGTCACGCATACCAAAATTTGATAGTTTTTATTTGACATCAATTATTGCCTAATTTTTTTATTATTTTCAAAAAACAAATTATACCCTTTTGGAGAGGATTCTCTCCTCTAGTGCACCATATATTTTTCAAATTTTTGTAATATGTTTTATTATTTTTTATTTCTAATCAGCCTCATTTTTTTAATTATAGCAACCTACTTGCATTATTTGAAATATATATATTAAAACTAATCAAAATTTTATATATATATATATATATGGATTCTTGATTCTAAGCTCTACAAAAGGGTGTTTTTAGTTTTTTGAAAAAAATCATTATGACTAAAGAAATATCATGTTCAAGTGGAAAGTTTCAAAAATTCTAAAAAAAGATGAGGTGGGTGTCAACAAGGATGCCACATAGATAGTTTCGGGTGAAAGGGTTTTGATCGAAATACTTTCGACCAAAACCCTTTCAGTCGAAAGAATACATACAAATTGAATTACATTTTAAATCAAAAAAGGGAAAAAAATGGTTTTACTATTTTAGACGAAAGGGTTTCACTTGGAATTGTTTATGGTGAAACTGTTTCGTCTAAAACTATTTAGGGTGAAACTATTTTGCTCAAAACTATTTTTCGCTCAAAACTATTTAGTTGGCTAAAAGTGTGACATAGGTTTGGGCTTTTACCCCCATGCATATTATCCCTAATCTATTTTCACACTCCATCCACTTAAAATAACTTTATTGAAAGTATAATCTATATACTTGATATTTATGCTAGTTCATCTCTACGACTATAATATGTATTATCACTTGCCTTCTTACCGAAATTGTATCTACCCTACCTACCGCAATCTTCTACTTCTCAACTAGAAATTTGCATCCTCTTCTCTTTGACATACAACTATTGAAACTTCAATCAACTTTTGTAGTTCTTCAAAATAATATTTTTTTGTTGTATGCAATTTCATCATACTTATTTTTTTCTTGTATGCTTTCTTTATGTAGTCATTTGTATTACCAACCTCAACCTACTACCATATATGATCTTCTCATAACATCCTTCAACTATTTTATACTCATCTTGTACTATCTAATTCAACTCAAATCATATTTTCACAATAATGTAAAATGATTTCTACTCACTTTCTAACTCATCCCTCAAGTGCATTACCACAAAATCCATTGCTAGTGTGCCTACATTTTACAACTTACTACCAATTTTCTTTTCGAGGAACTATATCTTCATATGTCCATCTAGATCTATCAATAATTCTTCATATTTTTTGTCATCCACCATCTTATTTCCTCTTCATGAACAATAATGCTTCTCTTTGGTTCCATCACCCCTTACATTAGTTGCTTCAAAATTTTGTAGTAGTGTCTCATTCTCAATCTCATGTCTATCACCAAATCAAAATTCACTTTCTCCTTTGTATGTTATACCAATCCTTCTTTAAGTTCTTATTTGGGTAAACATACTCTCCACTCTTTAGGCCTTCATTTTCACATGGTAGTTCCTCACAAACTTCCCACATCTTATCTATGTAACTATCTTCTTTCCAATTCTCTTCATTTCCTCATCAACAACCATATGTGTCATTTGCAGCTCCTACCTTCTTTCTCTTAAAATGTTTTCTCCTACTTTAGACTCCATTGATCTTACCACAACTCCATATTCCTCTTGTATGTTACTACATCACTTATGTCATCATTTGTTCTAACTTGAACATCTTTACTAAGATTTAATATCTTAATGCTTCGTCTCCCAATCTCACTTATCATTGCTTCTATACTTTCCCACCAATCTTCTACCTTCATCTTCTTCTTTATTTTCACTCTTGTCAATCTTCAAGTCTTCAAATCTAACCTCCAAATTATTACCATCATAAACATCACTTAACTATTTATAGATCTTACCTTCTTCCTTCATACCTCTCAAATCTTCTTATAAATTGTTATTCCAAAGAAACAATATAATCTTCTTGATCATAGATCATTTGCCTTCTTTGGCATTATTACACTCATTTATACTTATTTTTTGTCTTCTTTGCCTTCAACTAATTTGATTTTATGGATTTTTCGTTTAGTTTCCTCAACACTTATTATTTTTTCTAGGACATCCTTCACCATATCAAATATTTCCCTTTCAATGTCATATAGATCTTCTTCATTCTCTATAATCTTTTGCACAACCCTATGTTGCCTCCAAGGCAACTAATTTTCCACTTTTCTTGATGTTTGATTTATTGTTGTGCATCATTTGCGACTCCTTGTGCCACTGCACATTGCATTACTTTGTTCTACAACAATTATTTTTTCTTCTCTAAATTCTTCACTTCATTCTTTTTCAAATTCATGCCTACATTTGGTTCTTCACCCTTTGTTGATTTGTGTTGCAATTTATCAATCTATCTACTAACATCCTTTATCATCAATTCTATATTTTCCCATTTCTCCTATGTGGCTCTTTCCACGATAGCAACCTTAACTCTAGGTTTCACATTCACTCAATTTAATTTTAATGATAACAAATCAAATTGCAAAAGATACTTGCAATGCCTCAAATCTAGGCATTCAATCTGTCCACATTGCATATTTTCTATTCTTCACTAAATTTCTTCACTTCCGATGGATTTCCTCATATTTAACAATTTATCCATCGTGTTCTTTGAGATCTAACTTTGTAATTAGACACGGCTACCAAATTAACTAACTATTGGCTGTGATATTTGTAGGGTGATCTTGCTTTTTTTTAATTTGATATTGCAAATTGCTTCTCAACCAGTGGTATATTTACTCAAGTTTCTCATTTCTTCTTCATTGATGTGATGTTGACTACCATGACCTTTGATTATCTTCTACCTAATGCTACAATGCTAGAAGACAACTTTTCTATCTTCATTAATGTGATGTTGATTACCTCTCCTTCAACACGCTATTAACAACCTTCAATGATCTTTTGTTATCTTCTACCCAACATCACAACATTAGAGGACAACTTCTCATTTTACTAAATACTTAAATACCTTATACCCAACAACTTGATGCTAGAAGATATTTTCACTTTTTTTTTATTTCCCTCAACACTTTGTTGAAACTTTAGCCACTATGATATCACTTGATGCAGTCATTAAAAAGAATGTTCTAATGAGGACTATCCAACCATGCAGCCTTAGCACAACCACTCACAATCATGCATAAAAAAAATTAATTATCAACACAACTTGTGATAATAAATTAGAATCCATTTGTATATACTCAACAATTTAAATTATACCAATGGTTTTTGCTACTGGGGATTGTAATCAATCTAGAACGTTGTCTTAGATTACAAGACAATTCAAGCACTTTACACAAGTGTGGTCTCAAACAAGAGCTTCCTTAGACTATATTGTTTATGTTGTTCTACTCTGAGATACTAGACATTACTTTGTCCTTGGATCTTTATTTGCCCTTGTCCTTCCTCAAATGAATTAGACCGTCTTTATAAGTGCCTATTTGATCTAGAAGATTCTTGGTTGGCCCAGAATAAGAATTATGATTCCAAATGTAATGCAGTTCTAAACATGAACCCCATTAAGAGTAATAATCTTGTAGGTATCTTCAAATATTAGTGTGAAGCTTTACTGTTTGCCACACAACTCAAATGAAAATTTCTTAAGAAATTTGACAAGTCATGTCATTGACCAATAGGCAATTGCTTGGAATTGACATGTCACACTAGAATATGATCTTATGAAGCTCTTATATCAGTTTGGAGGCTCTCCGATCAATATTTGGCACTACACAAGTAATTTTGTTTGTAATTTTATTTATTGTTTTAAGTGCTCAATTGATGGCTGTATCTGAAAATACAACAACATACCCAAATGACTAGAAAAGAACTATCAAACTACAAACCAAAAACAAATTGAAAAGAATAATTTTTAGTTGATGCAATATTGCTTCACAACTTGAATTCTCTTGCATCAAAACCACATTTGAAAAATGATGAAAAATGAGGATTTTTAATAGGATAGACTTATTGCAACATTGTTGAGTTTTATTCTACATTTCGCAAGTCATTATTGAGCTTTCACCAATAACACTGCCAGATAACTCGTGAACCATTTTAACTCAGGAGTCCTCACAAGTTTTTGCAAATTTTAGGGAATTATTTTCATTTATGATGTATATATATATATATATATACATTTGTTATATGTGTCTATATATATATGTGTGTGTTTTATAACGTCTATGTGTGTATAATAGAGTGGTGCTCTTCTTTTGGTCTCTTATGTATCCACTATCTATTAGTTGTTCAATTATATCACCCAATACTTGGTTTGGTGTTTTGGTGTGGATTGATATTTACAAGAAAGTTAATCCATGTGCAACAGGTGGAGTCCCAGGGTTCAGGCAAAATTGAACCGCTCTAAGGCCGCTGCCAAATATTCAATGCCCTCCAATCAGTCTTATCACCCATCCCCAATCCATGTGGAAATGTTAGCTGATAAAGAGAAATATCAAGCAGTTAAGAAATTTTGAGCTATCAGACAGAAAGCAGCTTCAGTGAATCAGCAAATTGGCAGACATTAATATAATGTTTGGGCACGTACAAGTAAATGTTTATTAAAACATCTAGCTGAGTAGGCTCTTCTAGATATGAAGAAATGTAGGAATCTATCGGAATGACATTATCCTTTTGTTGGCAAAAATGTCACGTATTGGCTAAAGAGCCTGATATGTGCATAACATCCCATTGTCTGATTAGACAAATAATTCATAGACTTTTATCAGTTCAAATATGGTATTTGGCAAATCTGGATTATCTGAAAACTAACAATTATTAGACTAAGAAGAGGCTGCTTGAGAGTTGTACCTGAATGAACATTGGTGATGATTATGAACATACTTATATGGATAGAAAATTAAAAAAATTGGTAATACAAATGATTTTTGAAGGCACTTTAAAATCCAAACACCTTGATAAATATTAAATTTTTACCGTGACACTCTGTAGGAGCCTTCATGTAATTGTGATTTTGAATCGACCGTGTGCACCACCCAAAACAATGGATGCAGTACAAAAGAATATCATGATACTTTATGTCAAGCTTCTGAGAATTAGCTGTACCTAGCAAGTACTTTTTTCAATTTTTGTATAGTGCTTCCAGGGAGAGCAACTTCTCTACTTAGATGCTGCAACTTAATACTTAATGAATATAGCGATTGCTCCATTTTTGAATGTTCAGCTGCAATAGAGGTGATCAAGCAAACCTGTCATCCATTATTTTCAGCATCATTCTCACTGTCAGAAGGCCATCTGATTGTTTGTACTAGTCGTTCTCGCATCAGCTCCAAGTTCTGGTCAGCGATTGCCTGGTGCATATCGCCATGATTGTATCCCTGGAAAGCCAAAATAAAACATAAAAGGGTTCTAATCAGGAAAGTTTAAAGTTGACAGCCCAGAAATGAAAAATAACTAGCATAGGAAGTTAGATAGATTTGATAACCATAGGCAAATAGCTGGCTGAGACACTTTTCCTTGTATACAAATAGTTTGTCTTTCATTGTATACAAATAGTTTGTCTTTCATATCCCTTGGTATGACAACTCAAATTAAATGAACGAATGATTTTAATAGCGTCCACGAGACCATCAGCCTATGAGACCCAGAGTCTGATCTTTAACCATTTTCAGGTTCAAAGTGGTGCTTCTAAGAAAGATTTGAGGTATCAATAATGTTACAAAAACTGAGCTGACGTAAAATTTACGCAATCTACCTTGGCCCATTTATTGAACAGGTGAAGTCGGGTTACCATTACTCTTTCTCCTAGTTCTTGCCTCTCCTGATAAAGAAAAAATCATATTCATTTCAGTAAGAAAAATCTCATTTATAGTTTGCAGAGATGAAAAAATTCCTACTTTGTTTGGACTCCTGAGGCAGAATCAGCCACAAAATCTGCTTGCAGACATCCATACATAATAGACACTGTGCTTGAACCTTTTAAATCATTGCAATCATGTTATTACGTTTTCATATGTTACCTGTACAAGAAGACGAAGGAAACGTTTTCCATCACCGGGTTTGTTGTTTGCCACATAGCTGTATTAACACAATTCACGAGCTTTAATAATAATGTAAAGCGGCACATGAGACTGGCTAAAATCAATATGATTGTCTTTCGACTTAATTATGCATGTCTCAGCGAGAAATTAGAAGAAACCATCTTGCCTTTGAGTACAAGAAGCATATATAGTATATACAGAGGGAAAATGTCTGGTAAGAGTTAACTATAAAACTATTACATTTCTAATTTTCCAGTCAATGTGTTATTCTACCAGTATAGGTTGGATGTTGTCACTCAAGAAAATTAACTTACTTAAACAATCTGTATCTACTACCTTTAATAAAAACTTAAACCAGTAAATCAGACTTCAGCTGCTAATAAATATGAAGCATATGTAAAGCAGCACATGAGACTGGCGAAACTCAATATGATTGTCTTTCCACTAAACTATGCATGTCTCAGTGAGAAGTTAAAAGAAACCAACTTGCTTTTGAGGACAAGAATCACATATACAGAGAGAAAATGCCTGGTAGAGTTAACTATAAAACCATTACACTTCTAATTTTCCTGTCCATTTGTTATTCTACCAGTATAGGTTGGATGTTGTCACTCAAGAAAACTAACATACCTAAACAATCTGTATATACTATCTTAATAAAAACTTAACCATTAAATCAGACTTCAGCTGCTAATAAATATGAATTTGAAAACAATTACTCTGGATCAAAGCTATATACATACTTGTAGAACCACCTGTACTCAGTCGGATTCATCTCGTACAGTTGTGTAAGAACAGTCTTGACCGCTTTGAAAGTGAAATAATCAAGAAGATGCTACATGAAAAATGATATTTTGGTAAGATACAAAAATAAATTATATACAGAAACAAGCCCTGATATTCTGCAGGCATGCGCATATTGATAAAAATATTAGCTTAAAATGTCTTATGGATCAGATAGAGATTTAGAAGTACCTCCATAAAAATTAGTGAGATTATTAAACCTATAAAACAAGATTACATAAAAAACAGTGCATTGAATTGAAACAAGCAAATAGATGTAAAAACCTTTTAAGTTTACAGTTATTTTACTTAGTAGCGAATATTTAACAGCTCTGAATACCACAATGGAATGCTATTCAATGGAAGGAAATCACTGTGCTCTCCACAACATTTATTGGAAAATTTATGGGCCGATTCAAAAACAATTTGTGCGAACAACCAATCTAACCTGCCAACTCCTACAAGCTTACCAATAAATTAAAAAGTCAAGTCATTTGCATTACTTCAAATATACTGAGGAACCCTTTGAGATAAAGATCAACAGAGATTCAATTAAATCTTTCCTCCAATCCTATCAAATTTAACACATAAGACAATGAACACCACAAGATACCCTGGGAAAACCCTCCAACCTGAGGGAGAAAAACCCAGCCAATATATCTCTTATATATTGATTATTATAAGAGCAGAAATCTGTTTACAACTCAGGCATAACTCAATGCCAATTTAATATAATGAATATATTTGCACCTCTCCTAGATGCAGATACAAATGACTATGATTCTCCTTGTAATCGATCTTCTGATACAGAAGATGATCTGCTGCTACAGGAATATGAAGACCTGCTGCTACAGAATGAGGGTCTGCTGCTACAGAATGAAGATCTGCTGCTGTAGTTGTAGATCTGCTGCCAAGTGCGAACTGCTGCTCTAAAATGCGAATTATTCTCAAAATGAACTTGATGCACAAATGAATGATAAGCACCTTGTATTTATACTTGATTGGTAGGGTTCACACCTCTTCACAATTGAGGTCGGCCTCAACAAAAAACGCATCTCTTCATGAAAAAGTCGGCTTTTAATTAAGTCGTCCTATTTCATAATAAAGACGAATTAAATCAGGTCGGCCTTTATTAATAATTAATCCATTAATTATTAATCATATAAATAACACTTGATGAGGTGCCTCCTCATATATAATTGAACTTAAATTAAATAGCCAGCAGGCTACAATTTAATTTTCTTCTAGGAAGTAATTCGATATAGCTGTATTCATCAACACTCCCTCTCAACTAGGGAGAAATACTTCCTACAATTACGAGACATATCACCTCATCGTGATGTCGATCAACATGGCTACATCCATGTGAGGAAAGAGCTTATCACCTCGTCATGAAAGCATATCACCTCAACGTGATATCAGATATCACCTCATCATGATATCAACCATCATGGCTACCTCCATAGATGGTATGTACAAGTGCCCATCACTCAATGTGATGTTGTCACCTCACCGTGACTTTCACCATGGCTCTCAAAGGGTGAAACACAAGTACAAGAGAAATCATCACGGACTCCCTCACGTGATGCTGTCATGGAGTCACACACATGACATCCACCATAGCTCTCCCAGAGGGTGGAATCAAGGGATTTCACCTAAAACTTCTCTTACAGAGAAGAACTCATTAACCAAGGGATTTCAACTCAAACTTCTCTTGCAGAGAAGAACTCATTACCAAGGGATTTCACCTCAAACTTCTCTCACAGAGAAGAACTCATTAAAGAGGATCACTGATAGTGAGACTCTTTCTCAATTAAGGCTGTATTCTCCACCATACCAAGCTTATCTCGAAAGTACACAAACTTTATCCTGGAGAGAGGCTTGGTGAGAATGTTTGTCGTCTGCTCATCAATGCTGATATACCTCAACTGTATAGCTTTCCTCAATACCATACCTCTAATATACTGGTATTTGATCTCAACATGCTTGGTTTTGTCATGAAACATAGGATTGACAGAAAGCTTCACTCAGCTCCGGTTATCACAATGAATGATAGTAGGCTCCATTGATTGTCCAAACAATCTTGCAAGGAGCTTACGAAGCCACACTGCTTCACGAGCTGCCACACAAGCTGCGATGTACTCTGCCTATGTTGTACTTAATGCCACTGAAGACTGCTTCCTGCTGCACTAGAATATCATAGCAGATCCCAAACTAAGACAACATCCAAAGATACTCTTCCAATCAGCAACACAACCATCTTCTTTAGATTCAGTAGGCTCCCTCTGAATCTTAAAGTACTTGCATCAACCTCCTGACCTCATTGTCCAAGATTGCCTGCAATGCTTGCCTTAGAGAAATGGTTTTCAGCGCACACCTCTGTAGAGATTCAGGGCTGTCCTCTTCGACCTCATCTCAGATCACTCTATTCTGAATAGGTTTGCGGAGCTACCAATGTTAAATCCAGGTTGACTGACTTGAACAATTATGATCTCAATTGCTGAAGAGGTACTTCAAGGATTTAACATTTGGCCTTGCAACACTGCAACCCTTAACTTGGAGACGATAGGAACAATATGATCCTTAACGGAGTCAACTGACATCTTCTTTGCCCTAGTATCTTTCTTCCTCCACTGCAACTTCTCTTCTTCCTCCTCTGGTTCAGGAACTTTGGTCTCCACAAACTCAGCCAAATCATTCTCTTCCAAGGTGAGCATGATTCTGAACTTCCGTGATGTGTAGTTGGATGCTCCCTCGAGTCTATCCTCAATTTTAAGACCATTCACCATCTTGACTAAGATAGAGATAGACAAAAATATGAAAAAGAGAATAGAGGTATTGCTGCAATAACAAATCTGATCACGATCTTTTTCAAACCCGCTCTGATACCATGTTAGATTTTATTGATCAGATAATCAGAACTGAAAGTAATCAGAAAATGCAACACATAAGACAATGAACACCACAAGATACCCTGGGAAAACCCTCCAACCTGAGGGAGAAAAACCCAGCCAATATATCTCTTATATATTGGTTATTATAAGAGCAGAAATCTGTTTACAACTCAAGCATAGCTCAATGCCGATTTAATATAATGAATATATTTGCACCTCTCCTAGATGCAGATACAAATGACTATGATTCTCCTTGTAATCGATCTTCTGATACAAAAGATGATCTGCTGCTACAGGAATATGAAGACCTGCTGCTACAGAATGAGGTTCTGCTGCTACAGAATGAAGATCTGCTGCTGTAGTTGTAGATTTGCTGCCAAGTGGGAACTGCTGCTCTAAAATGCGAATTATTCTCAAAATGAACTTGATGCACAAATGAATGATAAGCACCTTGTATTTATACTTGATTGGTAGGGTTCACACCTCTTCACAATTGAGGTCGGCCTCAACAAAAAACGCATCTCTTCATGAAGAAGTCAGCCTTTAATTAAGTCGTCCTATTTCATAATAAAGACGAATTAAATCAGGGCGGCCTTTATTAATAATTAATCCATTAATTATTAATTATATAAATAACACTTGATGAGGCGCCTCCTCATATATAATTGAACTTAAATTAAATATCCAGCAGGCTACAATTTAATTTTCTTCTAGGAAGTAATTCGATATAGCTGTATTCATCAACACTACCTGTCTTGGAATGTGCTGATATTTTTCAATCCTTAATTGATGGGAGCCAACCCACATCTAGCCAAAGCAACTCTATGTTAATGAAACCAATGGTTTCAAAGATAGTTTGGAAAGATAATATCTCCATCACAAGTTTGGAGAAATGTAGATGCATAATGATTAAATTTTAAACTCAATGACCTAGGGGGAGAATTCCAAGTATTTTGGATGTAGGCCCAATAAATGTTCTCTTATGCATTTGTGAATTTTTCATTTTGACCCGCTCTAATATTGGAGGCCCTCCAATAAAACATGTATGGTGGAAGATTATCAAGAGAAATACCATGAAAAGCCGGGGACACGTCCCAAGCATTTTTTGGGGCATCCCCATTTCTGAGACATTTTGAGGACGTGGGGACGCCTAGGGATATCCTCAAGCTGTCCCCAAATTGTGGAAAAATGCAGGGAACGTCCCAAAAATATGGGGACATCCCATAAAATTAGAGGGGACAACTGGCCATCCCCAAGACGGTCAGGGGATGTCACAGACGTCCCTACCCATCCTAGGGACGGCCAGCCATCCCCATAAAAAAAGATTTAAAAAAAAAAACAATTGTTTAAAAAATGTTAAAATTGTGAACATAGTGTGCGTCATGAAGGTTTGTGTTGTTTCAAAGGCCTTAATTTCTGCTTGGTAGCAAGGGCATCACCCCTCGACCCCATTGGGGGTGTTGCCCCCAAACCCCCACAAGGGGCACTGCCCCTCAACCCTACTAGGGGCATTGCCCCCAAACCCCCATGAGGGGGACTACCCCTCAATCCCATTGGGGTCTCCACTCCCAACCTCCACTAATTATTGGGATCTCTTGTCACACAAATTAAGTTTTGAAATTTACTAATTTGTTCAACTCTCATGTGAACTCTCAATTTAACACAAATGTTATGTATTAAGATTCTATAATGTATATATGAATGCTTTATCAATGTTACCATATGAATATGTATAATTTTCCTATATATTTTAAGTTTTCCCTATTTTTAATATAGTCATCCCCATTGACGTCCCCTGCCATCCCCAAAAATGGCCCAAAAAATCGAGGACTCCAAAATGCGTCCCCCTGTTCCCTGTCGTCACCGGTTCTAGAAACTTGGGGTAACATAGAGAAATACCAATAGTCTATAGAAGAGAGCTCACACTAGTTAACCAACATTTTTTCCTCTATTTGAACTTTGAAGAGCTCCAAAGAGAATAAGTAAGCATAATAGGGATACCTTGAAGTACCCTCCAACTATTTGCAAATAACAAACAATCCTAAAAATAATGTCCAATTGGTCTGGAAACTTGCATGGTTTGTTCAAACTTAGAATGTTTTTAGTCAGACACAACTGTAGTAAGTTGCTACAAGTGTTGATAAGGTTTCTATACGCATGCTACAAGCATGTCATAGGCTGTTATAGGTACACAACAAGTTGTTATAAGTCATCTACACGTTGCGACAAGCAATTAGCAAGCTTCTATAGGCAACTAGAAAGGTGCTATAGTGATAAAAAATGGTGAACAATGAGTGGATGATTGGTGAATGATTTGAGAGGTCTTTTGTGGCAGTTCGAAATGCCACTATGATGCATGAAGAGTCGACTCTCTTCATCCATGTTTGGTACAAGCCAATCCAAGACATTTATATCAATAATTGGAAGTCGTTTGGGAAAATTGGAGCAGCAATCGACCTTGTTAGAGCATTGTTGTATCTTGATCTTGGCGGTCGGCCTGAGCAATGCTCAATCCCATTATCATGGCAAACTGTTTTGTTGAGCTAGTAGTAGATTTGGAGGGCATGAAAGCTCAGTTTCCTTCTTGGCATCAATTATACCTATTTGTCCACATCGGTAGACCATTGTCATTTTCTTTCCATGTGGATCATTGGGCATTTTGAATGCTTTGGTAGTTACATGCATGGCAGTTACCATCCATGCAACTATCCACTTTTAATGGGGAATTTGGAAGGATAGCAAGAGGAATGCCAAGCGACAACATTTGATAGCAAATAGTGGTTAGAGAAATATATAATCCGAGAGAAAGATAATTGCAAGGGCTAGTTAATTGACTAGATAGCTTTGGAAGATATTCTCATATTGATTTGAGAAGAATAGAGAAAGTTGAGGATTACAGTTGAACAATAATAGAGTAGAGATAAAGGAGATTATGTGTAGCTAGGATAGCTCTGTGTAAGATAATATTGGTGTTTCATCTCTTGTAACAACATTAGAATTAGTAATAAGATGTTGATTGCATACCCTTCTTGGAGTTTTTCACCTAATTAGGTTTTCTCCAAAGGAACCTTAATGTTTTTGATAAAATAAGAAGCATTTACAGGGTACTGTACCCTTTACACAACGAGCCCAAAGGACCAAAAAGGAGCAAGACCAAAAACATCAAAATTTTTTTATAGTAACAACATACAAGAGACACAGACACAACCAAAAAACAACAGAGAGACAACACATCCCAGACCCAACCACTAATTGTCTATACCCTCCCATTTCTTGACCAGGAGGTTTAACACATCTTCCCCAATCCAGTTGGGGTCTTCATCCGTGGTGTTCTTGTCCATTTCCTCTTTGACCACATTCGAGAGCATGAGAACCGACTTGTGAATCATCTTGATAGTGAACCGGGCCAAGCAGTTGACTTTACGATTCAGCTTAGCAACCTGCTCCTACAGCACACCGAGCTCATCCACCTTGTCTTCCTTGCTCTGGATCTCCGCATCAACACCAGCCCTAGAATCCGAGGACTTGGTAGAGTCATTTTGAAGCATCTAGTTCAGATCAGAGAAGTGACTAGGGTCTTTTATGGGTCCTTTATCTTTCTACTTCTCAGTAGCTTTAGTGCCTTCAATATTGCCGCCAATATGAGCCAAGTTGTTGGATATGTCATCAACAAGGGTCTCCTTCTTGTGTTTCACCAACCTGTGGGACCTTCTCACACTCGTTTGTTCCATCCCCATCTCAAAGCTAGCACCCACCACTATATCCCCTTTAGAATCTTTTTCCTCGGCACATTTACCTTCGTCGGAAACCGGAAGAACCCTCGGAAGTGGAGGCACATTTTTCCTTTCTTTTTAGTTGCAAATCTGCTGACCTTCTTGTGTTTCAGCTCACAAAGCCCAACTGCAGCACTCGACTAGGCCAACCCAGCCTCCTTTTTCTTTTTCTTCGAGGGAGGAGTGGCTAAGGTTTCAGTACCAGGATCATCCTCAAGGATGGGGGATTTCCTCTTTGACCCCTCCAAAACAGCAGGGGAAAGGTTAGCAGGGTTATTTTTCAAGGGTTCCAATTCTTCAATGTGCATAACCGAGATAGGTTTGGGAGGGACCAGAGCTGAATGGAATTGGTAGAGTCTGTGGATTAGGCCTTGGTGCAGAGATAAAGGAGGCAGAGAATCAGGGTTAAGCGTGGCAATTTCTTGGGATTCCTTGATGGAGCTTTCCAAAGAACATAGCAAAAAGAAAGGGAAGCTAAGTAGAATTTTATGCCTAAGATGATTTAGCAAAGGTAAGTGGTAGAAATAAAATAACTCGAATCTCCCCTCGAGAGTTACATATTTCATGATGGCGAGGCAAACTTTATCCCAAGGCTTAGGCAGCGCTTCACAGTCGAAACCCGACTGCTTTTTCACTGATTTCTTGTTACCCTTAAAGAACACATTGAGACTCAGCAAGTCCTGCATTTTATTGTGTTTTTTATACTTCATTCCTTCACAGGAAAGGTCAGTAGCCTTACCTATCACCTCTTCATCAATGTCAAAAGCAATGCCACCCATGGTGACCCATCAATCCTTCCAAGAGCTAGCAAACTGGGCCGACAGCATCTCGCCATGGCCCACAAGATTCTCCATAAGCGGCGCTAGCCCACCTTTCGAACAGATATGCCAAGCTAGAGGGTCCTGGCAAAACTCCTCGCAATTGTCTGGCTCAGTTCTAACTCTATCTCCACCCATCATGACCCACAACACAGTAGCCAAGAGAATACTGCCTGAAAACAAAAAGCTCGCCGGAGAGAATACCATTGCAAAAACTTTACAACGCCAACTGGGATGAAAAGGCATAATAAAGGCTAAGTGACGTTTACACACGCCAATGGTCAATCTCGATGACAACCGCCACGCTGGCCCATAATCATCACAAAAAAACCCAAGGTTAAGATAATTAAAAATAATGATGGGATCCAGATTTTAATCCCAAGAGAAAATCAACTTAAATAAGTTACACATTTCCCAAGGCCAAATGAATGCAGGGGGTAGATTTTAAATATTCAAAGACATCTAATAAAATCTAAGGTGAATCAAAAGGTGCCTTAATTTGAAATTATTAATCAATATGACAGATAGCATCCATTTACACGAACTCCCAGGATTTGAAAGGATGTGTTGTACCATTGACAAGGCAACCCGTAAAGGTTAGGGGCCGCACCAAAGATAATTAAAAGAAAAAAAAAACCCGTGGCCACCCACTTGAGTCTAGCCACCATAATCACCAAAGAACGAACCAACCAATGATCCGTCAAGGAATGCCACCTGTACCTGAAAAATGAAAGACAGATTAATCATGATTAATAAAGTAATTCCTCTACTCCAAGAGGATTAACGTTTGAATAGACATCGGTAGAACATCTATCTTTCTCCAACATTTGTTGATCTGCCAGGTGGACCCCAAGTTGGCGAAGCCGTCAATCACCTAGTTACCTTCTTGAAAAATATGAGTCAGGTGATGCCTTTCCGATTTAGAGATTAAAGTATTAATATCCAGTAGAATATTCCTTAAGTCCCAACCAAGTAGGCGGCCCAAGTTGATAGAGTCTATCACCATTTTAGAATCCCCTTCAATCTCCAGATTCTTAATGCCCAAAGTGACAGCAATCTCGACACCCTTGAGCAACTCCCGAGACTCAGCCACCATAGAAGAGTGAACACCAATACCACCAACATACCCCGCAACCAAGTTGCCCTGACTGTCTCTTATAACACCACCTATACTAGCTGAACCAGGGTTCCCCTTAGCCGCCCTGTCAAAATTCAATTTAAACCAACCTTTGATCGGGGGTTTCCAAACAGTGTTTTTCTTAGCGAGAGATTTGGAATTGTCATAGGCATCAATGCCAAGCACTAAATTCTAGGCTTTAGCCATCTTGATCTCCCAAGTAGTTGGGGCAGTATCTGGTGGTTTCCATTTGAGCAAGGAGATACTTTCAGAGATAAGGCTCAACCCACAATTGAACACCTCCTTCGGACTCTTCTCAATGTCATAGAACACCCTATTGTTCCTTTCCTTCCAGATGCACCAACAGATAATTGGGGGAATTTGTCTCCACATTTCCCGAGGAAGAGGGTGGCGGAAGGGACCATTCCACCACTCAACAAAGGAAACCAAATCTTTATTTAGGGTCCAGTGTGTCTCCAACTTTTGAAAAACAAGATCCCAAACACTAACAATAAACGAATAGTGCAAAAGCGTATGATCCACAGTTTCTTCGTTGTCTTTGCACAACAAGCACCTATTCAAGATTTGGAATCCCCTCTTTCTTAGATTATCTTGGGTTAGGTTCCTGTTGAGGCAGGCCGTCCACCAGAAAAAGTTTATTTTGGGAATCAAATGATAGTTCCAGACCTTCTTCCCTAACATACTCTGTAGGCCTTTGTCCGATAGCAAACCGTAAGCCGTCCTGACAGTCAATTCACCCTTACAATCCAAGGCCCAAAAGAAATCATCTTCAACAGCTGACAGAGGAATTTTGTGTTGAGAGAGTAAGACCTGTAAAGCAGAAGCCAGACCAATCAGGTTAGGAGAAAGAGGGCCATAGGAGCTAATATCTTTCCAGCACCTAGGAGAAAGAGGGCCATAGGAGCTAATATCTTTCCAGCACCTAGCACCCTATAAACCATGCATGTAATCACACACATTCCTACCAAAGAACCGAGAAGCAGGTTCCATCAGATTTTTGAACTCCAAGAGGGCCAAGGGGGAGTTTAAGAGCCAAGAATCCTCCCAAAAGCGGATCTTATTTCCTTTACCAAGTTTCCATCTTAGACCATACAGCAAAAGCTTCTTCATTTTACATATATTATTCCAAGCTAGAGACCCACAGGGATGATCATTCTCAATACACCTGATTAGGGGATGGTTGGCCAGGTATTTTGCTTTTATAATTCTGCACCAATCTTTTTTATCCCTTAACTGGTCCCATCCTACCTTAGCAAGCAGAGCCTTGTTGGAAGCAAGGACTTTCATGATGCCCGCACCCCGTCCCGTCCTCCTCCCCCTCCCCCTCGAGTTTGGGAAGGCAAACTTTCTCCCAGCTGACCAACGACATCTTTTTATCTTCAATACCAGACCATAGAAAGACTCTCTGAATCTTCTCAAAATTCTCAGCAATGTCACAGAGCATTTTGAACATTGACAGAAAATAAGCAAGAATACCTTGTAGGGCAGTGAGAAGCTACAGCTTGCCCGCATGACTCAGAAGAGAACCTTCCATCAAGCAAGCTTTCTCTAGATTCTTTCAAGGACAGAATTCTAGAAGTTGGGAGTAACTTCCTTAACAATAAGGGGAAGACCAAGATAGACTGAAGGAAGAGAGGCACTCACACAGCCTAACACCACAGTCACACGATCCTGCAAACCAGGAGTGCAGTGAAAGAAATAGATCATACTTTTATTGTAATTGATGCATTGACCAGAACAAGCCGCATAAAGATTGAGGCAACCTTTCGACTTCCTGGCTTCAATCACCGAAGCTTTTCCAAAAAGCATAGTGTCATCCACAAATTGTTGGATAGTAACAAGATCAAGGGTGGAGGCCGATTTGACACCCTTGATGGAGCCCTCTAATAGCATACGCACCACATTCCTACTCAACACTTCAGCCACCATAATGAATAAATAAGGAGATAGGGGGTCTCCCTATCTGATTCCCCTCCCAGCCTCAAAGAACCCTTGGGAAACTCCATTGACTAAAACATAAAACTTCACCGTGGAGACACATTCATGATTAAATTGATTACTTTTTGGCTGAAGCCAAACTTAACAAGAACTTTAGGGAGAAAGTTCCATAGGACTTTATCATAAGCTTTGGAAATGTCGAGCTTAAAAGCCATGCTAGGGTTGTTACACCTATCCATAGAGTGTAGAGTTTCATGGGTGGATAGAGCAACATCCAGAATATGTTGGCTAGGAACAAAACCTTTCTGACTAGGACCAATCATTTTCTCCAAAAGGGGTTTCAATCGATTCACCAAGATTTTAGAGAAAATCTTATAAACAATATTGCAAAGACTAATAGGACAGAAATCAAACATGGTCAAAGGGTCCTCAGATTTGGGGACCAAAGCTATGAAAGTGTGGTTTGGCTATTTAAGTAATTTGCCAGAGTTGAAAAAATCCCTAGTAGCAAGGGTAAGGTCCTCCCCAACAATCTCCCAAAAGGTTTGGAAAAAGGTTGGGGGAAACCATCAAGCCCAAGGGCTTTATAAGCACCCATACTAAACGCAACAGACCGAACCTCCTTAGAAGAAACCGCCCTCAATAAAGAATCATTATCCTCAAGGGTAACAAGGGTAGGGAGAGGTTCCAACAGTAGATTAACCAACCCAGGGTCAGGAGCCTCCAAAGGAAGCGAGTAAGCATGCTTAAAGTGATTAGCAGCCAATAGACCAATCTATAAGGGATCAGTAACTTTATCCCCAGCCTCATTTTTCAGTTTTTTTATCTGATTCCTTTTTCTATGTTTAATAGCCGACACATGGAGGAAAGATGTGTTCCGGTCCCCCTCAGCAAGCCACTGTATTCTGGACTTTTGTTTCCAAAAAACCTCTTCTTTCTTTAGAAATTTTTCCCATTCCAATCGCTCCTTTTCCTGTTGACCCATCAGAATATTGTTATCTCCATCTTCCATTCTTTTTTGTAACTCACCAAGTTTATCAGCCACCACCCATTTTTGATGGAACACATCTCCAAAAACACGTTTATTCCACCCTTTAACCATATATTTGACATGTTTGAGTCTTTGAGAGAGCCTGAACATAGGCGATCCTTGCACCGAGATATTCCACCAAGTAGCAATCTTGTTCCAGAAGTTCGGATGAGCATTCCACATGATTTCGAACCGGAAGGGGAATGGACCAACAACAGAGTGGTCAATAGGGAGTAACAACAAAGGGTTGTGGTCCGAGACAATTCTAGGGAGAGCCCACAAATTAGCATTAAGAATAGCAGTCCAGTTGGGAGAAATGAGGAATCTATCAAGGCGGACCTAGATCAGATCAGTCTCAAGGCAACGATTAGACCAGGTAAACAATTGGCCCTATAGGCCAATATCAACCAATCCAATACAATTCAAAAAGTCAGCCAAATCAGACATACTGTTAGAATAGTCAGTCAAACCCCCGCTCTTCTCTGAAGGATAAAGGGGGGAGTTAAAATCCCTAGCCACCATCCATTGGCCATCCTTGTTAGCCAAAATCCAGTTCGAAATCACCTGCCAAAGGGATTTCCTTGCATTCCTAATATTGGGAGCATAAACATTTATCAGGGACCAGGAGCCCCCAGCATTGGAGAACTTTATACCAAGAATATTCTTACATTGGAACAATTCAAAGCCAATAATCTGAGAGGGATTCCATAAAACAGACAAACCACCAAACACCCCATTAGCATCGCGACAAGCAAAGAGAGCATTAGGCCAAATAAATTTGGCAATAGATTATGTTAGTGTTTTGAAGATCAAATAGAACAACTGAAAGCACTCATAAAATTGCAACACATAAGACAATAAACACAGCAAGATACCCTGGGAAAACCACCCTCCTGAGGGAGAAAAACCCAGCAAATATTTCTCTTATATAATGTAGGAATAAGAGCAGAAATCTGCTTACAACACAGGCCCAGCACAAGGGCGAATTTGATACAATGAATATTAGCACCTCTCCTAGATGCAAAGATAAATGAATGTGTTTCTCCTTGAAATCGGTCTGCTGCTACTGTATGGTTTGTTGCTACACAATGATGATTTGCTGCAACTGTATGATCTGCTGCTAAAGTGCGAATTATGCTTGATGAACTTAATTGCTTAATGAACAAATTCAACCTTCTATATATACACAATGAGGTGAACCTTGAAGTAGGTCGGCCTCATGAGAATATCCCAATAATAAGGTAGGTCGGCCACCATAAGGCAATACAATGCGAATTCCAAGGAAGTCGGCCCAAATACAAGATGAAATATAAGAACATAAGGAAGGTCGGCTCTCAAGAATAAACAACAATTAAATGCATAAGGTCGGCCTCCTCACAAGCAGATAATAAATTGAATAGCTATAAAGCTACATTCAATTTATATTATCATCTTGAAAAACGTGCAAAGGAAGTAGACTCCTACAACTATCATAATCATCAACACTCCCTCTCAGCTAAGGAGGATACTTCCAGCTGCACAAAAGAAACATATCACCTCATGATAATAAAGGAGCTTATCACCTCATCGTGAAAGCAAATAAGATATCACCTCATCGTGATATCAACCATCATGGCTACCTCCATAGATGGTATGTACAAGAGCTCATCACTCAATGTGACATCACCTCATCGTGACTTTCACCATGGCTCTCCCAGAGGGTGAAACACAAGTACAAGAAAATCATCACGAACTCCCTCACGTGATGCTGTCATGGAGTCACACACATGACATCCACCATGGCTCTCCCAAAGGGTGGAACAAGGGCTTTCACCTCAAACTTCTCCTAAGAGAAGAATGCATTAACAAGGGATTTCACCTCGAACTTCTCCTCAGAGAAGAACTCATTACCAAGGGATTTCACCTCGAACTTCTCTCAAAGAAGAACTCATTAAAAGAAGGAACATTGATATTGATACTCCCTCTCAGCTAGGACTTCATTCTCCACCATATCAAGCTTGTCTCAAAGGTACACAAACATTATCCTGAAGAGATGCTTGATGAGAATGACTGCCATTTGCTCATCAGTGTTGATATACCTCAACTGAATATCTTTCCTCAATACCATATCTCTGATATAGTGGTATGCTTAGTTTTGTCATGAAACACTTGGAAAGACACAAAGCTTCTCAAAGCTTTGATTAACACAATGGATGACAGTTGGCTTCAATGATTGTCCAACCAATCCTGCAAGGAGCTTTTGAAGCCACATTGCTTCTCGAGCTGCCACACAAGCTGTAATGTACTCGGTCTTTGTTGTACTCAGTGCCACAGAAGACTCTTCCTGCTATACCAAGATATCATCGCAGACCTCAACTGAAACAACATCCAGAGCAACACAACCATCTTCTTTAGGTTCAATAGGCTCCCTCTGAATCTTCAATCACTTGCATCAACCACCTGACCTCATTGTCCAAGATTGCCTGCAACGCTTGCCTTAGAGAAATGGTTTCCAGCGCACACCTCTGTAGAGATTCAGGTTTGTACTCTTCGACCGCATCCCAGATCACTCTATTCTAAATAGGTTTGCGGAGCTACCAATGTTAAATCCAGGTTGACCTGACTTGAGCAATTCAGAACCCAACTGCTGAAGAGGTACTTCAATAATTTAGCATCTGGCCTTGCAACACTGCAACCCTTACTTATTCTCAGTGAGTCATAGAACTCCCTCTGAAGGTTAATTCTTCCTCTTCAAAGAGATGTCTTCAACTAATCACTTAGTCTCATAGCTACAAGTAGAGTCCCCATTCTTCAACCTATAGGATGCATCAAGCTCTTCTTGAAAGAAATCTCTTACGCTTCTTGATTTATCCTGAAAGCATTAAGAATAGATTACTAATAGATCATGGGACTCAACTATCTCAAATAGACGTACCATAACTAGGAGCATACATGGTTGACTATCTCAATGTTATAGCATGAATTAATAACTACAAAACACTTCATGAGCATTATTCAACCATGCAATACTTATCTCATAGAATTCAAAAAACTCTTGAGTAATAGATAATTAATTCATCAATCATGACATGTCTTTCTCCCAATTTCTTGGAAGAGCTAATCTCAGCATAACAAAAGACAATCTTCACAAATTAGCATGATACAACTTGCAATGAATAATTCTTAATTCTAAAGAATCTTATCACAGTGATTACTATTTACTGGTCACACATAATCTAAGTAAATAATGTCAGCAAACTGAATTTTAGCCTAGAATGGTAGATTTCAAACTAAATGAGGAATACTTATCTCTTCATGTAGAGCCGAGATTTTTGGTAATCAACTCGGCCATCCCTAGCATACATGCGCACAACAAAAGGAGGCAATTACATCTGTCGTCTAGGTAGAGCCATAGGCTCTGGTCGGCGCTAACAAGGAGATGACTTTCAGAAATTCCAGTGATCACAGATCCGCGTCAACTCCACCATCATTCGGCGCTACCAAGCAATCGAGATAGCCACGCATTCGGATCTGTTCCATATGAATAGAAGCACCAGAATGTTTTGTATTGCCAGGAATAACCTAGTATCACTGTTGACTGAAGAATAAGGATTCAAAATGCTAGAGCTTTTCAGAGCTATCAATGATAATGATCTATCTCTTGAATACTGGCAGTGCTAAGTCCTGAATTCATCTTCAAGTATTGGCTTCACTCTTCTTTGATGATGCAACGTCCAACTTTCTTCACCAATAGGCCTCATGATGCATAGACTGACGTCTTTCCCTTACCTTGCATCATATAGGCTATTTACCAATCAAATCGCAACTCTTAACTCTCTACAGACTTTATAGAACTGCTCATTCATTACCCAGATGTTCGATTCCTGTCATAGGTGACTATGAACTATCTTCCAGATCGCAGTTTCCAGACAGCCTTAACACCTGTGACAACAAATAATACAGGCGTCCACAATAGGAAGGTTGGCAAACATAAAGCCCAATCACCATCTTGACAAGTAAGATAAACGCCTTTGAATGAGATGAAGATATCGCTGATTAAACAAATCTGATCATGATCTCGCTTAAACCCGCTCTGATACCATGTTAGTGTTTTGAAGATCAGATAGAACAACTGAAAGCACTCATAAAATTACAACACATAAGACAATAAACACAGCAAGATACCCTGGGAAAACCCTCCTCCTGAGGGAGAAAAACCCAGCAAATATTTCTCTTATATAATGTAGGAATAAGAGCAGAAATCTGCTTACAACACAGGCCCAGCACAAGGGCGAATTCGATACAATGAATATTAGCACCTCTCCTAGATGCAAAGATACATGAATGTGTTTCTCCTTGAAATCGGTCTGCTGCTACTATATGGTCTGTTGCTACACAATGATGATCTGCTGCAACTGTATGATCTGCTGCTAAAGTGCGAATTATGCTTGATGAACTTAATTGCTTAATGAACAAATTCAACCTTCTATATATACACAATGAGGTGAACCTTGAAGTAGGTCGGCCACCATAAGGCAATACAATGTGAATTCCAAGGAAGTCGGCCCAAATACAAGATGAAATATAAGAGCATAAGGAAGGTCGGCTCTCAATAATAAACAACAATTAAATGCATAAGGTCGGCCTTCTCACAAGCAGATAATAAATTGAATAGCTATAAAGCTACATTCAATTTATATTATCATCTTGAAAAACGTGCAAAGGAAGTAGACTCCTTCAGCTATCATAATCATCAACAGATTCAAAATTGGTTTTCTTCATCTTAGTTTCTTGGAGGAGTAAAATATCAACCTTATGTTCCAGAACATAATTCTTCAAAGCCAGTTGCTTGTGGGGGCTACTTAGCCCTCTCACATTCCAAGATAGGACTTTCATTTAGAATTTTTCTTTGAGGACACTTCCAATGTCCTCTGTTTACCAATTGCAATTTCTTTTGCTGTTACTCAATGTCTGGTCAGCCACTGGTTAGGTCTGCCCGGCTTGGAATCACCACCCACATCCTCTTTCTTTTGTTTGCCCTTCTTCTTAGGAGTTGACTAGAACTCTTCTTCCACAGTTTGCACTTGAGACACCACAATCTCCACCTCCTGTCCTTGACAGGGTGAAACTTTCTTCTCAACTTCATCCTGGATTTTGCCTTCCTCCACTCCTTTTGGAGAGAGAGGAAACATCAAGGAAGCACCAGAGTCCTGAGCACCACTGAGGAAGTAACCATTGGGTTCCAAAGCAGAACCAGAGGGAGCCAAATCTGAAGATACAGGCTTCACAGGGTCATCAAACATCTATGTTACACCGGCGTCGGGGACGGGGGGACGTCGGGACAGCGGGACAAGTTTCCGGGATGGGGGGACAAAGGGGCCTCAATTTGGGGACGACGGGGGGGCGGGGGCTGTATATACTATATACTATACATATGGTACTTAAAATGCTAATTATGAAAAGATGTATAACAATATACTTGAACATTGAACATTAACAATGAACTAGTGAATAAACCATTGAACATTGAAGTTTTCAAATTTGAAATTAGAATACTCAATACTACAATGTAACAATTGTCGAATCAGCAAATGGAAGATTTCTATTACATGATATATCATAAAGATGATTACAATGAGTAGCATGATATGAATATCAAAACAAGTACAAACTACAAAGTCAAAATGCCAAAATGTAGTGAAGCAGGCGGAGGCCACTAATCATCCCTCGGGAGGTCAGCAAACTCCTCATCACTGGAACCACTAGACTCCCCAAGGTCAAAATCTGCCAAAGAAACACCAACCAGCCCTAAATCTGCAACATCCTCATCCTCATCAATCTGTGATGGCTCCTCTGGCTCTACATCCCATCGTGCTGCTGGGCTCTCCTTGTACACACGTGTCCTGCAATCAGTAATACGCAAGGCACTATGTACAGCCACTAGCTTCTCTGCTCTCCTAGAGGTAAGTCTGTTCCTCTTAAGAGAGTGGATGAAGCTATAAGTAGACCAGTTCCTCTCAGAAGCTGAAGAACTAGAAACCTGAGACAACACACGAATGGCTAGTGTTTGAGTCAGTGATTTTTGTCCATGACAAGTCCACCACAAAATCGGATCCTCCTGTGCCATAGTTCTTATATCCGCCTTTGCCGCAGCCTTGTAACCCCTAAGAGTAGCAAATTTTGTCCACTCAGTGCGAATGTTGCCAGCATCTTCAGCATCATACATCCTATCAATGCACTTAAAGAACCCTTCCTTCACCTCCTCATCCCGAATCGATGTAACTCTACCAGGCCTAGGCATGTACCACTTCGGATTCAATGAATAAGCAGCCATGTGCAAGGGAGTGTTTAGGCTATCCCATCTGCGCTGAATAATAGGCTGAATGTAAACATTGTAGAATGCTAGAGTGGGGTCCTTCTCTCGCACAATTGCCCTCATCTGGCCAAGCATCGAATCAATGCACTCATACACCTCTCCAAGGTTAGGTGCATCCCCATCCCCATATCTGATGACTTGGACAACTGGTTCAATGATGGCAACAATATATTTTGCATCATTCCAAAATCCAGCACTCTTCACTATCTCCTTCACCCTCTTCCCCTGCTCTGTCCTGGCCCCATCCCACCGATTCCATTCTTGCGTCATAACCATGAGTTGTAGTGGCTCTTGCAACTCAAGCATTCTCTCCATAAGAATGAAATAGGATGCATATCGGGTCTCAACTGGTTTCAAGAACTCCTTCTTTGCGAAGCTCCTGAAGATGGCATGTGAAGTGTGGTGGTTGCAAATATACATCTGCACATCTCTAGCATTGTTGACCACTCCTCTAATCCACTCAATCTTCCCCATGTCCTTGAGGGCATTGTTCATGGCATGCACACAACATGGAGTCCACCAAATATGTCTGTATGTTGTCTCGATAAGCCTCCCTGCAGCTCTGCAGACATGTGCTGCATCTGTCACTACTTGGACCACATTTTGTGGCCCAATCTCCTCAATAGCTGCCCGAAGGATCTCAAACTAAAAATCAGCATCTTTTCGATGCCCTGAACAATTAACTGCCCTGAGAAAGAATGGGCCCTCTGAACATGTAACTATGACATTGATGAGTGGACAATGCCTAATGTTCGTCCCCCCATCCATAACAATGTTGCATCCAGAATCCTCCCAACATGCCCTCATCGTCTCCATCAATGAACTGATCTTGGTATAGTTGTTATCCAAGATCGTTGTCCTCAATTTGTGCTCACCTGGTGGCACATATGATGGTCCTCCCTTCGCCACCATCGACATCATCTCCTTATAATAAGGAGATCGAGCTACATGAAATGGGATTCCATTGGCAAAAAAAAACTTGCCAATGGAATCATCTATCTGATCCTTCTGGTGCACATTAAATAAATCAGCTATGGGGTTACCCTGATTTTGTATCCTGCGTTTCCCCTTGCCTTGTTGCGATTCAGGCATAACACTATAGGTGGATGAAGGTCCTGAGGCTGCCCCTAACAATGTTCCTGCTCTAATATGTGGTTGCCTCTGCATATGCTGCTCCTGAATCTGCTGTATAGTCTGAATATTTTGCCTACCAGACAAGGTAGTAGGCATAGGAATTGCCACGTCATCTAGAACACCCCAAAGCTTGTTGAACTCAATTTTGTATTTCATATTTTTAGGGTCCTTCAAAAAAGCACATGCTCCCACACCTTTTCCTAGCCAAAAGAGGAAGTGAGCATTAACTCTGGTGATGCTCCCAAACCAATCATCACCACAAATGTTGCATTTCCATTTTCTCATACCACCAGATGATGATGTTGGGGCTGTTATTCTTGTTGCAAATTGTTTTAGAGGAGATTTGGGATCATAAGGACCCCTAGCCCACTCTGCCAAAAACTGAGAGGGGCAATCAGTAGCAACTGCTGCACTAGCTATGGAACTAGTTTGCCTTTCTGGATTTGACCCATGTTCACCCCCCTCATTGTGCTCATCCTCATGCTCGGGTTCATATTCTGAATGGCTTGCATTATGAGAATGAGTTTCCAATTCCATCTCATCCTCACTCATTTCATGACTGTGGGAGCTCATTTTGACACTGCATTTCACAAAATGAAAAAAAAATTCAATAAACACATAGTTTCAGCCTATGCCCTACTTTAAAATTAAAAAAATAAAACTCTATATTTTAAAGTTTAAATTGCAAAACAAACTGAAAATCTTAACTAATTTAGAAAAGGAATCAACAAGAATTAGAAATGAAACAACAAGAACTAAGAACTTAGAATTTAGAAATGAAAATGAGAAAATTCAAAAAACTAAAACAATGAACATTGAAAATCAGAAAATAAAAGAAAAAATCAGTTCAAAACCTTACCTTTTGCTTGAAAAATCTCTTCAACAAGCTGAAGAATCTTCCTCCTCTTCTTCTTCTTGCTCCTTGACACTCCTCTTTCACTTGCAATCATTCATTTCACTCCTCCAATCACTCTTTCCTTAGCTCTTCACTCTTCTTCTTCTTGCTGTAGCAGACAAGTAGAAATGCAAATGTGAATAAAAATGAAGTTAGAAGGGGCTTTTGATAGCATAGAAGAGTGTAGATGGGCCCCACATGCCCTTAGGGTTCGAATAGAACAAAAAAAACAATTAAAAAATGAGTGTTTTTAATTAAAAAAACCGGCCTTTATGACTGTCCGCCGCGGGAGACGCCTGGGCATCCCCGAGATGCTCGAGGGACGCCCAAGCGTCTCCCTCAGCGTCTCGGAGACGCCGGTGCATTTTGGCGTCTCCGGCGGCGGGGGAGCAAAATGGTGGAGACGCCGTCCCCACATCTCCGGGACGTCCCCGTTCCGGGAATGCTAGGGCCTAGGAGGGGGGACGCGTCCCCGGGGTTCATTGTCAAACATAGGAATCACAGGGTCAACAGGCACAGGCTTGGCCAGGGATTCAATAATCTTAGGAAGATCAGATTCAAAGGGGAAGCCATCAAAGGGAATCTCCGCAAACGGAGCGTTGGGACAGGGGTCATTCCTAATCAAGGATTTGCAAACCGTGATAAGGTGGCCTGGTTTAGCACATTTCTGACAGTAAACCACAACATTCTCATAACAAACAGGTTGAACCCAGGAACCAAAAATAGAGCAAAGCTTCACAGAGTTGGGTAAGGCCTTATTGACATCAATGTTGACGCAAAAGCGAGCAAAAACTAACCTGGACATGGATTTGGTGATAGAGTCTGAGGTGATGAACTGACCCAGAGAGTCCCAAATGCATTGAAAGACAGAGTCATCCCAGTACTCCAGAGGAAGACCAGGGAGATGAATCCAAACCGGAGTTGACTTGCAGAGGTCAACATCAAGATTGAAACCTGGCTTCCAACAGCATAAAGACAACCCATGTTTCCCATAAACCCAAGGACCCGATGAGAGCACAGAGACCAAATCTTCCTCAGCCGTGAACTTGAAGAGGAACAGGCCACCCACCATGGCACAAACGCCAACACGACCCTTCAAGCACCATTTTGCAGCAACCCATCTACAAACCATATCTACAAAGGGTCGGAAGGAAAGAAACTTACCCACCACAGCCAACTCCATGGACGAAACGATCTTGTTGCTAATAGCTTCATAAATGGAGAACTCGTTACCCGAGACCGAAATTTCCACACTTGGACAATGAAGAGAACCCTTAGGAGTCAGGCTCTTATGAGTCAGCACATCTTTCCACCCCTTAGGCAATGGGGTAACAGGAATCGTTGGCACCTCGACATCAGGTAGGATGGGAATCACGGGCTCCCCAGCAACTGACAACACATTCGAGGGCCCCAAAGACGTCGACACATGTGCTAAAAGGAGAACCTAAGCAGAAGGGGACAAGGGCAGGGGGGGGACCGAGGGGTACCCCTGACGCATAGTCGACCATGTGCACAAACAATTCAAAAGAGAGGATTAGGAGAGAGGAGCGGGAAAACTTTTTTACAATTAATTTACACTTTGTATAATATAGAGGAACCTTAATGTTGTGTGATTTGTGCTTTGTTTGTTTACTGCATTTTCCTTCTATTATTTCAAATGTTAATGTTGTTCTAAGTTATTTAGTGATAGAACAACATTAAGGAGAATAGTGGGAGTTGATCTAGTTTTTAGACATCCATTGTTGGTGCAATACTAGGGTTATCAACCTAGTGATTGATGGATCAAGTGGTATTAGAGCTCATTTTTCTTGTGGGTACGAGGTGTTAGAGAGGATATGAAAACCTAATTTTGCCATTTTATGACCTATTGGCTTATGCACAATACTAGATCAAGTGAGTAGGAATTTCATACCTTTTGCTGAGATTGAATCTAGGGAGTGGTTGAGAAGAATGAGATTAGTTGGTATGGAAAGAGAAGAAAATGGAGAAGACATATTTTAGAGGTTGGAAATAGATGTGGCTAGAATATATGTGGTTGAAAGGACGCTAGATAGGTTGAAAAGCATGAAGCAAAACCTTGATGACAAAACTAAATGGTAATCAAATACACCAAGATGAAGGCAAAGATGATAAGGAAGGTTTTTCACAAGAAGACACTTTGAAAATTGATAGGTTCTTAAAGGCAAAGACCAAGACCAATATCCAACACTATGATGGAGAAATCGGTGCAGAGAAAGGACCAATTGGTGTGCCAAATGGAAGTCTATTTCAATTTGCACCCTCTATCTACATAGCAACAAATGTCTTTCACAAGGCTAAATCTTGCAAGACATGCTCTTACTTGGTATGAGAGCTATGTACATTCCTTAGAGATTCGGAAGGTGCCACCACTATCAAAGTGGAGAACTTCAAATTATTCTTATGAAAGCAATTTTACCCAATTTGCCATGATGAAGAGCGAGTGATTTGCACCCTCTATCTACACAACAACAAATCTCTTTCACAAGGCTAAAACTTGCAAGACATCCTCTTACTTGGTATGAGAGCCATGTAAATTCCTTAGAAATTTGGAAGGTACCACCACTATCGAAGTGGAGGTCTTCAAATTATTGTTATGAAAGCAATTTTACCTAGTCGGCCATGACAAAGAGCAAGTGATGTGGTGGGATTATTTGAAGTTGGAGCAAGGGTAGAGTGTATAGGTCTCTACCAACGAATTCAGAAGAGAGTTGTACAACTTGGAGAGAACAAAATGGAGTGTGAGGTGTTGATTAAGTACATGGGACTTTTACTTGACTACCTACATTGGTAGTCCTGGCCAAACCCCAAAATATCGATGAGGTGTGTGCCCAAGCACATTACCTAGATTTGGATAAAAAGCTGGTTCCTTCTGCTTGCAGAAAAGCTACTGAATAGCAATAGGGTGGTAAGAAGAACTTAAGAGGGCAAAGGCAAGAAGAGCTATACTTCTATGTCAAAGCCCAAAGGCAAAGGTACGAATAAAGCTCATTGTACTCATTGTGATAAGGAGGAACATCAAGAGGAAGGTTGTTGGCATTTGCATCTTGAGGTAATGACTTCTTTGAAACACCAAGCGAAGTGAGAGACATTGGTGTAGGTCTTCCCACCTCTCCACATCCCAAAGAGATGAGCATTGTTATCATCATGGATAAAGAGAAAGAGATAAGCAAAGACTTCAATGTTAATGAGTTTCTTTCATACCCTACATTGAACAAAGATGTTGCATTGGTGAGTGGAAGAACTCTAAGCAAAGAGGAGCTCACCAAATTATTCCACATCAAGGTGCAACCAAAAACTAAAAATTTTGATGCTGTATATAATTCATGCTCACAAGCAAACTGATTTATTGTAAATTGGTTGGCTTGGCTTGGAAGTGATAGACCACTCATGTCCTTATTCTTTGGGATGGATGAAGGATGAAGTAAAGGTAACATTCACTAAGCAATGCAAGTTGTGTTTTGGATTTTATGCAGATTTTATTGATAAGATTATTTTCGATGTGGCTTCCTTGGATATATGTGGAGTAATCCTTGGGAGTCCATATCTACATAAGAGAGATGTCTATTTCTAGAGAAAGAAACAATGGAAATTGGTTTTAAAAGGAAAAGAGTATTTCTTGAACTCTCACAATGGAAAATCCAAGCTTGTTTTGGCTAGTACCTCAAAGGGGAAGTGGTTGATAAATGAAAGTGGGAGATTTTGGAGAAAATGAGCACAGATGAAGGAGCTGAGACAAAGCTTCATGCATGGAAGGAGTAGCAGGTCTGTACAAAACAAAGGAGCATCCAAATTTGAATGTTGTTTGTTCTGTGGTATTGGGCAACAAGGGGCCTTGATAGGACAAAGGGTTCCTCAATCCTTATTATTTAATCTTAAGGCTTGTGGGGACCAAAAGCTTCCTAATTAGGGAGATGTGATCCAAATATTTGGCTACATTGTTCAAATCTAGAAGGTTCTCAGTCACACAGCTATGGTTAGTTGATACAGGTGTCTAGAAGCATGCTACAGGCATCTAAAAGGGTGTTTCCAGCATGTCACAGGTGGCTATAGGTATGCTGCATGCAACAAACTAATATAAGTCATCTACAGGTTGTTTCAGGTGATCAACAAAATACTATCAGTGACCAAAAAGGTGCTACAGGTGTTATAAAATGGTGAACAATGAGTGTATGATGTGAAGAACAATTTAAGAGGAATCTTGTGGTGATCTAGAATGTCAGTATGATGCATGTAGAGTCAATTGTCTTCATCCATGCTAGCTAGATGTTCGTTTAGGACGTCTATATCAGCAGTTGGCAGTTGTATAGGCAGATTGAAGTGGTCGCTGACCTTGTTGGAGCAGCATTGTGTCTTCATTTGGGTGGTCAGCCCAAGTAGTGTATGATCCCATTATCATGGCGAACTATTCTGCTAAACTAGCAACAGATTAAGAGGACATGACTGTTTGATTTCCATTGTCCTTTTCTCTCTACATGGTTTGTTGGGTGTTTTGAATGCCTTGATGGTTACATTTATTGTGGTTTACACCCATGCAACCATTCACCTTCAACCAGGAAGTTGGAAGAACAAGAGGAATGCCAAGAAAGGGAATTCAATAGCAGATAGTTGTAATAATTGGCTAGGTGACTAGCTAGCTATAGAAGATATTCTCATCTCAGTTTGAAAAGAACAGAGAGAGTTGTAGACTACTGTTGAACAATAACATAGTAGAGATAAAGGAGACTGTATAGTTAGGACGGCTCAGTGTAAGTCATGATCAGCATTTATCTCTTGTAACAGCACTAAAATTAGTAATGGGATGCTAACTGCATACAATTCCTAGAATTTTTCACTTGATTGAGTTTCTCCAAAGGCACCTTAGTGTTGAGTGATTTATGCTATAATGTTTTTTTAAGTTATTTAATGATAGGACAACATTAAGAAGAATAGTGGGAGTTGATCTAGACCTTTGATATCCATTGCTGGTGCATCACTAGATTCATCAACCCAGTAGTTTACGGATTACCAACTTGAGTGGTGGTGCATCCAAATTCAGCTTGTACAATACACTGAGGAACTAAATTTTTACATCAAACAATTATTTGGAAGAATAATGTTTGTAATCATTCCAAGCGAGCCCACTCAATTCCATTGACAGAAGGTCCCCAAACCTCAGACCCATAAAGAGCAGTTATCCAAACAAGAGTGTCAAAAATATATATCTTGGTACATGTATCCAAGAACTGTATCTAAAAACAACCTTTTTCTAATTGATTTCAAGTAGCATAGCCTTTAAAAAGCCCTGACTCAGCAGCAAGCTTGAAAGAAATCCTAGGTCCTTTGAATGTGATCCCAAGATATGTTTATAAAGAGCTCCATGCAACTCTCACCTTGAAAGGTGAATGAATGAGATTGGCACCATCTATGAGAGAAAATCATTCCAACTGGTTTTTTCAAGTTCACATGCTGCTTTCTGTTTCCACAAAAAAGATCCAGATTATGTAGTTGAGCCCGTCATCCATTTTCTGTTGAGGAGATAAGAACAATTTCATCAAAAAGAGACAATAATAGGATAAGTATAATTTCAAGAAACTTTTCCAGCTTGTCAAAGTACATACCAAAAAGAGTGGGGGAAAATGAACCCTGCTTAGTTCCAATAGTACTGTAGATGATCAAAGAAGTGCCATGTGTTGTATGAAAATGACCTTTGACTATATCATAGAGTCCTAAAATTGCTTGAACAACAATATCCACTAGACCCAAAGCTCACAACCTTTCAAAGAGAAGATAACTAGGAATAGAGTCAAAAACTTTCCGAAAGACAACAAAGCAGTAATAAACTGGTTCACCTTTATGATGGGCTTCCTCAATAATGGCTTGCAAAGTAAAAATGTGACCAATTGTTTGATAATCACATTTGAACCTAGATTGACCATGAGCATGAAGCTTAAAGTTATCCACAAAGGAGGAAATCTGGGCATCTAGAATAGTGGCATAAAGCTTGGAGAGTGGTTGTCCAATCATGGTAGTCCTGTAGTTATTAGAGTCAAGGGGGTCACCAGACTTGTGGATAGGATGAATCAAGTGAGAAGACCAAGATGAAGGGAATCCAACGATTATTATATTAAATAAATCAGCAAATGAAAGGACAAAGTGTGGATGTTGCATACATAAAGAATTCAGATAGCAATCTATCAACATCCGCTGTTTTATTAGTTTGCAATTTATAAATGGCCTCTTTCACTTTGCAATAAGTTACAATAAGATGATGAAGATGAGAGGCAAGTTATTGTGATTGGAAGTTCTCTAGTAATCTCAAAGTAAGTTGCAAGAAGATGATGAACATGAGAAGAAAGGTATTATGATTGGAGGTTCTCTAGCAATGTCATATAAGCTAGAGTCGTGTTAGAACCAAACAATGGATCTATGATATAGCAATTATTCCTATCCAGAAGGATGGCAAGCCAAAAGAGTTTAGGGTCATTGTGCAATAAAGGTAGTAAAACTAAAGCTAAACAATACTATAATTGATGCATTGATCTCACTCGATAGAAGCCCTCATCATGGAAAAATAAAAATGGACAATAGAAGAAACCAAGCAAAGTGAGTGCACTGAAGACTTCCCACAAGTATGGTAGCTGCATCCAAATGAGCAGAAGTAATGTTTGCTCAGGCAGCCAGGCTGAATCTTAACAAAACATAAAAGACAGGCAAGCAAACAATAAAGACACCTACCAGACAGTTGAACAGAGACTTTATTTTAGGATCTTTATCTTTTCAAATTTATCTTAGTATCTACAAACTCTACTCCGCCATGTATCTATGATATCCCAAAGATTGTCTTGCAAAGTTGCACTTTTTCAAAGTCAGAAACAACATATTCTTCTTGAAAGTACCCATTGAATATGTTCCTCCAATGTCTTGCTGAAAACAAGAATGCCATCCAAGTACATTATCGCAAAAGAAACGGTAAATGGTTGCAAAACTTTATTTACGAATTCCTTTCACAACACAAATGGATGTACACACCACTCTTTCAAAACCCATTTGTCTTGATTCAAAACTTTCTTCCAAATGCCCTCTTCCTTCGCTCAAGCTTGAAGAGAACTAATTTTCTTCCCCATCTTTCTGAAATATTTGGCATGCTGCAACTGATCAACCAGATCATCCATCTAAGTTGGTGGGTACCTAGTATTGATGGCCATCTTGTTGAGGGATCTACAATCTATGTGCATCTTTCATGACCCATCCTTCTTGGAAACCAAGACTATGGGTTGAACCACATAGTGATATTGTGTAGAACACCCCTTGGTCCAATAGCTCCTGCAATCACTTCTTCACCTAATTGGATTCCTAATAGATTTCCTATATCATCCAATGCTGGGAAATGGTCACTCAGCCACCTGTTGAATCTTGTGATCCACTTCTCTTTTTGGAGGCAAACCCCTTGCTTCTTGGAAAAAAAGCAGAACCATTGAGACAACCTTCCAATTTCCTCCTTTTATTGCTTGTGCAACTAGTACTTGAAGCTTCTACTTCCATCGTCCTTCATTTTGCTTGAACTTCAAGCACAGCAGACGTTTTTTTCTTGCATTAATTAACCTCTCTGTTTGATTAGTAATTACAAGAGAATTTTTTTGCTTCCATTTGTATTTATTGATAATAAATGGCCTTCCTTGATCAAGAGGTACTTTTTATCCATTTTCAAGAAAAATGCTTCTTTATCCCAGCTTTATGAGCATCCAAACATCACCTCTCATAAATTAAGTGGCACCACATCACAATTCTATTTCACCAATGACATTGGCAACTACAGAAATTTTGAAATTGCCTTACCTGGTGACTTGCAATTTGGTATCCTTGTGCAACCAAACTGGATATGATTGTTGATGATTGTCTGTCTATGTCCAAGCTTTTGTACAAAGACTTTGGAAATTAAAATCCTTTGAGAACCTTGACTGAAGTGGAAAGCACATTCATGGTATTCACATATATTTTGATTTGAAAAAACTTTTCATTCAACTTTTCTTCGCTGCTGTAATTTTCCATTTCCTTTTGCACGGTGGCACACGGCTTCTCTTCCACCTTCAAACTACAATCTACTTCTTCCCCCTCAATTTTGGATTATATATTCTACTTGTGCTGCTCCTTTCAATTCTTGGGGTGAAGTTTTGAACCATGTTTTCAACATTTAATGTCTAATTGCTTATTTATGTCATAATGATTATAATTATTCTTGGGATCCTTGCCTTTTTGGACTGTGGTCACATTCTTGCATTTAGAGCATTGACGGCAAGGGCGTATCCTCAGCCACCTAGCGCTGGGCATCTCACAAGAGCAGTGTGTGTTTATGCCCCTAATCTCGTCAACTTTCTCAAAAAGAAAAAATCGCTTGTTTTGACCAAAAATAAATTGATCCAAGCCAAAAACTAACTGATATTCTTTATTCCAAAAAAGATCATTTTTTCTTGGCTTACATTTTTTAACCATTTGTTTTTATCTGAAAGAAATATTTCTCAAACAAATCCTCAATTTAGTTGAAAATATTAGCTTCTATAATAAAGAGGTTTGTGCGCAGTTTTCTTTCCAGCATCTGTTTTGATCCCATAAAGGCTTCATATCTGATTTGGAAAATTTATTTGTACAGATATATCTGCATTCTAAGAACAGGGTTGGGTGAGGCGGGGATTTCACTTGTCTAAGACCAGTTTTCCCAATCTATTGAATCTGCCGATAGGCATATCTACACTTGAAACAACAAGGTTAGTACAGGGGAAGATTTCAGTTCTACATATTTTTAAAATGTATTATAGAAACAAAAAACTACGAAGAAAATTTCTCAGGGGTTATGATGTAATGGGTGGCAGGGGCAATCCTAAGAGTGTCAACCACGTTCAAATACCTCATAGCAAAAGTATCCCATAATTCCAGCCGACTTGCAGCAAGGTTGTGATGGGGTATATTAGAGCCTGAACTAAATTTACAAAGTTATAAATGTGGTGAAGTCGTAATCTACCATTAGAGAAAAAATTTGACCTCCCTCATATTTACAAATCTTAAGGGCTGCAATACCATCACCCAACATTTAAGAAAATGGAAAAAACAGCACGTAAATTTTTTACAATGGATCCAAGAGCATTGGAAGCAATACCTATTTGAATATATCAGACCCAGTGACCTGAATTTTTATATGAGTCTGTGCTAAAACATAGCATTCAACAAAATACCAAAATGCCTATTTTCCTAAGCAACTAATACTCACTTTCATCATCACTCACTGGAACAAATTTTACGTTTAAGAGTAAAAAATTAAAGGCTTACCTTCCCGACATCTGCAAAATTTTCTTCATACTGCCCTGCAAACTCATCGACCACCACCAGAGACTGACGCTTTTGATGCCTCCATGAACATGTGCCTCTGCGCACCCTTGCACTCATATTCCATCTACCCAAAAGCACCTTTTGTGGTTTCCCTTTATTCTGATGTCTTCTTCCAAATCCATATGTATACAATCTAGCCTCTGAGATAACATTACTCCTGTATACTTCATGAAGATCTCCAATTGCACCCAACACTGACACAGCTCCCGTCATCCTCAAAGATGGGCTAGTGTTTAACATAAACACACTGCCACCCAAAAGCAAAAATCTCGTTTTCTTCCCCAAGGCACAAGAGAGAGAGACAGAGAGAGAATTAGTGAAGTAAATTATTCACAGTTTGGAGATGCTTTAATCATCCCACAAATGCAATACACCATAAATGTAGAAGATGAATCCAGTGAAGTAGTTATTCACAATTTTGGGGATGCGTACTACAAACCCAAAAAAGCAAAATTCTCGCATTCGTTCTCAACAAACTAAGAGAGAAGATGAATTCATTAAAATCCTTTTAGTATGGCGACTTATTTACTCTTACCTTGGTCAGGAGAATTGCAATGGAGTGAGAGAGGAAAACATCTCAGGCGTGGAAGAATTCCATATCACAAGTTGCACGTTGAATTGAATAATATGAGTTTGAGAAGTTGTATAGATTCCCTGAATCTAAGATGTACTAGAGTTTCACAAAAATTGTCAGCCTCATATTCTTCTTGTTAGCCTTATACTCTTCTTTTTCTGTCCCACTTAACACGCTAGCGTCTAGTATCTGTTAAAAGTAAACGAATGGCTGGACAAAATGCCAAAATGGGGGACGAGTAGGTTAAAATTCACAACCACATTAATTTAGGTATTTTCCTTTTTTTCCCGAGTTCGTGTGGAGTTAAATGTCCTTTAAAGTTCTGCTATTACAGAATCATTCTATGAGCTTTTTATGATTTTTATGTTTTGAGTATAAATCTAAGTTGATACTTATTTTATTAAGAATTAAAGATTGGGGATTATTCATTATGTCAGAGTTATATGAGATAGAAACATTCTATCATCTTTTATGATCTTAAAAGACAAGCCTTGATTTTGGATGGGCTCACTCAAAACTTGTGGACATCATCATTAGATTAAAGGCCCTTTGATTTAAATATTGTTATTTACTCTTATTTGGATTTTTTAATTTTATTTTTCTAATTATTTGTATTGGTGGCTTTTTTATACAATCCCTATTTTTAAGGTTTTTTATTTGAAAATAGATAAGGTGGCCAACTTCATCAAACAAGAAGATGCATATCCTCAACTCAAGAGTTGAAAAGGCAATTGAACAAGAAGGTTATAGAACTCTTCTATGGTTTGAGCTCTATCAAGCTCAAGATGGTAATCCTAGAGATATTTTAAAGAATAAAATAAATAAAGCTCAAAATGAAGCCTCACAAAGTATGACTCTATGTTTTAGTTGTGATTGTTTTTCTTTGTTAAGGATTACTACATTTGATTTGTAGATATCTTCTTTTAGGAAGCTAAGGTAATGATGCAACTAGAGATAAGTGTGATCACAGATCCCTTCAAATATATCCAATAATAGTTTCTTACAACACCATCAACCTAGTAAAGTTACACTATACATAGTCGTCCAAGGATTTAATAGTCACTAGAATACATTAATTTTAGCAAAGATTTACAACAACAGGTTGTGCATAATAGAAACAAAACAAATCAAAGGTTTAAAATATTTTTTCTTGATTTCTAATGGTGCACGGGTGGTCAACCTTCTATCATGAGACCAATGCAACATAGAGTCTATCCTAAATGTACACCTTAATAGCACTGCAAACCCTTACCTTTTAGATGAGTTTGATTTACTTGGCTCTATCTTACAAGGCTCAAACCCTCAAATGATCTTTATCACCAGTAATGCAATCTCTACTTAATAATATGTAAATAGTTTTAACAATGAAAGATTTTACTATACCCCTTGGATGTAAACTAACATAAATCTTATACAAAATACAACAAATGTATAATTAAGGTTTTCTTGAATTCCCTAAAACTCTAAAAGATTTGTGGAGATAGATTGCAAGACAAGAATTAAGTAGTGTCCTATATTAATTTTCTAAAAATATTTATATTGGCACTATTACAAATGACCAATAAACATAAATTTTGAGGTGATATCATACACAAAGGTTATTCATGAAATATAGCTCAACTTGGATGAGCTTTTCCCATACAGATGCAAAAAACACAACCCTTTACAATGAATAATGAATGCCCTTTCATATATATATAATCATGGTACAAAAAATAGCTAATAATGTGTGCAATTTAGACAACTCATGTCATGGACATCACATGTTGTATCATGTTGTCTAAAAATATAACCTTTGAGGTTGAAGAGCGCAATAGCTATCATCAAAATCCTACCATGAAGATCTTTCGTTAAGTTTCTCCAATTCCATCTCAATCTACACATGAAATGACCAAAAAAATATATAAAATATGTGGCAAAATCCACTCGAGATAACATGAGAATCTACGCCATACAAGATTTAATTTGTTGTGATAACTTTGGCATGGTCATAGTTCCATTCAATGTCAAATCCATGAGAATTGAATGAAAATGTTGGAGTAAATAGGTAATCATCTAAGAATTAATTAATTATTAGGTCAGTTTTACTTTATTCACTTAAGCTAAACTTAGGAATCACTTTTTTATTATTAGATTGAGCTAAATATAGGTCATGTTGTCTCATTGCATAGGATGAGGACAATTGTCACAGTCTAATATAATCCTCACCTAGGATTTGATCTAGGTTTGTTTTTTTCTTTTCATAAGGATTCTTCATTGTAATCATTCATTCAAGTTATTGTGTCAATATAATTTTCTAAGTTGCATAGCAAATTCATTTTTCTTTTCTCTTTATTTGTGATAGGATAGTTGCTCACAAGTGATTTATGGGAGTTTTGGGTTCACCATCAACTCCAACATGATATCAAAGCACTGGATTTGTAGCTTCTTGTTCAATTTTTGGGAGATCCAACCTTGAGAAAAAAATTGGTGCATCTTGGAGAAAAATGAACCTCACCATCATGCTCAAAATATGTCAAAACCTCTGGATCCATATAAAGCACATCAAATTTGGACTCAAGAGCTTCTAGAGCAAACTTTTTGAGATTGCATGGTCGTGAATAATGTTTCAGGCATGAACAATGTTTTCAAGCATGAACAATGTTTTCAAGCATGAACAGGGTTTTCAGGAAGTGAAAAATGTTTCAAGTGTGAACATTTTTTTTAGGCATGAATAGTGTTTTCAAGTAGCGAATAGTGTTTTTAGGCAATGAACAGTGTTTTCAAGTTGTAAATAATGTTTTCATTTTTTCTTGCTTGCCTAAAGAACAAGTTTCTATAGATCGAGCATAACTTGGGCATAGGGTGTCCAAATTTTGAAAAAAAAAAAGGCATTGGAAAGCTGGTTATGAGCCCAATCTAGTGGTGTTGCTTAATTTCCATATTTTTCTATGGGTGAAAATTATCACCTGTTGAAGTTAGATCATCAATTTTAGCTTTTGATCTCACCATTTTTTGGCCTATATCTCTTGTTTTTGTAATTCTTGTAGCATTGGAAAGGTATTTTAGAGCTCTTTTGATCCATTCATTCAATTTTTCCATAATCTCCCCTAAGTACATTTTATTCCTTTTTTTGTGATTTCACATTCTGGTCAATTACTTGGAAATTTTGGCACCTAAAAATGATCTGTTTGCATGAGATGAATTTATTCGTTCTTCTTTACATGCATTAATATCATTGGTCTCTTTTTTTTATTTGAGGAAGTATCATGGGTTTTTTGTTCATCTTTATGTGGTCATCTTGGAAAAGGATAATTATGAGTCTTGGTGAAATGACATCCTAACACATCTTAGGTGGCTTGATATTTCACCTTATATGGATGGACTCATACCTACACTAGAACAAAAAAAAAAATTCTAGGCAATTTCTCATATTATGTGTTTAATTTAATAGGATTATGAATATGTAAGCTATAATCCAATGGAATTTGAATTAGTTAACCATTTATGTGATATGGATGAAAATTACCATACTGACACATCTCATTTACTGGACTATAGCAAGTATCTAGGTATTTTCTCAAACATTAAATTCAATTTAAAAACATTTCAGTGATAAATATTGAATAGGCCATTGGTTTAAGAAAGGTACATGTTGATTAAATTACTTAGTTTCAATGAGGAATCATTTTAAATTTTAATAGGTTTTGAAGAGCGTCAAATATTTGTGAGGGCATATTTAAGTTCATATGGTGAGCCATATGCTCCTTATTTCTTTTGTAGCAGCATGTTGTGATAGTAGGTATTATTATTTTTGTCATGTATGGGGTATGTATGCTTTCTAGTTGCATTAAGGATTTGTTCCAAGAATGTGAATCAAATTCTAGTTATCAAAACTTCAAAACTTCTTATGGATGAAGGTCTTTACTTCCAAACATGAAATTGACTCCACTAAATTGTTGGTTAGTTGTGCATTTTTGTTCTTATGAGGCTAGGTTATATAATTACAATCGTTATTCAACATTGGTTCCTAATTAAACAAAATTAGTTTCAATCCCATTCTCACATGAACACAATTGGCTTAGCTCTAAATTATGGTGAGCACATGCACCTATATTATGCCTCACCAGTAATGGAGGATACCCCAGCTTTCTTATACAAAGTTGCTAACTATTTGTTCTTGCTTTCAAAAGTTTTAAATTTGTGTTAAGGTGGTTGTATCTAACTCATCTTCCAAATGGATTAAGAATAAAAATGGCAACTTTGTCAAATTTCATTTTTGGAAGATTCCATTTTGTTTCCCTTGTATATTTGGAATTATGCTCTTGTATGTGTAATGCTATTAATTAAGTGTTTTATCAAATTTCTGAAGCACATGCCATTTCCTCCAACAAACGCATGCTAGTCTTTAATTTTTATAATTTAAAACTACATGGACTTGCTTGCTTTTTAAATAATCACTTTATCATGTCAAACAATTCCATGCTATGTATTTAAATATATATATTTAAGTGGCACCTAGAAATATGCAGGTCAAGGTTGTGAAAGTTAACACTCAAGACAATCATCATGTGGAATCGGAATCAACATCTGTAGATATTCATTTGGTACATAGCCATCAAAAAATAATGCAAGTCTCTATCTTCCATCCAGATTAGTGCAACAGTTCAGGTATGCTTATGCTGTACTATGCATATATTATTTTATTTATTTTTTCATACACAACTCAACTACATGACTTGGGTTTGTTTTGAGAAGTGAATCACTTTTCTTTGTTTTCAAATGTCTTATGCCAAATCTCTACTAATGATATTGTTTTTTTCTTTTGTTTCAGTTTTCTTTTGTTCCAGTGATGTTCTTGCATCATATGCATCTTTCCTCTGGAATACAAGTGCATGCTATGAATATAATATTCAACATGAAGAAATTGATTGAATGATAGTGAAGATGAAAGGACTAACTGGGTAATGGGAAAGAATTGATTTGTTATTTAGGATCTATTTTACTATTTTATGTGAATCAAAAACAACAAACAAAGCAAAGTTGTTGAGTAGATTTTTATCTAGACATTTAAATTTTGCAACAGAGCAGCTTTTTCTTAATGATAAAATCTTTCACTTGATACAGTAAGCTACAATTTATTTTCAGGATAACATTCAAAAGGAATGCATTGAAGTTGTTTTCCTAAGAGATTTTTGTTTTCATAGCTATCACTTCTAGCTAGCTAATTACACTCTGCTTGAATATTTTGTCCACCTTATCCACAAATTCAATAGTATTGTTATCAGAACAACAAACTTTTTGTTTGCCTCCTAAGGAAGAATTGCATCAAAAATTCCAAACACAGTTTGTATTATAAAATTTTTTTTCCACTGCTCTATAGAAGCTCCTCAATATGTATGGTTGTAATAGTGCTTAAAGTGTATCAGTTAGAAGGCATCATATTTTGTAGTTTTCAAACATTTTAGAGTAGTGAACAGTTGACTCTCATTTTCAAATTTTATTGCAGTGGTGGAAATTTCTAGTTTTACTTTTGAGATTGCATGTTTTTGTTTTTGATACAATAAGCATCATTTACATGGTGTTGTACCCTTTACATAATGAGCCACTAGGATCAATAAAGATCAAGTCCAAAAAATTAAAACAACATAGCCAAAAAACAAAACACAGCAGATCAATAGTCGATCGACACCACACAACAGCAATAGACTAATAGGCATTCTCCCAATTCTAAGAGAGGGTGTTGATAACATAATCACCAACCCATTCAGGGCCTTCTTTAGCAGTCTTCATGTCCAACTCGTCCTTCATTACATCAGAGAGAGTGCTAGTGAAACAGTGGACCAACTTGAGCATGAACTAGGTCAAGCCTCTGAACTTCTTCTCCATCTTCCCCATCCTATCCTGCAGCAGACGAAGGTCCTCCCCTTTATCCACAGTCTTCACCATATTAGCGCACTCCACATCCAGAGGGTCAGAAGACTGGGAAAGTGAGTTCTCATTATGTACTTTTTTGAGATCCGGGAGGGTGTGAGGCCCTTCAACAAAATCCTCCTCAACATCCTCAGAATCCTCCATATCTCTAAGACCTTTGTTGTCAGACCGGTCCTCATCAAAATCCAACTCATTAATCTAAACTTTCTTTTTTTTTTTCCAGTCTACCAGATCTCCTGATGTTGGTCATCTCAACCCTAGTATCCACCGTAGTAGCAACCATATTATCACCCTTGGAATCCTTCCCCACCACATTCTTGCCTCTGTTGTCTATGGTCGACAGCTCTGTCAAACCCTTCCCTTCATCCTTCACTTTATTTTTGGTGGTAGGTTTGTTGACCGTCTTGGTAGGGCCAAACTTTAGCTCACAGAGACCAACCACAGCACTTGACTGGGTGATCCCTACATTTACCTTAATCTTCTTGGTGGTTGGTTTAGGCTTAGGGGTTTTAGCAGTAATTAGAGGTGTTTTTCTTTTGGAACCCTTAGACTCATCCTGAGAAATAGTTTGCGCAGGGAGTTCAATTTCCTCAATTCGGACAGTGGAGATGGTTTGAGCGGGCAGAGAGTGAGATGAAAATAGTAGAACCTAAAAATGAGGCCTTGATGGAGTGGTAGAGGAGGAGGATCCTCTAGGTTTTGGGTAGCATAATCCATAGATTTCTCAACAAAGTTTTCCAAGTCCATAAGCAAGAAAAATGGGAAGCTTAACAGAATTTTATGGAAGAGGTGATTCAGAAGAGGAAAATGATAGAAATAGTAGGTTTTATATCTAACTTCTAGGGTGACATACTTCATTAGGGCAAGGCAGACCTGATCCCAAGGCTATGGAAGAGCTTCTCTTTCAAACCCCAACTGGTTGTGAATAGGTTATTCATTACCAACAAAGAAAGATTTTAGGCTTTCATTGTTCTACGCCTTAGTGTGTTTTGGGTACTTCTTTCTGGTGCACTGCAGCCCCATCGCTTCAGCAATCACCTCCTCGTTAACTTCAAAGGAGATACCACCCATGGTAACCCTTCGTTCTTTCTAGGAGTTTGCAAACTGCGCAGGTAACTTAGGATCGTGACCCACCAAATTTTCCATTAAAGGTGACAGCCCACCTTCCACGCATATGTGCCAAACTAGAGGGTCCTTACAAAATTCCTTGCAGTTATCAGGCTCTATTCGCATCCTATCACCACCCATGTCACCGCTCTGCACACAAAAAAACCAAAAAGCCTATGAGAGTAAAAGGTTTAAAATTTTGATAAATTGAGCGATCTCCCACACACATAAATTTTTAAGCCAAATAATGCAGCCTTGGGCAATCAAGACCATGTACAAAACACACGCTCAAATAGTACCATCCCAAAAGGAAATATTGGCTATCACATTAATGCAAATCTTCAAACACTTGCAGCCAGGTAAGTAAGAAATGATGGAACGGGAAGGTTTGACATCCACGTTGCTTTTGCACAATTTCCAATGAAAGTTGGTCGTGGGGCCAAATTTAGCGAAACCCAAAATCTTACCCTTTAGCAATAGAATCATTTTAGCAGGATAGAAAGGACCAATCAAGAGCTTCACCCCGTAAAAGCTAGTCACATAAAATTTAAATTCAAAAATTTACACTATTAAACAGGTGCAAAGATCAAACCCTAGTAAGAGATTATGTAAGGCTAGATCCAACTTGGCCATAATCATAAAGTACTCCCCATAACTCCTCATAAATGCCCTTTTTAAAAATGATCTCTAGCTTATTATTCCAAATTTTCCACTTGTAAGACACCTTAGCATTCCAACCCATCCACATAGCCTAGAAGACAAGAATGTGGACCTCCCATATGGCTAAATTCATCACATATTTATTCATCATCATGTATCCTGCATGCACCTTTCTCCTTAAGGATTAAACCTTGAATACCAGGTGGAAGGTTCCCCAAATTTTGCCAGCACTTAGAAATTTTCCAATGGGTGCCAAAATTAGCCAAAGCATCTGCCACTTGATTACCCTCCCGATAAATGTGGGTAGCAACCTTCAAATTCAACTTAGACATAAGATGTTTTATGTCTATTAAAATATCTTTAATACTCCATCCTAGTTGTAGACATCTAAATTTGACCACTTCTACATGGTCAAAATCGTCTACTCCATTCATCTATTCCATTAACAGTGATTAAATAATTTATTTAATCATTATTTCATTTTCTACCTAAGGTTCTTAAAGTATCTAATTAAATAAATTAAATACTTTACCTTACCCCTTTTCTTCTCTAAATTAAATAAATATGGCAAATTATTTAATTTATTCTTTTAACCCATTTGAATTAAAATCAATTTTTAATTCCTCTTTTCTCTCTCCCTCTTCTAATCCGGATTAAATTAATTAATCTGTGATTAGGATGTGCACCACTTAATCTTGATTAAGTGTCACATCCTCCATAATCTCCCACTTGCCTCTAATCTCTCATTAATTACCTTAATCATGTGTTTGCACAACCTTAATCAGAATCATTAGCCACATTTGGCTTACCTTTTCTGGTCAACCTTCCCACTTACCATTTTTGGTATGGACTCCCTTCCCCATGTGAATTTTTAATTCACATTTATTCAACCAAGGTTCCCCTCTTCCCCATGTGAATTTTTAATTCACTTTTATCTTTCCAAGGTCTTCCCCATCCCCCATGCAAGATTCTAGAAGCCTTGACTCGTCACTTCACATGTGCCAAGGGCTTCTAGAACCTTGGACTTGTCACATCACCCACATGTGACAAATCTCCAGCTTTTTGGAGACCCTCTTTTATCCACTAGATTCTTCCAATCATTGTGAATTTTAAATTCACTTTTATTCCTCCAAGGAATCTTCTCATCCCCCAAGATCCACCTCATTTCCACATCACTCCACTTTAAGACATGTCACCTTCCACATGTCAAGATGTGAGGGCTTGTGAGTCCTCAACTCACCATAGCCCTTCATCTTGATCTTGGTTGGATCAATCCCAACCGTTGAATTCTCTAGAGAATTCAATTTGGCCTATAAATACCCCTTCAATTCCTTCATTTTAGGGGATCAAGTCTTTTGCAAATAAACTCTTGCAAAATTGTCATTCAATCTCTCATCTATTTTAGCATCCATATTGCATCAATTCATCTTGCATCCACTTCATTTTCATTGCCATCCAAGGAGCACACAAGACTTCAACATCAAGGGCCAACCAAGGAAGCAACAACATGAAGGTATAACAGCAATTTACTTGTTCATCTTGCTTTCATATTGTTCATTTTCTTAGGCTAATCATTGAGGTGCCCTATTATCTTGTTGTTTCTCTTTATTGCACTATTAGTTTCTTATCTAATCTCTCACACTTTAGGAAGCAACATTTTATTAGGATCACATTTCTGGCACACCCGGTGGGACCCACAAAGGGGTCTTTTTCTTTTACATTTTTTGTTGTTTGCTTGTTTGCAGATTCAGGTCGCAGAGGGGCGAACTTTCCCTTTCGGACGTCGCAGAGGGGTGACCTTGCCCTCTGTTTCTGACTATTTTCTGCAGAGGGGCGACCTTGCCCTCGGTTTTCGACTATTTTCTGCAGAGGGGCGACCCTGCCCTTTTATGCTGTTTTCTGACTGTTTTCTGCAGAGGGGCGACCCTGCCCTTTTAGGCTATTTTCTGACTATTTTCTACAGAGGGGCGACCTTGCCCTTTTTGACTGTTTTTTGCAGAGGGGCGACCCTGCCCTTTGCTGTTTTCTACTGTTTTCTGCAGAGGGGCGACCCTGCCCTTTGTTGTTTTCGGTTGTTTTCTGCAGAGGGGCGACCTTGCCCTTTTAGGTTGTTTTCTGACTATTTTCTGCAGAGGGGCGACCTTTCCCTTTTTGACTATTTTTTGCAGAGGGGCGACCTTGCCCTTTTTGACTGTTTTCTGCAGAGGGGCGAGCTTGCCCCTTTTGACTGTTTTCGGACTGTTTTCTACAGAGGGGCGACCTTGCCCCTTTAACTATTTTTTTGCAGAAGGGCGACCCTGCCCTTTACTGATTGACTGTTTTCTGCAGAGGGGCGAATCTGCCCTTAACAACACATTCGGGAAGGTAAAAAAAGGGACATTTTAGCTTCGTTTTTGTCTCTTTCTTTTGCTGTTTTGTGCTCTAACCCGCTAATCTTGTTTGGTGGTGAGTGAAGTCAGATTTGTTGCACATCACAAAGAAGGGAGAAGATAAACAACTAACATTTCCTTGCAGGACCTTCCTTTTTATTCTGATTTTTAAAAGTCTTTCTTTGCTACTTTATCTAGGTACTTAATATAAGTAGGGGAAAGCAATATTTGTTGTTTGTTGTGTCTATTTTACTTATTTTACCTTAAAGGGGCATTAGTTTGTTTTCACCTTCCTCCTTTGCACGTTGTGCGGATTCGAAGGAGGTAGTTGGAAACAATTAGTGTCGTCTTCTTAGCGGGACCTGCTTGGAGATTTCATCACCCCAAGGGATGATCCCAACCACGCGTATCGGTGGGGTATATAAAGGGGGGGGAGCCAAAGCTGTACCTCAATCTAGTTACGTCGTAATTGGCGGAACGTCGAAGCTAGGGTGATACCTAGCTAGACGTGAAGAGTTGGTCCGAGCCTTTCAGTATCTCATTGGGGCTCCCGACTCATGCTTGTGACGGACTGGTGTTCACGGTTGTGCCTCACGTATCGAGCGTATATCGAGGACTCCCTAGAAACCTTGTTCATCCTAGAGTAAGACCTTTGCCGGCCATACCCGTTAAAACGTTAATCATAGGATTGTGCTTGTTCAAAGTGTCTTTTTGTGAAGAACCAATAAATTTTGGTAAGTCAAACTGTCATTAAACCATTTTAAGTCCTTGCCAAAATCCCTTATCCAAACCAAGTTCAAATTTTCACTGCAGAGGGGCGCCCTTGCCCTCTGTTTCGGTCATTTTCTACAGAGGGGCGAATCTGCCCTTTGCTGTTTCAGCCATTTTCTACAGAGGGGCGACCTTGCCCTCTGTTTCAGCCATTTTCTGCAGAGGGGCGACCCTGCCCTTTGTTTCAGCTATTTTCTGCAGAGGGGCAACCCTGCCCTCTGTTTCAGCTATTTTCTGCAGAGGGGCGACCCTGCCCTCTGTTTCACCCATTTAACCTCCGTTCGAATCCCCGAAGCCTCCATTTGACCATTTGATCAATCCAAACCTTCATTTGGCCATTCCAAACCCCTGTTCACCCCTCTCGACCATCTATCTATCCAACCTGAATATCTGATTACCCGTTCCGAGCGGTCGTTTCCCTGTCTTGAGTGGTCAACATTTTTTGAAAATCAACGTTTCATCGACCAGACTACATGAGTGCTTCTTAGAACATCATTGGAGTCCATATCTATCATCAAATCATCCATCCCAATCACCTAGACTTCATTTTTGATTTTTTTTATTTTTATTCTGAAACTTCCGAAGGCCATAACTTTTGACTCGGATGTGGGTTTTGGCTGAAATTTTACGGGTGGTTGCATTAGGAGATGGCATTTGGATTCCCAACCGATTGCTAAGTCCATTGGAGCCTCCTTTGACACGTTTTCAGAGCCTCAAGCTTTCATCTTGACCCTCAAAATCATAAATTAGCATTTATTTTTTTCAATTTTCTAGTTTTTAACGAACTGTTTCGTTAATAACTCTGAATGCATGCCTCATATTTCCAATGTTAGTTGGCAATTCATCCTATCTTAGTATTGGGTATTTTGTGGAAAAAACTGGACTCTCAAACGTATGCCTACAAAGTTTCCCAAAATGGCAAAATTTGACAATATTTGAAAACTGCCAAATTTGGCAAAAATCTGATTGTCAACACCTTACGTCCTCTAGTTGAAACCCATGATCTTGGTTTCAAATCAATTCTATCATATCCTCTGATCCAATCCCAATCCAAGCTCCAATCCAATTCTAATCTGAACGTTAATCCCATCATCCTAATCTGAGCTTTTATTCAGTCCTAATCTGAGCTTTCATCCAATCCCCATATGAGCTTTCAATTCATCCTAGTTCTCTATCCATCATCTATTCTTTCCTTCTAATATATATCCATCATGAATCTTTATCCCCCTCTCACACGACCAATAATAGTAGTCAAGGGGAATCCTAACTCCGTTGATGACGATAATGAAAATCTTGTTGATCATGAAGATTGTTATATAGATCCTCTTGACGCTATCATTGCTAGTAAGATCTCTCCAATCACCTTCCAAAATCCCACTACTTCTTCAAACTATCCCACCATGCCTTCATCCACATCTAATAACGGTTCTTATGTTACCCTTGACAAGGGATATCCAACATCCTCACCATCGACATATTCATCATGTCCTCCAATTCAACCTCTATCCTATCCAACATCCACATCCTCTTATCCTCATCATAATCAAAAATCCCAATACCTCTACCTTAATCCCACATCCCAATCTTCTCATCCTAATCCAACACCTACACCTTCCTATCACAATCTACCATCCCAATATTCCTCCTATCCTCATCCACCATCTCAATCCTCTCATCCTAATCTACCATCTGTATCCTCCTATGCCAACCCACCATACATGTCCTCCTACAATGGTTCACCACCTCAATCCTCCTATTCTAATCCAACATCCACACCTTCCTATCACAATCCCCCATCCCCATCCCCATACCCTTACATTAATTCCACATCTCCCCATTCTAATCCTTCATCTACATCTTCCTACTATCACTCCCCATCCCAATATAATCCAACATCCACATCTTCCTACATCACTCTCCCTTTCACCGCATTATATCTTAATCCTCCATCTCATCATAATCCTACATCTCCTCCAACCACTCCTAGTACTCCATCTAGTCCCATCCACTCATCTAATCATAATCCTCCATATCTTCCTAGTCCTACATCCATTTCCATCCCTTCATCTAATCCTAATCCTCCATCTCCTCCTAGTCCTCCATCCAATCCTAATCCACAAATCCCTAATCCTACATCCAATCCCATCCCTTCATCTCCTCCTAGTCCTCCATCCAATCCTAATCCACAAATCCCTGATCATAATCCTTCATCTAATCCTAATCCTACATCCATTTCCATCCCTTCATCTAATCCTAATCCTCCATATCTTCCTAGTCCTACATCCATTTCCATCCCTTCATCTAATCCTAATCCTCCATATCTTCCTAGTCCTACATCCAATCCCATCCCTTCATCTAATCCTAATCCTCCATCTCCTTCTAGTCCTACATCCAATCCCATCCCTTCATCTCCTCCTAGTCCTCCATCCAACTCCATCCCTTCATCTAATCCTAATCCTCCATCTCCTCCTAGTCCTCCATCCAATCCTAATCCACAAATCCCTAATCATAATCCTCCATCTCCTCCTAGTCCTCCATCCAATCCTAATCCACAATTCCCTAATCATAATCCTCCATCTCCTCCTAGTTCTACATCTAATCCTCCAATTCTTAATCCTATTCCTCATCCACACATCCACTCATATAATCCTCCAATTCTTAATCCTAATCCTCCATCCAATCCCATACCCACATCTAATCCTAATCCTAATCCTCCATCTCTTCCTAGTCCTACATTCAATCCCCTACCCACATCTAATCCTAGTCCTAAATTCAATCCCCTACCCACATCTCATCCTAATCCTCCATCTCCGCCTAGTCCTACATCCATTTCCATCCCTACATCTAATCCTAATCCACCAATCCCTAATCCTAATCCCCCATACATTCCCATCACTCTACCTAATCCTACATCCCTTCCAAATGTTTCCCAAGGACTCATGCAAGAAGAGACACCATGCCCTCCCACTTTATCATGTACTATCACTAGTGATGAGGCCCTCCTTCATCCTACACCTATCCCTCTCATCACCCTTCCTACCACCATCCACACGATTGAGCCGGTCAAACCCATCGAATCCATCGAATCCCCATATTCCACTACTAGATCCACCGAATCCATTGAAGACATCCAATCCCCTCCTCCTAGTCCTAATATTCACAAACTTCAATCCAATGACCTTCATGAATCCTCCATCCTCCTCTCTCCCCCAGTTGCGGAACCCCTCCAACACTCTTCCATCATCATACATCCCACACAAGATGAGTCATACCAAGAGATTGATCCAAAGCATACAAGCATATCCCCTCCTCCAAATCAAGATCACTCCATCCCATCTACTCCATCTCAAGAACATAGTCTTCCATCCATTTCATCTCATGATCCATACCCTCAACCAAGTCCTATCCTCCCATCCACCCCATCTCAAGATCACACTATCTCCTCCACTCCATCCCATGATCCCATTTGCCTTCAAGAGCCCATCACTCCATATCATGAGCCCTTATCATCCACTACCTCTCATGATCCCTTATCACTCATTCCTCCTAATGTTGCTATCCCCTCATCCCCATCACATGATCCTTCATCACCATCTAGTCTTACCATCCCAATGCCACTTTTGTATCACCTTGGTAATATTACATGCATCCATGGTGGTCTTCTTGCAGGAGAAAAACAATGTCTATGCACCACCTTTCCTCTTCCACCTACTAATGTGCTCGCATCATGCTTCCAAGAGAATAAGCATCCTACCATAAATCACATGCTACAAAATATGAAATATCAAGGAAAAGGTTTAGGCCTTCATGAGAAAGGTACTTTAGAGCCCATCCAAGTCAAAGAACATCCAAGCACACATGGTCTTGGATATGTCTCCCAAAACGTGCACTCTAAAGATGTTGGTACAACCTTCGTACATCCTAAACGATCCTCTTCTACAGGCACAAGAGGTACTTCCTATCGTTCTACCAAGACATATGCCACCATCCCCCCTCCTCCATCATACTACGTAAAAACAACCATCCATCTTCCTCCCTCATCCTCTCAATCCATTTTGGGTCCTTATGTCCCTCCATCCATCATTGCTCATCCTTCATCTACTATGGGTTCTTATATCCCTCCATCAAAACCCACACATCCTCCATATACACCGTCTATTTTGGGTCCTTACATCCCAAAATCACCCCCTCCATCTTATCCTATTCATCCACCCCCTCTCCCTCACACACCACATAAAAATCCTTCCTTCATAACTCCTAATCAGGATCAACAAAGGCACATACCTACACATTCTCCATCTACACATAGTCCCTCTAACCCTACCTCCATCGCTCCACATCATTCATCTCTTCGCATCTATCCCCTTGCTACTAAAAGCACTTTGGATGCCAAAGCAAAAATGTATAAATCCAAATGTCCACGTGAATCTAAAGCTCCTCATGTCCCCTTCAAAAGACATGTTGTAGAACAGAAAAATCGAGTCCAAAATCCAAATCAATCAAAAAGGCCACAAAGGCCCATCGAAGCAAAAATAAAAACCATATGAATCCCAAAGAAAAAAGGTGCCATACCTTCAATTGAAAAGTCCATAACGACATCCAAAGTTGCTATTCCCCCACAAAATCATTCACCTCCTCCATCTCCTCAATCTATTTTGGGTCCCTACATCCCAAAAATCACTATCCCAACTCCTCCATTATCGCCACCCTCTCCATCCATTCATCCACCTATCTTTTCGCATCCACCATCACATGTGCCCATGTTGGTCCTAAACACCTTCCCCCATCATACATCCACTCCATCATTACATCCATACACTTTCCAACATCCCCTCCACTATCCTCTCTATCTCCCCCATCAAATTCCTTTAATCCATCCTCTTGCATAAACCATCCAGTCTAATAGGGTTGTACCAACATCCGCTAGTCACTTCAAACATGGGCTCTTATTACCTCATATGAAACTTAATGCGTGAGTCCTTCATCCCTATCTTTATCAATTGTCCTCTAAAATCTACATATCCATCTCCCTATCTTTATCCATCTTCGTCCACATCATACTCCAAAAAAGAGCCAAAAAATCAGAAAAATACAAAAAACAAAAAAAATAATAAAGAGAAAATCATTCGTCCAATGGTGAAAACTTGGCAAACAAGCGCCTTGGATACGTACCATGATGAAAACTTGGCAAACAAGCATCATGCATAAATTCCCCATCTTGTCTCCTTCCACGATTGGGGGCAACATCCACTTACGCATTCCTTTCCTCCATCTCCTACATCTGCCTATCTTCTGCATCCTATCCATCCTATCCCATTTATCCCACTTCCTCCCTCTTCCTTGTGATCTTGATAAATGTAGGGGCAAACCTATATCCATGCTTTGGACACCTCTTGGCATATATTCCCATCCATACACTATCATATTCCTTATCCACCTCTATCTATCTTCTATTGCCCATCTCACTCCCTTATCCACCCATCTTGCTATCCCTCTTGCCTCATCATGCATGACACATATAGAGTGGGGGCATCTCCTTATTTGCAATTGGGTCCTTGGAGACATCGTCCATCCATTCCGCCAGGTAATCTTCTCCATCTCCCCATCCTCTCATCCCATAGTCGTTTTCATCCTTTCATCCTTATCTCCCCATTCATCTATCTAAACATCCAATCCATCTCCGTATCCTTATCTTCCTATCCACAAATCCTTTTCCATATTTTCATCCTTATCTCCTCATCCGTTTATCTACCCAATAATCCATGTCATCTTTCTGAATCCTTATCATCACCTATCCATATATCCTAGCATCTTTCTATCTCCCCATCTTTATCAATCCATGCATTTTCCTTCCATCCCTTGTCATTGGTCTCTAGCTATAGGCTACCCTCATGCAATCCAATGACTTGATATTTCACTATCATCATTCCTATCTATTTCTCACATCTTCCAATCTTCATCACTCATCTATCCATCATCTATCCATATATCCTAGCATCTTTCTATCTCCCCATCTTTATCAATCCATCCATTTTCCTTCCATCTCTTGTCATTGGTCTCTAGCTCTAGGCTACCCTCATGCAATCCAATGACTTGATATCTCCCTATCATCATTCCTATCTCTTTCTCACATCTTTCCAATCTTCATCACCCATCTATCTGTCATCTATCCACCTATCCTAGCATCTTCTTATCCATCCATCCATTTCCCTCTATTATCCCTTGTCATTGGTAACTAGCTCTAGGCTACCCGCATGCAACCCAATGCCATTCACATCGTCATTCATCTCTCCTATCCATTTCCTACATCTTTCTGATATCTTATCACTCTTCATCATTCATCTATACATCCTCTCATCCTCCCAATTCATATTCTAATAATCTAGGTCACTATCCCATCCTTGAGCTTCGCATAACCCACATCCTACATATCTTACACATATCAACCATCGTTCTATCCAATCCTGCAGCCTATCCTGGCTCATCATATCCTCTCCATCATTTTATCCATTTATCTTGGTCATCTCATCATCCCTTATCCATTGTCTGTCGTCAGTCTCTGGTTGAACTACGTTGCCCTTGCGCTTTCATGTAGGCAAGGTCGATCATTTGATCCACCCCTGGGGTTCTATCTTTTGTCTGTCTTGTCTCTTCCATCGTCTATCATTGGCCTTGTGTCGAGCTACGTGGCCTTTGTGCTTTCACGTAGACAAGGTCAATCATTTGGTCCGCCCCCTGGGCATTTTTTCCATCTGATCATTAACGTCCATCCTCTATCTTTATCATCCTCTTTCCACTTTTACCATGGTCTTTTCCTGAACTACGAGGGCTCTGCGCTTTCACATAGGCAAGATCAACCCTCGAGCCCCTAAGTCTTTAGGGTGTGTTAGTCCTATTGTCTTGTCATCCTATCGTCTTGTCGTGTCATCAAGTATGTCCCTATCCTAGCTGGTGCTTATCAAACAACGGTCATCTGTATCACATGATCCAATCAGTTTCTGGTATCCTACATCATATTGATCTTTTAGTTTACTATCCATCATCGGTCGGTCTCAACAGGATGTATCCTTCCTAACAGACCTCATCAACCCCATCCATCATCTTGATCCTATGGCAAAGGACGTTTCAAACTTGATTGTGATCTTTTGATGCTTTTGACATTTTGTTTATCATTTGAGCTCCCTATCATCACTTGTCATGGTCGCCTTGATCTATCATATCATGGTGTGCTTTGACTAGTAAACATAGGGGCATATCTTGATCTTTTTTTTATGTTTTTGTTTTCTTGGTTGTCCCACGTAGTACCCACCAAGACTCTTGCGGTCTTGTGTTATGTTGGGGCATCCTTTTGTGCTTGTGGTTATCCCAATACCAGGCCCGACCATTGTCTTTATGACTTTGGGGTGTTGGAATAGCCTTCTTGTCTGTTATGTTTGTTTTATGCATTAGACACTAATCCGTCTTGGTTTACATACCTTGATGCCCGGTGTCTTATGCTATAGCAAAAATCAGTGCTCTAAGGATGGAAAATTGCATTAGGATTGCATTTCATTTTCCATTCCATCATCTTGCATATCTCCCCCATCCTCATCACCCTCATCCTCATCATCAGTGGGATGTATCCTTCCCTCTCCTTGTGTTGTTTTGGGATGTATCTTTCCCTCATCAACAACACTCTCATCGGGATGGATCCTTCCCTATCCTTGTGTTGTTTTGGGATGTATCATTCCCTCGTCAACAACACTCACCCTCATCCTCATCATCAGTGGGATGTATCCTTCCCTCTCCTTGTGTTGTTTTGGGATGTATCATTCCCTTGTCAACAACACTCATCTTCATCCTCATCAGGATGTATCCTTCCCTATCCGTGTGTTGTTTTGGGATGTATCATGTCCTCATCAATAGCACTCCATCAACCATCCACCCAATCTGGATTGTACCTGGATTGGGGCAATACCACATTTTTCCTTGCATCCATTTGTGCTCACCTTTATCTCCCATCGCTTATCATTTTTTTTTGTTTCATCACTTTACATTGTCATTTTCATATCCCCTCTCATCTCTCATCCTTTCCCCCATCTGTTTCTTCCTATCAAGAGGTCACTCGGGACCCCTCTCTTTTCCCTCGTCGCCCTCTCGAGGGGGCATACCCTTCCCATTTATCTATTTTCTCAGCCATAATCTTCATCCATTTCCCTGCTAATTTGGATAGCTCAAGTCCTATGCTGGGGCATCATCTTTCGGTTACTTCCTCTATAGAGTCATCTCCACTTTCTTTTCTTCGAAGCACAGTTATTCTAATGGTACTTCGAAGAGGGGCAAAATGTAGACATCTAAATTTGACCACTTCTACATGGTCAAAATCGTCTACTCCATTCATCTAGAGTTGTCAAAGGAATTGGCCTACAAGTTTTGATGCCAAGCTTTAGCCATTTTTATTTCCCACTCAGTCGGGGCCTTGTCCAGGATTTTCCCTTTGAAGAGTGAAATTTTTTCCACGATGAGCCTTGCCCCTATACCAAAAACCTCCTTTGGGCTCATCTCAATATTCCTTTGGGCGATTGCATGTTTTTGTTAAGCAGTAGATATTGCATAATTTTTGAGGTAGAAGAATCTAATTTAGTTGTGGATGATTGACATCCTTCAAATGACAATACACGTTTTGTACTTTGCATATTTCATGGTATCCTATAAAAATGGGGTTTTACACATGTTATTAGTAGTTCAACAATCTATAGGCGGAGACTAATGTTTTCGTTGCAATTTTTTGGCTATTAGCTTGTCTCAGGAGGCAGGTCTAAGGATACAAAATTGTTTTAAGCTATGGTTCTAATTGTAGATCAATTGCATCTGTTCAAGACAACTTCTTGTTTGCAAAGACAGAGGTAGGGACTCCAACTGGCGCACAGCTCTTGTTTTTATATAATAAATTTAAAAAAATTATACTTATATATTTTTTTTCAAATAGTATATATATTCTAATTAAATTTGATGATATAAATTTTTAGTTGTTTCAAATAATCTAAATTTAAGGATAATTAGAATGTATGTGAAGATTTTTAATGTATTGATGATGACAATCTTCATGAGAGGAGGACAACAAAGGTCATTACTTTTGACTATTTACCTCACATTAAAAGACATATTTTGAATTTTATAAAGGATATTAATCTATTAAAAGAAGCACAATTTTCTATAGAATTGTCACTAAAAGTTTTTATGCTAATGAGATCTATTATAATGAAATAATTTTGAATTAATAAAGTTATGAAATTTAATAGTAAAAAAATAAACATCATACATCACCTAATAATCAAATGGTTGGTAATCACAATCCTATGCTATATGAATTTTTTTTTTTTTAAGCTGTGAATTTTTTTCTCAATTACCACATTGCACAAATGACTTTGTACATGAGTTGATTGAGCATGGAGTTGTTTCCCATGAAGTTCATCATGTATTCTAGTATAACCTAAAATAATGATTAGGATGGCCTAACCTACTCTAATACCATGTTAGAAATTAAGATCTTAGGATACTAATCATTATAAAATTATAGAAAATAAAATGATGCACCATCATAAATTGTCACCCTTGACAATTTCACCTTATGTTTTGGTCCCCCTTAAATTATTGAACCTAATTGAGTACTTAATTCCCTAAATTATGGATTTTATGGACCAATTTTAACAATTACCAAATAATTACAAGTGAGAAATAATTGTATTTATCTAATATCTTGCCCCCAACACTAAATGCCCTAGAAAATAGGTCCAAGACACTCACACCCTGGGCCTGAGTGGCCTATTTTACCTCCAAATTCAAATATTTCAGTTGTGGCAATTTAGTATTTACAATTAAAGTGTCTAAAGTTGGCCATCAAGATTTAATTTTCAAGAAATTGAATAAATGCCTATAAATACCTTGTTATTGCATCATTTGAACATCAACTAGAAAGAGGTGAACATTAAGAGCAATTACTATCATCAAGAGCATTCAAGAGAAAGTCAAGAGCAACCATTAGAGGGTTTATTACAACAATTCAAGATCCAACATCATGTCAAAATGTATGTGAGTTTGTTCATGTTTATGTTTTCATATTTTTTGTGAAGGCTAATATTTGTAGGTCTGCAAGAAATTCAAGCCATTCAAGAAAATCAAGAAAGAAAGATATAAGACCTTGAAGTGATGTGCATGAATTTAGTACTTCAAGGAAGCCACTAAAGGGTGGTGAGTTGTAGCACTTTTTTGATTCATCATTCCTTCCTACCATTTATCTATTTATCATTGGCATTGCCATTGTGGAACTCGAAACTATAATATGGGGTTTGACTAAGGAAAGCCCCTAAATGGAACAACTCTTCCTCTCTCTTTGAATGTGCAGGTTTCATTTTTAAAGGAGATTGAAGGAAGTTTGAAGACTATTTATTCATTGTTGCAATCAAAACCCTACATCTTGTCAACTCACAAAAACTCAACTACAAATTATTTGATAGTGATACAAAAAATTTGCAAGCAAAAATTTGAAGCTCAGATCTGACATCAAAGGACTACGAAAAAATACCTTGAAAATCTCTACAAGGACACTCACACCTTGGGTGTCTATGTCCTCCAAAATTGGCCTCAAATTTTCAAGACAAGTTGATAGAACTTTGTCTTTCTTAGATTTGTTGTTTGAATTTTTGTTACAGTTTTCTAGTTATCAGAATCTTGCATTTTTGGTCTAGGGCACATTATTTAATAGGGTTATTTGGGGTAATTCAATTTCAATCAATTTCTAAGACTTAAAAGGATCAAATCCAAGTATGATTGACTCACCTTTTATGGTTGAAATTCAATCTAATTGCCTTATTGATTTGTATCCTAATGAAATCCTAGAAAATATGGAATTGACTGTAGGTTTTTGATATTAAAATTAAGGTCACCATTTTTCTTCATTTCAATTTGGTGAACCTAACATTTTAGCATCATAAACCTTCTAAAATTTTCAAAAATTCACCCTAGATCTAGGTTTTGTATTGTATTATATTGCATTTATCACTTAGGGTTTCATTTTTGCATCATAAAAGTCATAAAAATCCCAAAAAATGTATGTCATATTGCATTGTAAGTTACAATAGGGTTTGTTTCAATTATCTTAAATCAGATTTATATTTAAATTGCATTCATTAGGTAATTCAAGTCTAAAATTGTACGTTGCATTCAAATTGCATAGTTTTTTGTCAAAATTGCATCAAATCATCATTCTCAGAATTTTGTATTTTGAAATCAGTCAATCATTTCATCTTAGATCTCAAAATTGCATTTAATTTTTTTATTTAGTATTCAAACATTTTCAACACTGTTTCACATTTACATTTCCAAGTTCACAATAATAAATTCAATAAAATTTGGAAAAATATTCACTATTAAACCTATTTGCATATAGATCTGAGAACCTTAAACAGTAATAAAGATAGTAAAACTTTGAATTTTCAAAAACCCTATCTAGGACACAAACACCCTAGGCACCTCTATCTTGCTATTTTTGACTAAAATTTGACTTAGATCTCTATTTTTGTGCTCTATGCCTATTTTGTTGTCTAATTTATGATTTGGGATTTTCAATTGCAAAAAATAGTGTTACATTGAAAATAAGGTGTCACTTTTCTTAGCTTTTTGAAAAAAATTTGTATTTCAATATTGGCAGTTATCAGATCTATAGGATAATTTTTTACATTTTTTGAAACAGTATGTAATCTAGGTAAATTAATTTTCATTTTGGTAAAATTTCAAAACCCTAGGTTGTTACAACACATTGCAAACTTAAAATATTTTAAAACAACTGTATAATTAATTCCAAATTTAGGTTTCAACATTGTCACATAGTCACTTTATGTCACTAGTGCCTCTAAAACTAAAATTTTAGACAAAGCCCTAGTTGGACATAAGCACCCTGGGTACCTCTGTTGTACTAAATCTACCTCAAATTTTAGGTGCAGATTCATACTTGTTGTCAGTTTGCAAATCTAGAGTTTGATTTCTAGATTTATGTTTGTAATAGGTCTATAAGTTTATTTTCAATCCTAGCTTGCCTTAACATGCATAAACCTAGATTACAATTGATTGATCTTAGAGAAAGCATAGTCATGTTAGATCTCTTTCCACTAGCACATTGTATATTTACCAAGCCCTTTAGTTGTGTTGAATTTGACATGTTAGATGATACCCTTGGGGACTTCATCTCACCTATATTTTCCACTAAGACTTCTAACATTCCAACAAATGCAATCATTGATACTCATGATAATCATAGTAGCTATTCTCATAATATCCCTCATAATTGTGAGAGTATCTTGACATAAGAAAATTAAATCATTGACACATTTCTTAATGCCACTTTGCTTAATATGCATTCACCTCCCAACATCTTCCCTACTTGTGACAACGCTTTGGTGCAAGAGGATGCAATAATGGAAAATCACAGTAATTATAATTATTCTTCTCCTAATACCTCACCCACTTGTGAAGAAGGTATTGTGGTGTTAGAGGATCTAATCATTGAGTGTCATGAGAATCTTGTTTGTTTCTCTCCTAATACTTCACCTACTTGGGAAGATATTGTGGCATAAGAGGATGAAATCATTGATACATTTATTTCAATAGAAATTAAGATGGATGGCATAGATGAAGATGCTAAGTTGACATTAGAACCCCCCTCAATAGAAGATCATCAACAAGTAGACAACTTAGTTAAGGTTATGAACACACAATTGATGATTGAATCTCCTTTAATTAGTGAACCTCTCAAATCACCTCTCATTATAAGACCTCCTAAACCCCCTGGCCATATCTTGAACATTTCAAGACAACTCACTAGTAAACATGTGTCACTACAACCAAGATATCACACAATTGATCACACATACAATTTTTTTTAGTGTAGTGGTAAAAAGTATGATCGTTTTGAGCAACTTCATAGTATTCTAAAAAAAATATCCCTTTGGGACTTGATTCAAACATTGCCTACATATAATAGGATGCTCTAAGAGGCTTTGTAGAAGACTGATGCCCCACTTTCTATTAGACCAAATGGTGTAGCTACCTTGTTTTACTGTATGCAAGTGACAAAGTTGGATATTACATTCCCTCAACATGAATTACCCTCACTTGAAATCCAAAATAAACATGAGGCCTTAATGATAAAGGTGATAATTAATGAAACTAGAGTTATACATACTCTCATAGACAATGGAAGGAGTCTTAATGTTTATAGCATCGATCTCCTAGATAAAATTGATGTGGACAAGAATCATATAGAACTCAATAATGTTAATATTTGTGGCTTTGACAATGTTAATAATCAATCATTAGGAATGATCACATTACCCATTGATGTTGGACCCATGTTTTTGCCAATCCCTATCTATATCATGCCAAGACCTCTCATACAATCTTCTCCTAGGTAGACCATGGATTCATGCCATGAAGGGAGTCATGTCTACTCTTCACTATGAGATGAAGTATGAATATAATAACAAGATATGCATGGTTAAAGTGGATGGACAAAGTTACAATTCATAAGTTAAAGATGATCATAACACTTCCAAATCTCTTAATACTTTGATTCCAACTTCAAAGGTAGAACCTATACAAGTTGATGATAATCTTAATTTTCTTTCACCTACAGTGAAACTCGTAGATGATAATTGGGGGTCGATATATTTTACACATTGTTTCAAAGGGAAGTCTAAAATCTCACCATCAAAGTCCAAAGTGTCTAATACAAATGATTAATCTTCAAACACATGTTTTGGGGATGATTGGGGTTCATTAGATTATATACCCTCTTTTATGGGAGAGTACAAAATATCACAATATAAACCAAAATAGTTTTATGTTTCATTTGTTCAACTTGGCTCTACATCAACAACATCACTCCATGGTGGTGATGGGGGCTCTTCAACTCCCGTCCCTCATGAGAGGAATATGCGTAACTTTTAAAAACTTAAAAAGGATTTGTGTGCTTAGGAAGAAGCCAATATTTCTCAGAAGCATGTAGATAAAATATCTTCATTTGATATGGAAGCATGTTATGGTCTTGGATACAAAATTCTTTCTAAACATGGATGTAATGAAAACATGAAATAAAATGATAGGAATCAAGTGAATTTTATACCATACTTTTCAAAGCAAGGTCTAGGTTTCCAACATTCCTCCACATCTTCATCTAATGTATGTATGCCATCTTGTGATAAGAAAGAAATATTTTCTTCACAAGAGAAATAAATTTCCCCTACTATTGATCAAGAGAATATCTTGTCGAGGCTTCTCAAAGCCCACCTAATTACTCTTCCTCCAAGAACACAAAACAAATTTTATAACAAAAACTCATTTTGTGCATATCATTGAATGTCCCCTACTATTGATCAAGAGAATATCTTGTTGAGGATTCTCAAATCCCACCTAATTACTCTTCCTCCAAGAACACAAAATAAATTTTATAAAAAAAAATCATTTTGTGCATATCATTGAGTGCATGGTCATTCTATTAATAAATATTAGGCCTTGAATAATAAAATAAAGCTTAAGGATTGTGGTGTTCTTCCATGTGTTGATGCACCTAATCTCTCTAATCAATAAATATCTTCATCCTATCGTGGTGCTCATCACTATGTGGCATTTTTAGCTTTATGTAGTTTTCTCATTGTCATTCATGGTGGTACAATCTTAAGTGCAACCATATTTTTCATGGTAGCAACATGATAGTCCTTGGTGTGGTTGTCCTTGTATCTATCCTTAGGTGGCAAGGATAACTAGTTTTGGGAGGCATACATTATTTTCAATGATCCCCTCTTCCTCTATTTCTCCATAAAATAGCAACATATCAAGTCTGTTGATATTTAAGGGGGGGACATATATTACCCCTATCCATTTCATATTGTGATATTTACCTATTGGCATACCCTCTTTGGCGATGGTGTTGTTTATAGAACCCCCTAAAGTGTATAGAACCCCCTAAAGTGTGGTTATCAATTCATCCCTTGAGATGTTAAACTTTATGCACCCCCTAAGGTGAGTTTTACTCATCCCCTGAGACATTAAACCTTGTGCACCCTCTGAGGCGAGTTTTACTCATCCCCCAAGATATTAAACTTTGTGCACCCCCTGAGGTGGGTTTTGTTCATCCCCCAAGACATTAAACTTGAGCACCCATTTTTAACATGGCCACCTAGCATAACACAACTTTCTTTCCAGTAGAGCCATGTGTTCATAAGTGATTTTGCATCCTTATGAGAGCATTATTTTGTTAGACAACACATTCTATGGATGATGTTTGGTATTTAAGACAATCTAAGACTTAGGTCTCTTTGCCTTACCGACTCAAATCATTTTAGTACTAACTTTGTGTTTTTTGTGTGTCTTCTTCATGTTTGCATTGTGTTTACATCATGTTTGTTTTTCATTTCATCATCTTTATGTTCCATCATGCCATGTGTTTTCATCATGTATGCTTTGTGTTTTCTAACATGTATGTTTGTGTATGTTATCTTGATACATTTCTTAGATGTACGTGTTCCTTTATGATTTTGTTGATTTTCCATGGGACCTTGGATCCTAGGGGCTTGTGCACTCCCCCTAGATCCTTAGTCATCCTATCTCTTCAACATTTGTACAATTGAACCCCTCTTGACATAGATTTTCTACTTTAGTGTGTTTGAGTGTAAGTTCATACACACACTAAAGTGGGGGCTATATGTGCAATCGTAAATTGTCACCCTTGACAATTTCACCTTATGTTTTGATTCCCCCTTAAATTATTTGACCTAATTGAGTACTTAATTCTCTAAATTATGCATTTTATGGCCCTTTTTTAACAATTAACGATGAATTGCAAGCAAGAAACAATTTCATTTATCTAATACCTTACCCCCAACACTAAATTCCCTAGAAAATAGGTCTAGGACACTCACACTCTAGGCATGCATGTCCTATTTTCCCTCCAAATTCAAATATATCGGTTGTGGAATTTTAATATTTGCAATTAAAGTGTCTAAAGTTAGCCATCCAAATTTAATTTTTGGGAAATTGAATAAATGCATACAAATACCTATTTATTGCATCATTTGAATACCAACTAGCAAGAGGTGAACATTAAGAGAAATTACTAGCATCAAGAGCATTAAATACCAAGTCAAGAGTATCCATTAGAGGATTTATTGCAGCAATTCAAGATCCAACATCATGTCAAAATGTATGTGAGTGTGTTCATGTTTATGTTTTCATATTGTTTGTGAAGGATAGTCTTTGTAGGTCTCTGAGCAATTCAAGCCATTCGAGCAAATCAAGAAAGAAAGATCCAAGACCTTGAGTTAATGTGTATTACTTCAGTCCTTCAAGGAAGCCTTTGAAGGGTGGTGAGTTACAATACTTTTTTTATTCATCCTTCCTTCCTACCATTTATCCATTTATTTATTTATCATTGATATTGTCATTGTGGAAGTGGAAACACTAACATGGTGTTTGACTAAGGCAAGCCCCTAAATGGAAACCCTTCCTCTCACTTTGAATGTGCAGGTTTCAGGTTTAAAGGAGATTGAAGGAAGTTTGAATACCATTTATTCATTGTTGCAATCAAAACCCTACATCTTGTTAACTCGTAGAAAATCACCTACAAAATTATCCAACAATGATCCAACAAATTTGTAGGTAGGAATTTGAAGCTTAGATTTGACATACGAGGACTACAAAAATAGATCTAGAAAATCTCTACAAGGACACTCATGCCCTAGGTGTCTATGTCCTCGAAAATCAGCCTCAAATTTGTAGGACAGGTGCACAAAACTTTGCCTTTCTTAGATCTATTGTCTGAATTTTTGTTATAGTTTTCCAGTTATCAGAATCATATATTTTTTATCTAGGGAACATTGTTTAATATGGTTATTTGGGGTAATTCAATTCCAATCAATTTCCAAGACTCAAAAGGATCAAATATAGGTTTTATTGACGCCTTTTATGGTTGAAAGTCAATCTAATTGCCTTGTTGATTTGTATCCTAGTGAAATCCTAGAAAATATGGAATTGACCTTAGGTTTTAGACATTAAACTTAAGGTCACCATTTTTTTACATTTCAAATGATAATCATACAAGCATATATTTTGTACATTACACAAGATATACAAGGAGAAAACCCTTTCGGGTAGAAAACCTCATAAAACATCATTCTATTAAAACACTTACTATAATGGTCTATTATAAGATATAATGAACTTGGGGAACCCTTCTCCATACTTCCACATGGCCAATAATACCTCATGTGCATAGTTATAGAATTCAATATCAATCTCCAAATTCTTCACCTCTCAAATGAGAGGGAAGGGTATGTGTAGGATCATGATGGGCCAAAAAGTGGTGATATCTAAGTGATATGATGGCCCATGTGGTTGACGAATTTTTTTTTACCCAAAATTGATGAAACAAAAAGGATTTTTAAAAGATATTCTTAGCTTTCCACCAATATAAATTATTCTTTACTTTGAATTTAATAAATAATTATTATTCATTTTCTATTTGAATTACGACTAAAGTCCTGATTGATTGACTGATTGAAAAACATCTATAGCTTTCAAATGGTATCACATTTTTTGAATCTGAAACATGCATCACATTCTATGCTTCACATACTATAGGATTAAAAAAAAATGAATTTCATGAATTTTTGACCAAGTTAAGGTGGTTAGACATACGATTTTTATATATTTTAAAATTGGTAATAAAAAATTCATAATTAATTATTTACTTGGAAAAAAATTACCAAAAATATGCATCACATAGGGACATGAGTCCCCTAATTATATCTAAAATATTATAAAAAAATATTATCATTTTATTATGGTTAGGGTGGTCAGACATACACCTACTTCTTATTTTTCCCTGAAATTTAAGTACTACTGCATTGAAATTTCAAATTTTCACCAAATATAATTTAAAAAAAAAAAAAATCCTATTATTTTAGAAACTACATTCAATTTGCTACAGATTCTATTCTTACATATTTTTTGAAATAATATAGATAAATTATTCAAATTTTTACGTCAAGTTGCCTAACTCTTATTTTTTGAATTTTATTGCCACTTAAGGGCCTGTTTTTTCCATGATGATCTTGCACATACTCGGAACCTCCTTAAATATTGGAGAAAGATTGGCATAATACCTTAAGGTGTATTAGTCACACCTATTCAAAATAACCATTCATAAATAAAAATAATTTAATATACTATAATTATTTCAAATGGGATATGATTAATAAAGCATATAACATATAAGGTTTAATAACCTTATATTAGAACATTATATAAATGTTATAAGGGTATGACCCCTAATAAAATTTTGTTCTAACAATTTTTCAGTGCAGTAAAGCTAGATTTAGGAGGATACTTTGAGAAAATATTATAAAATTAGATCATGATGAGGCTCATTATAGAAACTTGATTTAAACCCATCCTTTAGTTCAAAGTCTACAACTACAAAAGGGAACAAGATGATAGAAATTCTTTGGAAGTGGAGAGATATTTTAGTAATAGAATCAAAATCAATTTGGATATAACAATTGTGCATGTATGGGATTCACCTTTCAATATCATCCCAAGTGTTACATGGTTTCCTAGATAGTGATATAACATGGATTATTGCACAAAACATGCTCAATGTCTTTTTTTTTTGAATATTTTGGTAGTGGAACATTATATGATATCATACACTTCAAAGATGATAGTTGCAAGAGGTTGATTTGAAACTCTCAAATGAGGATTATAGTGGCATCATATTTTAGTTTAGATGTTAGGACCCTTTAAATACATTTCTCCTGAATATTCCAGTACATTGCTCCTAAATATTCCACATCATGGATCTACAACATGAAATGAAACATATATAGTTTTGGAGTAGTGATATTGCAATCTTTGATAGTCATTTCCTTAGAAAATTTTGAGTAAAGCTTATCATTTAATTTATCTAAATATTTATAGTAAAATTGTTTAAGGTATGCTCCCAGGAGTTATTATAACTTTATTTTTATAAAACTTTATAAACTCTCAAAAATTGAAAAAGAAATCATTACAAAAATTGAAAAGTCTCTCTTTTCATTTATTGTGAAAACTTCAAAAGAAAGGCAAGTTCAATTTTGTGAAGGGATAGGGAATTACTGAAGGAGAGGATGGATTTTCTTATTTGTAAATAGGAAAGAGTTTGTAAATGTAATGCCCCTCCCATTTGCAACTTGTATCTATGTGGGATTGGTGTTTCAACTTCATCGTTTTCCTTGAGATGCTTGTATGCCCATGTGATGCTTAAATGCTTGGCTTATCATTATGCTTTAGTTCAGTGATAGACATATTATTTTTATGCAATGGTCAAATTTGAACCTGATTATTAATATTCAAAATGAATGATTTATATAATGAATGATTGATATAATGAATGTATGAATGTTACTTTTATGCTTTATGCTATTGTACCCCATTGGGTGATTATGTTGTGGTTCAATTATATATATGCATTGATCAGGTACCCTAGATGTGCATTGAGTTATTATAGGTATAGGGTTATTTCTCCACCTAGCTACATAGGTCTAAGTTATTCCCCAACAATGGTTATTTCGGAGATGTCACACTGGGCCTCCCTATCTATTCCCCAATTGTACTTTAATCAAGTATGCTATGTATCATATTTGACTACTACTGACCCAAATTTGAGTTAGTAGTGATTTTGGAATCCCTTTATGTCATGAAATGCCAATGTATGCATGTTTTAAATGATTTCTTAAATTTTACATTTTTCGTAAAAATATTCTACGAGTTGCATATTTGCTTGATTAATCATATTTTAATTATGAAATTATATTAACACAAAATATTTAAGTGATAGTTTACATTCCCCTTTGTATCGTAATAGAATGTTTGATGAGTTAGAATATTTTTATGTCTAAGGTTTATTTCCATAAAAATTGGGAAAATATAGTTAAGTTAATTAATATCAAAAAATTCTTAGGTTGGGAATGTGTATTTATACTCAATTTAATCAGGTCGTTATATAATTGCTACTGAATAAAGGAAAATGGTTTTTTGTGTTCAAAAGAAATTTTAGAATTTAAAATATAGAAAAATGAATTTATATATTTTATTTTCAAAACTCAAAATGGATAAATAGGAAAAAAGGGCTTTCTTTTCATTTTCATGTGTATTTTGTAAAGAAATGGAGGAGAAAACCCTACTCTTTGGAAAATTTATTGTGTGAATTGTGAGAGAAATTGTGAAGGGAATTGAATTAGATTGGATGCATTTGAATAGGAATTGGAAGAAAAGTCTGCTTGTGAGTGGATTCATGTGTTTGTGGTGTGTGCTTGAGGTATTCTTCATTTTGGATTTTGGCTAAAATTTAGGAAATTCTTTAAATTATTTTATTTTATTCATTGTATTCAAGTTTGAAGGGTTATAATATGATTAGGGGAGTGTTCAAAACTCCCAGTTCCTTTTATTTCATGAATTTTCATATCGTATATTTAGTTTTATTAAAAAAAATAGAATTTTCCCAAAAACGTGCTTATAATGCCCTTTTTTTTAGAAATGATCAAAAATTGAAATTGATGGTTTAATATGGGTGTTGGGAACTTTTATAACCAAAGGGTATTGTTAGAATTTTAATTTTTGAAAATGTAAATTTTGAAGAAATTTTTAGCTATTTTAATGGTGTTTTGAAGAAATTTTTGGTTTTCAGTTATTTGAAAAGTTAGAATTTTTTTAAAGTTTCAAGTGAATTATGATGTTTTAGAATGTGGTAATGGAGGTGTACTTCATGAAATTTTGAAACAAATGTTTTGAAATCTTGTTGTGAAAATTTGTTGAAAATAGAATTTATGCATTATTTTCCATGCCACACTCATTGGTGAGTGTAGTGAGCCTAGGATGAAGGTGTGTGCTGGAAAAATATGCGTATCAAAATGATAAAACAAAACACACATCCATGCAATGTATTATATAAAAGGAATCTAAATAGCAGAATTAAAAGCTACAGGTATCCTCTTAATTCATTCCATGGTTCTCTAGTCTTAAGGACCTCTAAAATTAATGCTCTCGGATCTTATTAATGTTGCACATGAACCTGCAAAGATGACAACTTAAGAAATGAGATGCTATTATAGAATCTACAGGCCTATATTTTTGTATTTTCGATATTTGATGCTTGAATGCTAAATGATCCTACGATGAGGTGTTGTTAAAATCAAAATGGTGCTAAGACTAATGATGTTATTCTAATGGAAATGCTACATGAAAGATGCAATAACTAAACTATTCAAATTTAAATTTCCATAATAACTCTAAATGAAACTAAGATGCAAAAACTAACTACAATGCTCTCTAAAAATTCTCTCGAATTGCACTAATAATTATGCAGCATAAGTTTGTGATCTAAATCTTTATCAAAAGCTATAGAAATGTGCTCTATTTATAGATTTTTCAAGGCTCAAGATGATCTGGAAACGATGGACAATCGAGATTGTGATCCTACGACATCAACGATGGAGCACAAGGAGGTTGGAGAGAATCAGGGAGATGGTTCCCTTTAAAACTCTTTGCCAAGTGTTAAAGAGAATCAAAGAGAAGAAGAAGCCATTTGTCCAAATTGGTTCCAAATTGGTTGCAAGTTTGTTGATGATAATTTAGAAAATTCAATTTTATGTGACACATGGTGAGGTGGAAGGTGAGTTGGAGGTGGTTAGAAGAAATATGGAGACATGTGCTAATTTGAATTTAAAAATTCAAATTTAAATAGAAGAGAGAAATTAATTAAAACAACAAATTATTTAATTAATTTAGGAAAAAAGTGATTTTGCAAAAGAAGAATTAAGGTAATGAACCATATAAATAAATTTCTCAATTTATTTATAATAGTAGAGGAATTAGAAATTATTAATTAAATAAGAAGTATTTAATTAATTTGTGCTCTAGACCATTTTTACGTGTATACATTTTGCCCCTCTTTGAAGTGATGTGCACAGACGCATTGCTTCAAAGAATATTTTTTTCCGACCATGATGATAAAATTTTTGACATGCCCCAGAAATTGATTTTGCAATGATGATGAAAGGATGCCCCCTCGGGAGATAAATCAAGGATTTTTGAAATTTTTGAAATTTTTTGATGATTAAATGATTTTTCACTGATATGCTGATAATTGTCAGATTTGATAAGGATGACTTGATTTATTTCTCAATAATGATTTAAAGTCCAACCACATTGTTGATTAGTTGATAAAAAGGCCCATTTTGAAAAATTAAATAAATGTCACCATAATTACCCCTTAATTAGCCCTTAAAAGGTCAAAAAGAGTAAAAGAAGGCTCATTTGTAACTTGTGCATTGTGAAAACTTGAGAGAGAGAAGAGCCAAGATGGATAAGATTCCACGCCACACTCACATATTCGAGCAAGTTCACCGCCACTAGCGTCCAGCCGCATATGGACCTCCGGTATGTACCTCGAAAACCACTTTTTCAATTTTGAATTTGAATTTTTACCACTTAAAATTCATTTAAAAATTAGATATTTTCACACGTTTTAGCGCATTAGGTTAGGATTTTAGTGCATCTAGAACCCTCTTTAGCACATAAGGTTAGGTATAGGTCCAAAAATAGTTTAGTGTATCAGGAACCCGCTTTAGTGCATTAGGTTGCTAGATTAGCACATCTGTATTTTAACGCATAGGGTTGATAAAGTCGCACATAGGGTAGGTCAAATAGCGCATTCGAGAAACGGCGCATCGGGACCCTGTTCTAGCGCATCGATGTTGTTTTCCAGCGTATCCAAGAAATAGTCCATATAAGACCTGTTCTAGTGCATCCGATAGTTTTTCTAGCGCATCTGGTAGATTAGTGCATAGAAACTTTGTTTTAGCGCATTGAGCCAAAATTGATGATTTTGAAAATTCCTCCTAGATTTTGATGATTGATGATCATGTCAACTGATGATAGAATGATGTTGATAGATAGGTTGATGATCATCCTCATGATAGGTGAGTAATGATGATAGGATAGATAAAATTGATTGATTGATGGTCGTCCTCATGATAGGCGAGGAACGATGATAAGTTGATTGATGTTGATCGATCTCATGACAAATGAGAATTGAGTGATAGGATAGGTGCTCCTCGAGATTTGATAAAAATCTCACGTGAGTTGATTTGATTAAATGATATACTGATTGATAGGGTTGATTGATTGATGTGTTGACTTGATACGTTGGTTTGATTGTAGGAGGTTGGCTTAGGGAACCTACAAGTTTGAGAGCGCTTTCTCGAGACGTGGAACATAATCCCACAACTTATCCTAGCAGACCTGGCTATCATTGATCAGTGCGGATTGACTTCTCTGATTGACATTCCCCAATATTGGATTAACCAGGGGTTATTGATTGCACTTGCAAAGCGGTGGTATAGTGAGCACAACACCTTTCATTTGGCAACTGGTGAGATGATAGTGACACCCGAGGACGTATATTGGATTCTGAGGATACTAGTCGTGGGTGATTTAGTGGTGTACAATCATGAGGAGCAAGGCAAGACTGATGCCATTCGATAGCTTTTTCATGATGATCAGTTTATTGGATACGAGATATCCTGGTGGGAGTTGATTGCGACCCATCAGACCTTACCCTGTGTGCTGGCAGGATTCATTGGTGGATTTATGTGCCCTAACCTTAGGTCTAAGGGATTTTTAGTTGGCTGGGGGTAGATCTTAGACAACATAATTTCTCATGGTATGAGATATGCTTGGGGTCCGTGCATGCTTGCACACCTTTATCATGATTTGCATCAGGTTGTTTACCTTTGAGCCAACAGTCCGTCGACAGGATGTACATTATTGTAGCTTTGGGCCTAGGAGTATATAGCTATTACACGACTAGTGGGAGGTAGGCCTTGGCCAGCAGGATGACCGTATGTTTTTGGGTACATAGGACCACTTGTCCAGCATAAGTTGGGCAAGTTAGAGTATTGGAGGAGAGTCCTTGATGACTTGGACACTGTTATATGGCAGCCATATCTTGATTGCGAGGTATGGCCATAGGATGATATTGAGATGCCATATGTCTTCTGTAGCAGATATTTGATTGGCAGAATGCCATACATTCTCAAGAGGTTCCTTTTTGGAAAAGTGTACATGCAGTATGGCAAGGTTCAGGGGATGCCCCAAGGAGTGGCACACTATGCTCATTGGAGACAAGATATTCCAAAGTGGAGGCTAGCCCTTGATTATGATGCGGCGTGTGTAGATTATTATGGCTTACAATCGATTTTGTGGTAGTACCACATGGAGGTTATTGATTCCCAGATGACAATAGATTATGTTGAATATTTTCATACACACCCATTTCCACAAATATCCAGTCTGGATGAGCTTGGACCGATTTTGGAGGTTGGGAGGAGGGTAGGACCGGTCGTACAATGGAGGGGTGATGGTGGTGAGGAGGCGGCAGAGGGCGATTATGGAGGTGATGATGGAGGTGATGATGGGGGTGACGGGGGTGGACACAGAGGAGGTGATGGAGGAGGTGGTGGGCGAGGTGTACCAGACTTTGGGGCTATCCTCAAGAGGAGGAGATCAGCTCTTGTTGGGCATCGGCTAGTAGTTCTTAGGATGCCCTCTTAGAGGTAGCAGACACAAATAGTCGGGTTGTAGATTCAAGTGCAAACTCTTCAGGGATAGGTGTAGGCATTACAAGCACAGCTAGCTCAGGCTTAGGCCCAGCTACAGGCATAGGCATCGGCACAATTACAAGCACAAGGGTAGATGGTAAAGTTGTAGGCCCAGGTAGCCACCCTCACCGCAGAGAGAGATGTCGCCCAGAGATAGGGAGAGCAGGTAGTGGCAGTGATAGACATGATCTAGACAACTGTCGAGGGGGCTGGTATAGGTGATCTCGTCTGAGAACTTAGAGAGTCCGCCAAGGAGGAAAAGTATTATGGGGGTAGGTACAATGAGGCAATACCAGCAGAGTAGAGGGTCAACTATGCTCGATCCAGATCCGATCTCTCTCAGTCTTGTACCACCAACAGAGGCATGACACAGCCACTTTCGGGGGGCCCACTAGGTGGAGGTCCACCAGGAGGAGGACCATCAGGGGTAGGACCATTAGAGGCAGGCGGTGTGGGACAGAGTCCTATGACTTCTGGGGGCAGCACCACAGGATTACGTGGTCATATTTGACATATATTGTATCAAAGACTCGACTTTTGCCACATTTTTGATGTATCAGTTCATTTGATATCATTGTACACCTGACATGTTATTATTTTGGGGTTATATGATATGTAGCGGTGTTCTAGCGATCTATGTGTTGATGCTTTTATTATGGATGTTTATGATGAATGCATTTAATTTATATGTTCTATGTGATGATGATATTCTATATGATCATGCATTAATGAGATGATGATGCTATGCTTTTGTGTGAGATGGATGTGATTTATGTGTTTATGAATGATGCTTTTATGGTGATGCATGAGATGGATGTGATTTATGTAAATGAGATGATATGCATTGTATTTTTGTAATTTTTCACATGTATATATCGGTGTATGGATACAAATATGAATGCATAAATGGTTTTATTTATGTAATGAAAATGTAAGATATGAATGATTTAATGAATGAATTTATGCTTTATGGATGCAAAAGTATGGATTTACGATAATGCTCTCTTTTTGGATTTTTCATGAGGCGATTAAATGACCTAGATGCATGGATGACTATGTAAATGAATTAGGATCATGAATGATGCTTATGTATGTATGGATGCAAATGTATGTATGATTTTTTTTCATGCCCCTTATGTGATGTTGATTATGCTCTTATGTGTAATGAATGTTATTATGGAAATGAAATGTAATGCACTTTCCTGTATTTTTGGTATTTTCTATGCAAATATGTGACATAAATTCATAAATGTGAAATGAATTACGATCATGAATGGATTATGATGTTATTATTGATGATGAATGCATATATGGATGGATTATGGATAAATGAAAGAATGCATTTATTATGATCTTGATGTATGATATGAATGTTGATGGTATTATGGGAAATGCTTTATTTTTTGGAATTTTTCATGATGCAAATGGTATGATGAATGAATGCATGAATGATTTGGAATAGTGGATATTGCAAATGTATGATGCCTAATATGATAATGATTTGATGTATGGATGGATTTATGATGATGCCTTTTTATTGATATGATGTGGAAATGTTAATGCAAATGAATGATTTTTTTTGTTATGTCAAGTGTACTCAATCTTGTAGTGAGAGATAACATCATGTTGAGAGTTACTAGTGTTGGAAAAAACTATAATGAAAATGCAGAATTAAAATGAATGCAATCTTATTTATGCAATGTTGCCATCTTATTCATTGTGCTTATTATCATCATTAAGCATTTTATTATGTTGAAATTTGGTACAAACATCGATGATATAATTAGACCATGATGACCTGAGTACAACTTCCGTACAAATTCCGTTGGGATTTGATAATACAAGATAACACAAGCATCTAGGTATAATTAGACCAAGATGACCCGAGTATCACTTGTGTAAATAGATAAGAGTTAATCATGTTCCCCTGCAAATTCGAAATGTCATCAATGATACTTTGTAGAGAATGTCCCATGAAAATTTGCACAGTAGTAACGATTGACTCACATACAACAGACAAATAAAATATCATTCTCAATCACAACTCCTCTAGTTCATGACATCATTGAGGTACTCCTAAGAAATGATAACAACAATCAAGATACATCAATTGAACATTTGTGTTAAGAGTGATCCAACCATGATTTAGAAGATGATCCTTTAGTGATGATTGATTTGATTTGAGTTTTGATGTTTGATTTGATTTGGATGGTTGATTGGTTGATCAGTTAATGTTTGATGTTCATTTTTTTGATGGTTATCGTGATTTTTTTTTTTGCCAAGGTTGTTTTATTGTTTGCTTGCTTGTTGGTTTTAAGTTCAACGGTCGTTTGCCCCCAGTGAGATCAAGATTTTTCCCCTAGTGAGAAACAAACTAGATTATTATGGATATGTACAATGATGACCAAGCCAAGGTGGGACACGATCGAAGCAACCGGATATAGACATGAATCTTGTTATATGATAGGCATCAATGCGTAGTGATAGCAAAAAGAGGGTGGTCAACACACACTCAAATAGACGGAGAAGCTGACTCATCATAAATAGCGCCTATTTACCAGGTTTTCACTACTCACTTTTATTGCATTTTTTTAGATTTTATGATTTTTTTGCTATTACCAAGGCGCTTGTTTGCCAAGTTTTCATCAAGCTAATGATTTTTTTGATTTTTTCACTTTTTTTGTTTTTGTTTTGCTTTTTCTAATTTTTTTGTCTTTTTTGATCTTTTTGATTTTTATGTTGCCACCAAGATGCCTTTTTGCCATTTTTTCATCAAGGCGACCATTTTTTCAAGACTTTTTTTGCTTTTTAGGATTTTTTCAGGACTTTTTCTACTTTTTAGAAAAATTTCAAGACTTTTAGGCATGCACCGGTTGCATTATGTATAAAACTTCTTCAAATGAAGGTTGTTCATTGGTTCTTCAAATATATCCCCCTCTGGTGTAGATAGTTGATATGGTCTTGATCCGAACTCTAATACAATAACAAAAGGACCTAACCAATTTGGCTCAAATTTTCTTTTCTTTTCACGGTCCTGCTAATTTTGAGGATTTTCCTTCAGTACTAGATTACCTACCTAAAATGTCTTAGGTTTGACTTGTGATTGTAGCTTATTGACATTATTTTCTGATAGGCCTTTAGGTGATCCACTGCAAGTTGACGAAGTTCATCCAACAATTCTAGTTCTTGCAGTCTAGAAAAATGATAATCCTCATATGAAATGAAACCTTTCAAGGACACACAGAGTGACAATATCTCAACCTCAATAGGCAAGACAACTTTAGATCCATAGACCAAAGCATATGGTGTGGCACCTGTGGGAGTGTGGATTCTTGTATGATAAGCCCACAAAGCAGGTTTCAGTTGGATATGCTATTCACGTCCAACATCGTTGATGTTTTTCTTTAAGATTTTTAGGATAGTTTTGTTTGAGGCCTCTACTTGGCCGTTCCCTTGAGGATAATAGGGCATAGAGAACCGATGCTAGATAAAAAATATTTCATAGAGTTTTTGCACATATTGGTTCTTGAAAGGTCTGCCATTATCAGTGATAATGGATTGAGGTATACCATACCTACAGATGAGGTAGTTTGGGATGAAGGATGATATTTTCTTTCCTATGATGGTGGATAGAGGCACGGCTTCGACCCACTTTGTAAAGTACTCTGTAGTTGTGATTATGAACTTATTTCCATTGGAGGAAGATGGGTGAATTTTTCATACAAGATCCAATCCCCACTGAAAAAACAACCATGTTGATGCAAAGGGTTGTAATTATTGTGCTGGTGCACGGATGAGATTACCGTGGATCTAGCATTTCTGACACTTCTTGACAAATTGGAAGGACTCTCTCTCCATAGTCGGCCAATAGTATGCCAAATGGAGGAGTTTCTTAGCAACAGTTAGACCACTTGAATGAGTGTCACAGATACCCTCATGAACTTCTTGCAAAGTCGTTTTAGACTTATCACCTTCTAGACATTGTAAGAGAGTTCCATCAAGTCTTTGTTGGTATAGTACATCTGCTATAAGGGTATGACGGGCAGCTTAGTGGATGAAATTTCATTTTTGGTTTCGGGAGAGATCAGGAGGTAGAATATTATCTTTCAAGTAGGTATAGATCTTCCCGTAAATGGAGGTATTGACATCGATTAGGTGGCATATGAGGTTGGATTCAAGATCATTGTAAGCAGGGGTAAATAGTTGTTCCACCATGAACTCATAATGACATAATTTTTCTAGAATTTGGAGTAAAGAAGCAATGGTAGCCATAGTGTTAGTAGCTTTGTTGTCAACCCTTGGGATTTGAGCAAATTTCATATCAATAAAATATTTCTTGAAGTCATCAATCATCCTTTTGTAGGGCATTATTTTGTCATCTTTTGTTTGGTAATCATCATTGACCTGATTGATGACTAGTTGAGAGTCCTCGTAGACCTGCAGCTCTTTAATTTTCCATTCCACAACTATCTCGATGTTGATGATGAGGGCCTCATATTCTGTCGTGTTGTTGGTGCAAGGAAACATCAGGATACATGACTTTGGAATGGTGTGTCCTAGAGGAGTGATGAATAGAATTCCTGCTCCTAATCCATGTTGAGTATATGAGCCATCAAAATACAATACACATTGTTGTGCTATGATTGTTAGGCATCTGCATCTGGGAATTTGATGTGAAGAGGGTGGTCATCATGAATTGGTGCTTCCGCTAATTTATCGGTGATAGCTTGGCCTTTGATTACTTTTCTGTCAACATATTGGATATCAAATTCATTGAGTATCATCACCCACTTGGCTAGTCTTCCAGTCATATTTGCTTTGTTAAGGAGATATCTCAGAGGATCTATTTTGGCTATGAGTCTGATTGTGTGAGTCAACATATAGTGTTGCAATTGTTGCATAGAAAACATTGCTTCTAGACAAGCTTTCTCAATGGGTGTATAGTTGATTTCATAACTATTTAGGGTCTTGCTGATGTAATAGATTGCTCCCTCCTTTCTTGTTTAATCTTCTTGTGCTAACAAGGCTCCCAATGATTGATCAGTTGTGACTATGTACAGTAAGAGAGGCTTTCCTTCTATTGGAGGTGCTAGAATAGGTAGAATTACTAGGTATTGCTTTAGTTGGTTGAAAGCTTCCTCACATTTCTCATCCCATCCAAAGGAAACATTCTTGTGCAAAAAATGGGTAAAAGGATGTGTCTTATCAGCTAGTTGCAATATAAATCTTCTGATTGACTGGAATCTGCCTTGAAGGGATCTTAACAGACTAATATTTTTTAGAGGTGGCATTTCCATGATATCTTTCACTTTTGCAGGGTCTACCACAATACGCTTTTCTGACACTATATACCCTAGTAGCTTTGATGATGTTACCCCAAACACACATTTCTTTGGATTCAGGCGGTCATTGAACTTCTCTAGTTGAGTGAAGATTTTGTCTAGTATCTCCAAATTTCCTTCTCTAGTGTAAGATTTGGCTAACAATTCATCCACATAATCTTCCATGAAGGTATGCATCATGTCATGAAAGATGGTTGTCATGGCTCTCTGATATGTGGCCCCTAAATTTTTCAATCCAAAGGGCATGACATTCCAACAAAAGGTTCCCCATTGGCAAGTGAAATTTGTCTTATCCTAGTCTTCGAGTGCTATCTTGATTTGATTATAGCCGGAAAAGTCATCTATTAGTGACAACATGTCATGAACTGTTGTTAAGTCTACAATGATATCAATGTTCGGCAAGGGGAAATCATCTTTTGGACAAGCCTTGTTGAGGTCTCTAAAATCTGTACAGATTCTTATGTTGTTGACAAGCTTTGAAACATGTACAATATTGGATATCTACTCTGCATAGTCAATGGTTCTGATGAATTCGACATCCAATAATTTCTTTAGTTCTGCCTTCACCAATAGGGCAATGTGAGGATGCATTTTTCTCAACTTTTGCTTGATTGGATTAATTCCCGAAGGAAGGGATAAATGATGCATGACGAGGTCTGTATCTATCCCTGGTATGTCTGCATACGACCAGACAAATTTGACTTGTCGCTCTTCAAAGAACTTGACAAAGTTAGGCTTTTCCAATTCAGTCAATGATTCTGCTAAATAGAGAGTTTTCATAGTTTCTGCATTGTCGACATTGATGGACTACGTTGGTTCGATCAAGACTTTGGATCTTTATTGGAAGTGCCCTAGAAGAGTTTTAAATTTCTCATCCTTTGGCATCTCGAAGAGGTTTTCACCATTGGATACACTCTTTATTTTTGCTCTTTCTTGATCTGATACTGCCATGGAATGGTTTTCACCATCAGATCGTTCTTTTGTTTCATTCATTTTGCAGCTGGAAAATTTGGCACTCCTCTATTTGGAAGCATTGATATGATGTTCAATGGTGGAACCTGTTTCAGGAGTAACAATGCAAAGGAAATTGATGATGGCCTCATTGTTTGAAAAGGTGGGGATATCAATATGGTTATTTTGGTCCCAATTTATGGGTTCAGGATGTATTAATGGTAAGGGATCATTAGATGGGTTCAGGTCAGAGGTCGTAAGGGTTCTAATAAAAACATTTTCATCGAATAATATCATGGCAAGTTTAAGGTCTATGATGTTACTCTCTTTCGAGTGATCCATCTCGCTAGGAGTTTGGTCATCTTCACTTGAGCCATCAATATCTTGCGATCCTAATTCAAATGTTCTTAACGCTGAGCTTTGTCCCTCCTTGAGTGTGGGAGTGTATTTGTGTATCACATCAATGCCTTTATCATAGCAGGTATCTTCTGATAGTGAATCCCACTCATATTCATTAGAATCAGTTTCATAGTGATCACTTTCTTGGAGCTACAAGATCCATTCAACAAAATTTTGTTTTAGGTCCTCCTTTGTTTCTTCATCCTTTTGGTGCTCTTTATAACCCAACCCTATCTTTTCTTTTGGATTTGTTATGATGGGTTGGATGAGTTCTATGATACCTTCTCTCCTTTTTCCAATAGGTCCTTGTCCCTCATATCCTATTTTTTCCAAGATTGAGAACCCTTTTCCATACTGAGTGGTTTGGACATTAGCCATTATTGTTTGAGAATTAGTTTCATCCTTGTAGAGCCAATTCAAAATATCTTTGTCATCAGATTCCTCTACTTGGGTGTTTGCTTTTATCAATCGACCATCAAAAAGTGTGATAGGTTGTGAGGTTGATTGTGATAAGGTTGATGGCTGACCAAGGGATTTTGGTAAAATTAACTATGAGAGGCAGAGGGATTGTTCAATGGAGTATTCACCTACACCTTTTTCTTTGACTTGGACTTTCCTTTCAAACTATTTAGCCAAAGTATTAAGCTAGGCTTAAAAATTAGTGGATGAAGAGGGGCTAGGTTCTTCATTTTTCTTGATTTGTTTGGACGTGGAACTTGGGTGACTTACTTCATTGGAGGATGTGGCTAGAAGTTTTGAAAATGGATTTGCTTGACTTGGATTATTGGAGGTGTCAGAGGTGGAACCCGGAGCTTCTTGGTTATGAAGCACAAACACATCCTAGATAGCCTTAAGGGTATTGCAATGTTAAGGACTATTGGAATCAATAGGAATGGTAATTTCTTGGCCATTGCAAGGAAATTTTAGACACTAATGGTAGTGTTGATGGTGAAAATGACACAAACAACGTTAAACATAATATCTCTACTCTATTTCTCCTGAAAAAGAAAGACAACATATAGTAGCCTAACTCCCAAGGTCTTGGTAGTTGGTTCTCAATTGTCTGGTGTCACTCAATTGGTCCATGCAACTGTAATATTCAAGAGCCTTTGCTGGTAATAAGGAATGCAAGCAATGATAGATTCATCAATCTGTACTTAACGAAAAGGGGGTTTTTAAATAAAAAGAAAAAGATAGATCAGGGCATACATCAGTGAAACATGAATAAAAACTATCCAATTTCCAGACATATATTTTCAACAATGAATGTTCCTCCAATAGATCAAGAAAACCATAACATGATGCAATTTACAGAACAATCCATACTATTTCATGCATCTATGGTGCTTAGTTTAACCATCACAATCACACATCATAAATACTTTAAAGATTCAAAAGAACAAACTCTCATTCGTTGCAAAAATCATAGATCAACGAACATTTAACAATTCAATCCATAGATAATTTAATGAAATAATCTTTAAATCTGGTTCCTTCTAATGATTCTCATCACATAAGAAACCCTTATTCTTCAACAAACTCATTGACATACATACAGATTATGATTCATTACCCTTATCTAGTAAAATCAATTCCAACATAATATTGTGTAAAACTCATATTTGTATTCAACTGTAACTAATAATAAAAAAGTGTCTTTGCAAAGCTATAAAATTCCTATCTCCTACTATCAGGTGGCTAATCTTATTCTCATCAGCCGACCCTTACAATATGATACCCCAAAGGTATATATAGACATACAAAGCATCAAATCCTCTCAATTAAAATCGAGATCCACAATTATAGGAACTGAAACTTTCTTGGAAACTCAGATTGGTTGATCTCCAATTCCAACATTAATTACAAGAAAGAATAAAAGAGAAGGAGAAAGAAGTAATGAACCCAAAAGACTGCCACTCATCCTTGTGTAGTTTGCTCTGACATGTACTCATCATAACTGGAGAAGACCCATTGAAGAGTATCCACATCCGACCCATCAATCCAGCTGTCCTCAAATTGAATTCTCTTTAGTTCTACGGAAGCAAACACCTTCATGAATTTTAACTTAGTCAAATCATTTCTTGTAGCCTTTACTCCTTGCCGGATATCCATCAATCTATTCAATAATAGATCCTTTTCATCATCTTCTTTTTGCATAATTTCCTGAAACCTATTATCCCATTTTTCCTTTAACTGATTTAAAGGCAAGCCCTCTTTAACAGGTATATCAACATTAACTAGAATAGCTACAACAACTTCTAGCTCATCAAGTTGTTCATTTAAATCCTTACTCGTATCTTGGACCTCATTCCTATGCCTGCATATAAAATCAGATCTAAGCCGGATTATGCTAGAGGCCTTTTCCAAGAAATCTGTATTGTCTTCTTCAAGGATTGACTATTCAAGTAGAGTAGACTTTGACAATTTATTGATGTCCTTTATTTTTTGAACATATCCTCTATATTCTTCCTCTTGCTATTCCAATGTTTTAGCATGGTGCTTCATCTCTTATATTAGCTCTAATGCCATCTTGTGAATCTCAAAACTATTTACCAGCACCTTGCCTACCTCCTGATTAAGCCTATCTGTCCACTTGTCCATCATTCCAGCCTTATTCTTTACTTGCACTAGATCATCCACCTCTCTTTTGCTAGGCAACACTGGTGTCTCTAAGGTAGCAAGTTGTGATCTAGGAGCAGAAATATCCTTGAAAAAGGTGTGTAGCTGATCCAATTGAGCTTTGAGCTCATCTTTTCTTTGCTTATCCTTTATCAACCTTGACTTAGTGGACGATGCTATAACATCAATTAGGTTCATCTGCTGATTTCTCATAGGCCTTCCCAAATTGACAGTGCCTAATTGATAATCAGTAACCTGTATATCTCCCACATCCTTATCCACTACTAGTATTGCACATACTGCAATAATTTCATCTACATCAGTTAGCCTAGTGGAATGAAGAATCTGAGCCTTCTTCTTGGGTCTCTCCTTTTCAATTTCTTTCATCATGTTATCCCAATTAAGAGTCTGTGAGGGCGTTATTGGTCTCTTCTGAAGATCAAGCTTCAACTAGGTAGGAGCACTTGGAGTAGTGGCCATTACAGTAGAAGAGGAGGCAACAGTCGTAGAGGATAATGGCTATAGATTATTAACCCTAGGTTGAGAATCAACCTCTCGTACATTTTCTTGTGCAAGCTTTTCAGCTTCTTCCTTATCCTTCTGCTCTTGCATCATCTTATTCTCTTGTTACTTTTTCCAATCTTTCTTCTTCCAACCTCTTCTCCTCGGGTAGCTTGTTTCTTTCTGCTTCCAAAACCTTGAGTTTATCTGAGGCAACCTTCTCCTTTTGTTGTTGCTTGGCCAATTCCTCAAAATATTTCTCCTTTTGCAGGCATTTTGTTTCCTCCCTTTTCTTGTAGGCCTCTTCAATTAGCTTCAATTTGGTCTCAAGAGCTTCTCTTTCTCTCCTCTATTTATCCTTTTCCTCCTCTAGCTCATGGATCTTCTGCACCATCTCCAACTTATCATTTTCTTCCTTTGTCTTGAGCTCATGCTCCTTTTGGTTTTGCTGCTTTATTACTTCATCGTCTCCTTTGCTTAGCCTCCAATTACTTTTGTTGAAGTAATGCATCAACTTGTGCCTTAGCATCTATTTCATTTTGTTTTTCTATAGTATCTGCATGTGCCTTAGCATTTGAAGCCCTCTTTACTTCTTCAAACAATGCCCACTAGTCTTCCTCTGTTAACACATTCTAAGTTTTCTCCAGAGGTATCTCCTCTTGTGCATCCTTTTCTGATAAATTTTCATAAGAATCTGTTTCAACATCATGGATCTCAATCTCTACTTCTTTTCCTTTCAATGTTTCAGCTATATTATGGAGAGTCCCCTTAGGCATCTCTCCACCTTGTTGCTCTGTAGGAAGAACCTGGGCAGATGATTCACCCATTACTGGTGTTGAAGCCACAGGTCCTGTTGGGGCATCCTCCTCATGTACTCTAGGCAAATATTGGGTCAGGGCTTCAAGCTCAAATTCTTCAACATCAAGAGGGAAGAATTCCAATGGTTCCTTAGGAGTCATTTTCCTTTTGATTCTCTTATACCCCTTTCCCTTTTTAGGAGCTTGACCTCCAGGAGCCTTGGCTCTGAGCACAACCCATTGGACACTCCTATCCAAGACTAGTCTTCCTATTTGCTTGATGTTAATTGTCTCCTTGGCCTCCCAATCTACTGGGTCCAAACTCTCAGTACCTATGTTTAGTGCCTCATATGAAGGATCTAACACTACCCTGTCATCTACTAGGGTATCAGGAATATCAAACTTCATTCCAAACTCCACCAAGAGTGGGACAAACAACCTCTCATAATTTCTCTTTCTAAGGTCATATTCATCCTGGAGATCACTCGAGAAGTCCTCAAGTAGGTTGAAATGTCTGTCAAAAACTGAAGCAAGTAAAGAATTCATCTTTTTCTTGGGATCAAAGTGCTTCCGAGCAGTATATAAGCCCAAATTCAAATGTATCAACTCACTACAACCCACCTTAGCTCCCACAAGGTGTGGGTAGTTGTACTCACCCAATTGCATGGGGAACTTGTGACAACCTGGTTTGTGTTTTATTCCAAATCGGGCATTGACCCCCAAAGCCTGATAAATAAATTCCATCAAAACCATCCTGTTGCTGTAGCACCTAGGGAGCAAGTGAGGATGACCCTCAAACCCAGCCAACCTGAAATAAGTAAACTTGGGGTGCTGAATATACCAACACCCCCATTCTTTAATAAAGGCCATGGCATCCTGGCTTAATCTATACCATGCATCTCCATTAAGCTGGTTAATAACTACATATAAAAATTCATCATTAACACTTCTAAAGTGTAACTCAAAAATCTGCAGGGATAGCTGGTCATAATGGTTCCAAACTTTCTTTTTCTCATTAGCTTCCCCTAATATTCCTACTTTGTTTAACCCTGGAAAGATGCTTCCTATGGATGCTGCATAGACCACATAATAGGTCATGAAAAAGCTCTTAGTTTCCCTTATTCTAGTTAGCTGATCATGTATGCTATCCGAGACAATCATAGGCCAATAAAACTATTGCCTGCTATCAAAGATTGTCTGAATGAAAGGAAACATCCATTCCTTAAAATGAAATGCTTCCCTCTTTCCAAAGACTCTAGACAACATCATTATAAGATCTGATACCTCTTTGTAAAATTCTGCCCTCTTTGGCTAATCTAAGAGCTTTGCTAGGGACTTCTTCTCCATTCTTAACCATTTTTTGTTCAAGTGAGCCCTATTGGTCTCTTTGTGAGTGCCATACATCTCCAAAGCCTTTGCCTCATTCAGTTGTGCAAGATTCTTTAGATCAGGGACATTGAACATAAGTAATCATTTGAGGAGTCAGGTCTATGATCACATTATCTTGTGAATCTACACATTGTCTAGTGGCCGGATTGTAAGCTTCAGATGTTGTCATTATCAGTTCTGGGCATTGAATTGATAGAGGAAATACAATTATGTGAGCCAAACCAGACATAACTATTCTTCCAATTCTCCCTGTTACATCCTTAGTAAATGTTTCTAAGTAAAACTCCTCATAATTGAATGGACCTAGATTGGTGTTAGTTATATCGGCCCATTCAGATTCCACCTTGCTAATAGTGACAACAAGACCCCTATGGTTATACCTCAAGGTTTAAGGTAGTTGTTCTGGTTTAAGTTTCTTAGGCTTAGTTGCTGCCTTCAAAGTTTCTGCAGGCTAATTCCTCTGGGAAGCCTCTCTTGATACTCCTAACATCCTTTAGCTTCCTGCAATAAAATCTCAAATTAGATCAATAAAAAGCATAACAAAAAATATTATTTGAGATCCTACCCTTTCATATATACCAGAGGCGGAACTAGGTAGAAAACATTCTAAACAATCCTTCTCTTAAAAACACAGTCGGGATTGGGACCGGAATAGACACTGAGCTTGTAATAATAATAAGGCGAGACCAGAGTCTGAGTTGGGATGGTAACCGAAATCAGAATCGAAATGAGAACCGATTTGGTTCCATGAAGAATTTTCAATTTTATGTTCGGTTCCGGTTTTGGTTCTGGTTCCGGCTGAGTTATCAACATTTTTTAAAAGCCTGCTTCTTACTGTAAGCGGAGTCGAAGACAGGATGGAAAAGGAATCGATACTTATTACAAAACATGGTTCAAGATCAAAATCGATTCTGGTTCCGGTTCCGCTCAAAAATAATTATGACGTCAGAAGAGATTTCAACAGGATGATAAATAACACCATGATTTAAGGACTTAGGTCACATCAAAATGAAAAGGGCTTTAAAAATAAACCTATACAAGAACATACCCATATGACCAAGAGGAAACCGTAGTAATTAGGGCATCACATTTAAAATTAAAAACGCGCCAAAACCCTAATTCACAAACCCTCGACTTCAAACAATTTAGGGCAAAAATTTAACCCCATTCAAACTAATCAAATTAATACGCAACAGGATTCCTAAGGAAAAACCATAATTTATCAAATCCTACCAATGTAAAAACAGTAACTAATCCAAGCCATTAAAAAACTAGGGCATCACGATACGGTCACGATTACAATGTGAAAACAATTGTGATAAATACAAACAAATGAGAAACAAAAAAGCAAAAAACAAAAATAGAAACAAAAGAAAAGAAAAATGCAAAACATGAACTCACAAGAAAAATGAGTCACGAACTCACGAGAAACCAATGACCGAATAAAAAATGATAAGCGAAACAAACAAAGAAGAAGAACAAAAACCTACCTCAAACACAAACAAATAGGTTAGCCCTCTGAAGTGATTCCATGCATAATTATCTCCCTTTCGATTGAATTACATGCCCAAACGCTCCACTGCAATTCTAATTCTCTCTTGATGTTTTAAACAATGACGATAAATCTCAGTTAATCCTTAATTAAGACTAAAACTGTAGCTTCACGCGTGCATGGCACCTGCAATTAATTCCATAAATGCGGCAGATCGAAGTCGAAATTACAGAGGGAACTGGCACATTACTGCTGTGTGACTTAAGTAAAGTCAAACAACCCAAAAACGGCAAGAGCGGAAGTAGAGTGAGAATTGATTTAGAAATTCGTTTGAGTTTCACATTTGGTTCCCGTTCTGGCTCCGGTTCCGCCAACAAACAAGAAAGCAAAAAAAAAAGGCAAATACAAACACGAAGACCAAAATGAGAAAAACCAAAAATAAAACCTAAGTCTAAACAAATAGACCAAAAGGAGGAGGCGGAGGTGAAATGAACCTTTATTTTGAAACCATGAATAACTTTAGACTTATCTTCCACTCCGGCTCCAGCTTCGACAAGGACAAAACCAAAAGACCACAAAAAGACCGTCGGGATCAAGATCAGAATGAAATATTTGAAACAAGTTTCAAAACCCGATTTAGTTCCGATTCTGGTTCCAACAAAACAATCAAAAAAGAAAAACAAAGTGTTGGAAAAGAATAACTCCAAACTTTGTTTGGAAAACAAATAAGGACAAAAATAAAAAGGGGGACCCATTTTAACCAAGGCAAAAGATGGTGTGGTTATGCAAGGCATAACAAATGGTGACTCAGTTGGGAAAATGGTTTACCCATTTTCAAGACACCCAAAAATAATTCAATTACCCCAAAATCACTTGGCTTATGAAGCATGTTAACTTGAATAAGATTAGATATATAGGATAAGATTGAGCTGGAATCTCAAATGTATGTGCTCATGAATATTTATGAATCTGAGTGTTTGCATATATTGTGCATCATTCTTTATAGATACTTTCTCTACTCTTGAACAACTATACCTAAGATTAAAGCTACATAGGTTGAGTCCTTTAACTATCGTGCAATAAAATCCTTGGTATTGCTCCGCTGCCAGTCAGGTGTCCATAGCCCCGACAGATATACCTCTAGTTCTCTCAAAGCATTGCTCTACTGCCAGATAGGCATCCATAGCCCCAATAGAGATACTTGATTCACCCATTTGATATTGAGTTTTCCTTTTCTTTCTTTCCTTCTCTCTCTCTTTTTTTTACTTAAGCTTCACTTGTAGAAATTTTTATGAACTTTCCTCAATACTTAGATACAATTGATCTGGAATATGGGTTGAGAACTACAATGGATTTCATGATAGTCTTGGAATCAGATTTTTCACTTGAATCAAAAGGTAAAGCCACCCTAAAACAGATAGGTATTTATTTAGGCAGATGTTATCTAGTTTGGTGACAAATTTTTTATCATAATTCATTAGATATTCACAGTGTATCTTCTACCCCTAATAGTTTTTCAAACCAACATTAGAATGATCATAAGACATGAGTTTCAGAATGAAATCCTTTTCAAAGATGCTAATGAAAATACCTAAACCAATTTCTCTCCTAGTGCCCGTAGCATACTTTGAATAATGACCCCTTGTCTTGATATGGACAGAAATGAAGATCCCCAACGAAACAAGACACAACAAAACAAACAAAGACAAAGAAAAGAACAACAAAAACAAACAAAACAAAACAAAAACAACTTAATTACATATATACAGTATAATAAGCTTTTCTAAAACATCTAACCTTTCATGAACCAAAATAGTGCTTGAGAAACTAACCATTAATTGGAAATGGAACAAGTTCTCCTGTTAACGTACTTAAACGAAAAGCATTCTTGCCTAGTATCTCAGCCACTTGATACAGACCTAACTAGAGTCTATCAAACTTCTGGTGATCTCCCTTCTTCTCTCGGGCTTTATCCCATAGTAATACAAGATTTGATATCCTAAAGTCTTTTATCTTGGCCCTTTTGTCAAACCAACATGTGATGATAGCCTGATGTTTAGAGAATTGTTACAAAGTAGCATCTCTTTGTTCCTCCATGTTAAGCAAATTAAGTAATCTAACCTCAATCGTATCATCCTTGGAATAAAATTCCAACATAAACTTAAGAATAGGTATTTGTAAATGGATCGGGAAGACTGGGTCTTGGCCATAGACTAACTTAAAAGGCGAATTTCCTAGAGCTGCTTTGATTCAGGTTCGATCTGCCCATAGGGAAAATCTCAACTGGGTGTGCCAGTCCCTAGGATTGTTTTCTAACAACTATCTTATTACTTCCAACAGGTTTTTATTAGTGGACTCAACCACTCCATTTCCTTGAGGGTAGTAATTGGATGAATATTTCAAAATAATTTTATGTTCATAAGCTCATTGAATGAATTCAGCTGAAGAAAATGCAAGGCCATTATCACATACCAAAGAAAATGGAACTCCAAACCTGGTGGTGATGTTCTCAGTCAAAAATTTGATAACCACCTATGTGGTGCTATTTTGTAGGGCTGGGCCTTGGTCTAGCATGTACAGTAGTTAGTGGCAGTCAAGATGAACTTGTGACCTTCAGAAGAATTAGGATTAATAACACCTACAAAATCCAGGGCCCATTGAGCAAACGGTCTTACCTCATACACTGGTTGCAAAGGCATTGCAAGATTTCTTTCCCTGGGTGCAGAAGTTTGACATACATGACATGTTTTGACATGTTGATGTGCATCCTGAAATACATAAGGCCAATAATAGCCTGATCACATAATTTTATGGGCCAAAACATCCGCATACCCATGTCCCGTTCCATGTCTTCCATGAAACTCAGAAATGGCATGTTTAGCCTCCTGCTGATCCAAACAGTGTAGGCAAATCCCTTGAAAGTTCTTTATGTAGATAGATCCCCCTTTAAGCATGTAGTGAGCACTCTTCATCCTCAAAGCTCTTCTTTGAGTAGCATTCATTCCTTCTGGACATCTGTTATTGATGAGGAAGAAGATCAAGTCCGTGTACTAGGGATCCTTAGTAAATGATTGAACGTTGTACTGCTGATAGGTGATGTTTTTCTCCACATCTGCCATTGCCTTTGATAAACCCTGCCCTCAAACAAGTTTCATCTGATGAATCTCTAAGTCAAACTCTTACAGAATAGCCATCCACTTTCCTCTTTGCTCTCCCAATTCACTTTGCATCAGAAGAGACTTCACAACTGGATCAAGCACTATGGCTATTACTTGACTTCACAAAATGTAATGCCTGAACTTCTTTACCACTCGAACCAACGCAAAGGCTTGTTTCTCCAGGGGTGGGTATCTAACTTTTGCATTCTTAAAAGGAGATCTCATGAAGGTGATAGGTCTTTCCTCTCCCTCACCTCTTTGTTGTGTCAACACATCTGCACATGAATGGTTAGATGCAAAAGAATAGATATAAAAAGGCCTTAGATAATTTGGGCTAGTCAACACAGGTGCTTTAGATATTGACTGTTTGATCTATGAGAAAGCAGATTTAGCCTCATTGCTCCATTCTATTTTCGCATCTTTCTTCATCATTTCATTGAGGGGTTTGACAATTTCTGTAAACCTTGTTATAAATTTTCTAACAAAATTGATCCTTCTGAAGAAGGATCTCATTTATTTCTTGTTGCCTAGCCTTGTTAGCTTCAAAATAGCCTCTACTCTATCTGGATCTATTGATATCCCTTCTTCTGATATGATGTGACCTAGGAGTTTCCCTTCAGATACTCCAAACACACACTTTTTTGGATTGAGGGAGACACCATAACTTATACATTTTTTGAGAACCTTTTCCAGATCTGCACCATGGTCTTCTCTATTCTTGGAGAATATGGTTAAATCATCCACATAAATAATTATACACTTCCCTATCAAATCTTTGAAGGCTACGTCCATTGCCCGTTGAAAGGTTGCTCCAACGTTGATATGACCGAACGACATCCTCCAATAGGAAAATGTGCCCCATTTGGTGGTGAAAGATGTCTTCATTCTGTCCTTATGACTGACAAGAACCTGATTGTACCCAGAATAGCCATCTAAGAACGACATCATCTGAGACCCATTAACCTTTTGTAACACTTCATCAAGAGAGGGTAGTGGATAATTATCCTACTCAGAGGCTTTATTTAGATTCCTGAAATCAACACATAGTCTGATCTCACTGTTCTTCTTGCGTACAGGAACTAAATTTGCCACCCACCTAGAATGCCTAACAGGAAAGATTATCCTTGCAGATAGGGGCTTTTGTACTTCTTTCTAGATCAGGGGCTCAATTAAAGCATTGACCGAGTGTTGTTTCTGATGGAAAGGCTTGGATTTTGGCTTGAGAGGTATAGTATGAGTGATCACCGAAGTGTCAAAGGTCTTTAATTCATCATACCCCCAAGCAATGGCTGTAATGTTCTGCTCTGAAAATCTGACTATTTTCTGTTTACTTTTTGTAGGACGTTTTCCCTATGAGAAAATTTCTTTCTGGGCCCGAGTGAGTCAGATTGAAAGATTCATATTTCCCTCCCTCACTCTCCGTGGGTACCCTCTATCGAGCCCGAGGGTCAGAATCAAATATTCTCTCCAAAGCTACCATCCCTTTTGGAATACTATTAATTTTCAAATCCAATATCCCTTCTTCACCATCCTTCTGAGGATCCCAATCTCCCTGATCTCTTTCAGATTCATCTATTATCTGCCTTTCAAAAACATCAGAACTTGCTAGAAAGGCCAATATATGCTGATCGTCATCGAATACCTGAAAATTTCGAACATTATCAGGGACAACTGGGACTAAAATTAATTCGACTAAAAATATCTTTAGATTAGACTCTTGCATAGGTTCCAATGTGCTAGCAACAATGACAAGGGCATTTGCAATTTGATTAGCTTCTCTAGGGATTAGAATAATCCCAAAGCATCAAAGTCTTCGATTAAGTTCCAAACTCTGTTTCTGTACGCAACCAATCTTTTGTTATGACATGTAAACTAGCTCGTACCTGTTTTACGATCACTTCATAATCCCCCATGACCATGAGAGTAGTGACCTTCTTTTTATGAGCAAACATAAGTCCACGAACAAGTGCTTCATACTTAGCCATGTGGTTTGTGCAGCCAAACTGCAACCTGTAAGACACAAAGTAAGTTTTCCCTTTTGGGTTGGTTAGTTCGATCCCTGCTCCACTTCCTGTCTTGGATTTGGAGCCATCAAATTTAAGAATCCACAATTGGTCTTTAGCTGGGAGTTCCTTCGTTTTAGGGATGATAGGGGATGAATTACTTGGGATATGTGGTGGCTCAGACTTTTGATGGTCATCAAAAATTGACTTGGGGAAAGGCTCACTTGAATACTTTTCTATATTCACAGCTTTGTCAACAATTACCTCCTGGACAACTTCTTGGATCAGATTGCAATCTTATTCATTTTTCATTAATGCCTTGGGCATTGGTAGAGTATCTGGGGCAGGTGTATTGGAAAAGAACTGAGATACCTCAATCCCTTCTTGAATGTTCAAGCATAGAGCCTAAGCCTGATCAAACCGTGAGGAATCTTCCTCATGAGGAAGGCTAGTCCTAGTGAGAATGGTAGCATCCTTAATTGTAAAAGAAAACTCATTGATGGGTGTTTGGGGTTTTTCCTGACTCATTTGTTGAGGCTGGCCTATATGATTTAAGATATCTAGGCATGATAGGCATGTTAACTCTGAATGATTGTGATAATGAATTCTACACCAATTAGGAAGCAACAAACTGCTCAAATCAATTTCTTCTCCTAATACCAGCTTATCTTGTTGCAATTTCCTTATTAGAACTTGTTGGTTGATGCTAATCATTGGGTCACTATGTTCTAGGGGCAATGTATCCTTAAGATTTAATACAGAGAAGGTGAGGACTTCCTTTTACGTGTAAACTCCTATTTCAGTCTCAAAATATGCTACTTCATTTGAAGCATCATATTCTGTAATCATATGCTTGAGCCTTGGTTCACTCTCAATCCTTATCTGCATTGCTACCCCCTTCTAGGGTAACCACATGTGAGAGAAATCGAAGGAAAAATATCCCCCAATACTTTTCATTAGCTCCTGACTTAGGAGCATACCATATGTCTTTGGGATGTCAGCCAATTGGATATCTATGTAGGTTTGGATCCTTGGATCTGATCCAACCTGTACATGCATTTTCTTTAGTTCTCTTACAATATTGACCTCATTTTTGTCTAACTGGATCACTTTCTTATTGGTCGGGATAGGATTTAATCCTAACTTCTTACACATTGAAAAGGGGATAACATACCTGATGCTCCAGAGTCCAACAAACAGTTATGCAAATTCTTTCCAAAAATCCTTAAACTTAAAAGAAAAGGTGGGGTACTGGTCTTACCTATAGATGGTTGCATTTGTCTCCTTCACTGGAGTCACTTTACCTTTTCCCTTTAAGCGGTTTGCCTCCTCCAGGTCCTTCAATACTACTTCACGTTGAGACGGGCACCACTTCATGATGTCAAAGAATGATAATGATGTCTTTTGTCTCTACAGTTCTGCAATAAAATCAAATTCTGAATCATTCCTCACTTGATATTTAGGAAAAGGAGGTAGATTACCTCTATTCTAAGGGTCAGAAGGTCCCTTTGGTGGCGGTGGTTTATTATCTGCATTTTGGTTAGGTGGGACCATGTTGGTTGGGGGTGCAGATGTAGTAAATGGGCCCTTATTCTGATTTCTCAGGAAGTGACCACCTTTGGTTGGAAGGCTTGGGCATCATACACATCCTCCTCTGGCTCATTATCTCCTTGCATGCGAAATTGGTATTTCTCTTCAATAATCTCAAAATTCATAGCAATACTTACCGACCAATTATCCTGATTGGAATTTCCTGCTAGAGAATGGGAATCAACTTGTGCAATCTTTACCATTTTCTCCATTTCTGAGAAATTAACCTTAGAATGTGTTGTAGTATCGTGTAGCCTGCACTAGTTAGTCATGAAATTAAGGTCAACAACATTAGCAGTATGTGATCTATCCTCACCTGACTGATAATTATGGGAAACTCTCCCATTGTTTGGTCTAGTATTCCACTGCCTATTGTTGTTGTTGGACCTTTGGTTATTTCCTCTGTTCTAATTTTGGTAATTCTGATTAGAGGAGTTCTGATTCTGGAAGTTCCGGTTGGTGTTCTGATTCACATTTTGATTGGAGTAATTCCCCTTTTTGTTGTAACCTCCCTGGTTCTGATAATTCTAGTTTTGGTTGTGGGGAGGGTTATGCCTAAGCTGTGCCATATCATTAGACATTTGAGATAGATTCTTCTTGAGAGTCTCTACCTCATTGGTTAGTTGAACAGTTTGTTCATTTTGCACATTATGCACTATGGATGGGGAATGAACATGCGGTGATCCTCCCACTTGTTGTTGTTGATTTTGAGGTTGTTGGGAAGAATCTTGCATGCCATTGCCGAAAAAGGGCATGGTAGGTGGGGCTTGCAACTCAGACACAGGTTCGTATTGGGAGTAAGACATCCCTGGGACAGTGTTGTACAATGGTGGGTTAGGCATATGATAACCCATGGGAGGAAGAGGTGGTCCTAAACCTCCTAATTGCAGACTTATCTGCAATTGCAATTTGATGGCTAAATGATACACTTTAGACAAAGAGTCAATTTTGTTGGGCAGATAAGTTCTCTGTAAGAATAGACCAATCAAGGGATTAATAGCACTTAAATACGCCTGAATGGCAATATTCTCAACCAGTAAGTAAGGATCTTGCAGCTTGCGAAACATCCTTTGGAATCTTGTGTTGAATAAAGGCAATGGCTCATGATGTTCTTTTATTATGGTGGAAAACTGGTGATACAGGATGACAGGGTCTACATAGACTTGGAATTGATTAATGAATGTGTTTTCTAAATCTGTCCAACTCAGAATATATCCCCGGGGCAGATTTAAGTACCAATTATATGCCATGTCCCCTAAACAATAAGGAAACAATCTACATACCACATCTTCATGAGCCACTTGAGCATGGGTACAAGCATCTTTCAATGCTTGTATATGCTCCTCTGTGCTTCTTGATTCCCCATGCATGTACTTGGGATAAATTTTTTTTGGGTTCTTCAGTAGATCATGGCATCCCCTGGGAATAGTCCCTAGCGAAGAGGGGTTATTCAAAAAGTAAGCCATGGGTAGGATTGGTTGAGCAGGTGGTGGTGATATAGGTCAAACTAGTGGCGATGTAGGTTGGACTGGTGGTGGTGATGTAGGTTGGACTAGTGGTGACACTGGCTGAGCTAGTGGTGGTGATGTACATTGGACTGGTGGTGGTGTACGTAGATTTGGTTGAAATCGAGGTGGAGTAAGCGGTGGTGGCAATAGTGGAATCAAAATTCTACGAGCATGGGGTCTAGGTCTAACCGGGGTTTGGAGTTATTCTAATGGTTCAGGGTCAGTAGAGGATCTGAGAATCCTCCTATATTTCTCCGATGAGAATAACACAATGCGAGCCAGCTTGTTCCTTCAGGCCCTCCTTCTAGGGCCAGATTTGTTGATGGTGAAAATGACAAAACAACATTAAACAAAATATCTCTACTCTATTTCTCCTAAAAAAGAAAGACAACATATAGTAGCCTAGCTCCCAAGGTCCTGGTAGTTGGTTCTCAACTGTCTGGTGTCACTCAATTGGTCCATGCAACTGTAATATTCAAGGGCCTTTGCTGGTAATAAGGAATGCAAGCAATGATAGATTCATCAATCCGTACTTAACGAAAAGGGGGTTTTTAAAAGAAAAAGAAAAAGATAGATCAGGGCATACATCAGTGAAACATGAATAAAAATTATCTAATTTCTGGACATATATTTTCAACAACGAATGTTCCTCCAATAGATCAAGAAAACCATAACATTATGCAATTTACAGAACAATCCATACTATTGCATGTATTTATGGTGCTTAGTTTAACCATCACAATCACACATCATAAATACTTTAAAGATTCAAAAGAACAAACTCTTATTCGTTGCAAAACTCATAAATCAACAGACATTTAACAATTCAATCAATAGATAATTTAATGAAATAAACTTTAAATCTGGTTCCTTCTAATGATTCTCATCACATAAGAAACCCTTATGCTTTAGCAAACTCACTGGCATACAGACAGATTATGATTCATTACCCTTCTCCAGTAAAATCAATTCCAACATAATACTGCGTAAAACTCATATTTGTATTCAACTGCAACTAATAATAAAAAAGTGTCTTTGCAAAGCTATAAAATTCCTATCTCCTACTATCAGGTGGCTAATCTTATTCTCATCAGCCGAACCTTACAATATGATACCCCAAAGGTATATATAGACATACAACGCATCAAATCCTCTCAATTAAAATCGAGATCCACAATTATAGGAACTGAAACTTTCTTGGAAACTAAGATTGGTTGATCTCCAGTTCCAACGTTAATTACAATGAAGAATAAAAGAGAAGGAGAAAGAATTCATGCGCCCAAAAGACTACCACTCATCCTTGCATAGTTTGCTCCAACATGTACTCATCATATCTGGAGAAGACCCATTGAAGAGTATCCACATCCGTCCCATCAATCCAGCTGTCCTCAAATTGAATTCTCTTTAGTTCTACGGAAGCAAACACCTTCATGTCTTTTAAATTAGTCAACTCTTTTCTCGCAGCCTTTACTCCTTCCCAGATATCCATCAATCTATTCAATAATAGATCCTTTTCATCATCTTCTTTTTGCATAATTTCCTGAAACCTATTATCCCATTTTTCCTTTAACTGATTTAAAGGCAAGCCCTCTTTAATAGGTATATCAACATTAACTAGAACAACTACAAAAGCTTCTAGTTCATCAAATTGTTCATTTAAATCCTTACTCGCATCTTGGACCTCATTCCTATGCCTGTATATAAAATTAGATCTAAGCCGGATTATGCTAGAGGCCTTTTCCAAGAAATCTGTATTGTCTTCTTCAAGGATTGACTATTCAAGCAGAGTAGACTTTGACAATTTATTGATGTCCTTTATTTTCTGAACATATCCTCTATATTCTTCCTCTTGCTATTCCAATGTTTTAGCATGGTGCTTCATCTCTTATATTAGCTCTAATGCCATCTTGTGAATCTCACAACTATTTACCAACACCTTGCCTACCTCCTGATTAAGCCTATCCGTCCACCTGCCATTATTCCAGCCTTATTCTTTACTTGCACTAGATCATCCACCTCTCTTTTGCTGAGCAACACTAGTGTCTCTAAGGTAGCAAGTTGTGATCTAGGAGCAGAAATATCCTTCAAAAAGGTGTGTAGCTGATCCAATTGAGCTTTGAGGTCATCTTTTCTTTGCTTATCCTTTATCAACCTTGACTTAGTGGACGATGCTAGAACATCAATTACGTTCATCTGCTGATTTCTCATAGGCCTTCCCAAATTGACAGTGCCTAATTGATAATCAGTAACCTGCATATCTCCCACATCCTTATCCACTACTGGTATTGTATATTCTGCACTAATTTCACCTACATCAATTCACCTAGTGGAATGAAGAATCCGAGCCTTCTTCTTGGGTCTCTCCTTCTCAATTTATTTCATCATGTTATCCCAATTAAGAGGCTGTGAGGGCATTATTGGTCTCTTTTGAAGATCAAGCTTCAACTAGGTAGGAGCACTTGGAGTAGTGGCCATTACAGTAGAAGAGGAGGCAACAGTCGTAGAGGATAATGGCTATAGAATATTAACCCTAGGTTGAGAATCAACCTCTTGTACATTTTGTTGTTCTCCCTTTACATTTTCTTATGGAAGCTTTTCAGCTTCTTCCTTATCCTTATGTTCTTGCATCCTCTTACGCTCTTGTTCCTTTTCCAATCTTTCTTCTTCCAACCTCTTCTCCTCAAGTAGCTTGTTTCTTTCTTCTTCCAAAACCTTGAGTTTATCTGAGGCTTCCTTCTCCTTTTGTTGTTGCTTGGATAGTTCCTCAACATCATTCTCCTTTTGTAGGTGTTCTGTTTCCTCCCTTTTCTTGTAGGCCTCTTCAATTAGCTTCAATTTTGCCTCAAGAGCTTCTCTTTCTCTCCTTTGTTTAGCCTTTTCCTCCTCTATCTCATGGATCTTTTGCACCATCTCCATCTTATCATTTTCTTCCTTTTTCTTGAGCTTATGCTCCTTTTCATTCTGCTGCTTTATTACTTCATTGGCTCTTTGCTTAGCCTCCAATTGTTGTTGTTGAAGTAATGCATCATCTTGTGCCTTAGCATCTATTTCATTTTGTTTTTCTATAGCATCTGCATGTGCCTTAGTATATGAAGCCCTCTTTATTTCTTCAAACAACGCCCACTGGTCTTTCTCTATTAAAACATGCTCAATTTTCTCTAGAGGTATCTCCTCTTGTGCATCCTTTTCTGATAAAGTCTAATCAGAATCCGTTTCAACATCATGGATCTCCATCTCTACTTCTTTTCCTTTCAATGTTTCAACTATATTATGGAGAGTCCCCTTAGGCATCTCTCCACCTTGTTGCTCTGTAGGAAGAACTTGGGCAGATGATTCACCCATTACTGTTGTTGAAGCCATAGGTCCTATTGGGGCATCCTCCTCATGTACTCCAGGAAAATCTTGGGTTGGGGCTTCAAGCTCAAATTCTTCAACATCAGGAGGGAAGATTTCCAATGGTTCCTTAGGAGGCATTTTCATTTTGATTCTCTTATACCCCTTTCCCTTTTTAGGAGCTTGACCTCCAGGAGCCTTGGCTCTGAGCACAACCCATTGGACACTCCTATCCAAGACTGGTCTTCCTATTTGCTTGATGTCAATTGTCTCCTCAACATCCCAATCTACTGGGTCCAAACTCTTAGTACCTATGTTTAGTGCCTCATATGAAGGATCTAACACTACCCCATCATCTACTAGGGTATCAGGAATATCAACCTTCACTCCAAAATCCACTAAGAATGGGACAGACAACCTCTCATAATTTCTCTTTCTGAGGTCATATTCATCCTGGAGATCACTCGAGAAGTCCTTAAGCAGGTTGAAATGTCTGTCAAAAACTGAAGCAAGTAAAGAATTCATCTTTTTCTTGGGATCAAAGTGATTCTGGATAGTATATAAGCCCAACTTCAAATGTATTAACTCACTACAAACCACCTTAGCTCCCACAAGATGTGGACAACTGTACTCACCCAATTGCATGGGGAACTTGTGACAATCTGGTTTGTGTTTTATTCCAAATCGGGCATTGACCCCCAAAGCCTGATAAACAAACTCCATCAAAACCATCCTGTTGCTGTAGCACCTAGGGAGCAAGTGAGGATGACCTTCAAACCATGCCAACCTGAAATAGGTAAACTTGGGGTACTAGATATACCAACACCCCCATTCTGTAATGAAGGCCATGGCATCTTGGCTTAATCTATACCCTGCATCTCCATTAAGCTGGTTAATAACTACATATAAAAATTCATCATTAACCCTTCTAAAGTGTAACTCATAAATATGCAGGGACAACTAGTCATAATGGTTCCAAACTTTGTTTTGCTCGTTAGCTTCCCCTAATATTCCTACTTTATTTAACCCTAGAAAGATGCCTCCTCTGGCTACTGCATAGACCACATAAGAGGTCATGAAAAAGCTCTTAGTTTCCCTTATTCTAGTTAGTTGATCATGTATGCTATCTGAAACAATCATAGGCCAATCAAATTGTTGCCTGCCATCAAAGATTGTCTGAATGAAAGGAAACATCCATTCCTTAAAATGAAATGCATCCCTCTTTCCAAAGACTCTAGACAACATCATTATAAGATCTGATACCTCTTTGTAAAATTCTGCTCTTTTTGGCTGATCTGAGAGCTTTGCTAGGGACTTCTTCTCCGTTCTTAACCATTTTTTTTTAAGTGAGCCCTATTGGTCTCTTTGTGACTGCCATACATCTCCAAAGCCTTTGCCTCATTCAGTTGTGCAAGATTCTTTTTATCAAGGACACTAAACATAAGTTGAAACATTTGAGGAGTCAGGTCTATGATCACGTTAGCTTTTGAATCTACACATTGTCTGGTGGTCGGATTGTAAGCTCCAGCTGCTATCATTATCAATTATGGGCATTGAATTGATAGAGGAAATATAGTGATATGAGCCAAACAAGACTCAACTATTCTTCCAATTCTCCCTGTTACATCCTCAGTAAATTTTTTTTAGTACAACTCATAATTGAATGGGCCTAGATTGGTGTCAGTTATATCGGCCCATTCAGATTCCACCTTGCTAATAGTGACAACAGGACCCCTATGGTTATACCTCAAGGTATAAGGTAGTTGTTCTGGTTTAATTTTCTTAGGCTTAGTTGCTACCTTCAAAGTTTCTACAGGTTGATTCCTCTAGGAAGCCTCTACTGATACTACTAAAATCCTTTAGCTTCCTGCAATAAAACCTCAAATTAGATCAATAAAAAGCATAACAAAAAATATTATTTGAGATCCTACCCTTTGATGTATATCGGAGGCAGAACCAGGTAGAAAACATCCTAAACAGTCTTTCTCTTAAAAACAAATCCGGGATCGGGACCGAAATAGACACTGAGCTTGTAATAATAACAAGGCGGGACTGGAGTTAGAGTCGAGATGGTAACCAGAATCAGAATCAGAACGAGAACCGATTTGGTTCCATGCAGAATTTTCAATTTTATATTTGGTTCCGGTTCCAGTTCTGGCTGAGTTATCAACATTTTTTAAAAGCCTGCTTTTTACCATAAGCAGAGTCAGAGACGGGATGGAAAAGGAATCGATACTTATTACAAAACATGGTTCAAGATCAAAATCGATTCCGGTTCCGGTTCTACTCAAAAATTATTATGACGTCATAAGAGATTTCAACAGGATGATAAATAACACCATGATTTAAGGACTTAGGTCACATCAAAATGAAAAGGGCTTTAAAAATAAACCTATACAAGAACATACCCATATGACCAAGAGGAAACCGTAGTAATTAGGGCATCATATTTAAAATTAAAAATGCGCCAAAACCCTAATTCACAAACCCTCAACTTCAAACTAATCAGATTAATATGCAATAGGATTCCTAAGGAAAAACCATAATTTATCAAACCCTACCAATGTAAAAACAGTAACTAATCCAAGCCATTAAAAAACTAGGGCATCACGATACGGTCATGATAACAACGCGAAAATGACCGTGATAAAAACAAACAAACGAGAAACAAAAAAGAAAAACGAAAACAAGAAAACATAAACAAAAGAAAAGAAAAACGAAAAACATGAACTCACAAGAAAACCGAGAGTCACAAACTCACAAGAAACCAATGACCGAATAAAAAATGATAAGCAAAACAAACGAAGAAGAACAAAAACCCTACCTCAAACACAAACAAATAGGTTAGTCCTCTGAAGTGATTTCGTGCGTAATTATCTCCCTTTCGATCAAATCACATGCCCAAACGCTCCACTGCAATTCTAATTCACTTTTGATGTTTTAAACAATGATGATAACTCTTAGTTAATCCTTAATTAAGACTAAAACTGTAGCTTCACGTGTGCATGGCACTTGCAATTAATGCCATAAATGCGGCAGATCGGTGACGAAACTACAGAGGGAATAGGCACATAACTGCTATGTGACTTCAGTAAAGTCAAACAACCCAAAAATGGCGGGAGTAGAAGCAGAGTGGGAATTTATTTAGAAATTCGTTTGAGTTTCGCATTTGGTTCTCGTTCCGGCTCCAGTTCCGCCAACAAAGAAGAAAGCAAAAAAAAAAAAGGCAAATACAAATATGAAGACCAAAATGAGAAAAACCAAAAATAAAACCTAAGTCTAAACAAACAGACCAAAAGGCAGAGGCGGAATGAACCTTTATTTCGAAACCATGAATAACTTCAAACTTATCTTCCACTCCGACTCCGACTTCGACAAAGACAAAACCAAAAAACCACAAAAAGACCGTCAGGATCAGGATCGGAATGAAATATTTGAAATAGTTTCAAAACCTGATTTAGTTCCCATTTTGGTTCAGAAAAAACAATCAAAAAAGAAAAACAAAGTGTTGGAAAAGAATAACTCCAAACTTTTTTTGGAAAACAAATAAGGACAAAAATAAAAAGGGGGACCCATTTTGACCAAGGCAAAAGATGGGGTGGTTATGCAAGGCATAACTAGTAGGTTGAAGGGACAACCTACATTTCATGGATCCAAGGATGACCTAAGAGTATATTATATTTAAATCTTTATCCAAAACTTGGCAAACCACATCTTTTTAAATCGGACCAACCTAAATTGGTAGCACTATCAATCCCTTTGAAGCTCTTTTGTAGAAGTTTTGAAATCCAACTTCACAGACCCCGAAGATCACCTGCATGCAAATAACCTGTCACAAAAGAAGACATTGGAGACAAAAAGCAATGGTGCTTTGAAAGCTCAAAATGTATAAATCAAAGAGTGTAAAATACAATGAGATCAATCCTTAAGAAAGGAGATCATGCAAAACCTAAAAGAAACCCTAATAGGTAGACATTTAATAATTAATATAATTATTAAATGTCACATTATGCAAGCTAAGTGAAATCTTAAGAAGGGAATAAAGGTAACTTAATTAACATAATTAAGTTAAAAACTTTACTTTAACACCCCCCTTAAGATGAGCAAGAGTGCAGCTACAAACATGTGCAAGAAAGAAAAGGTAACTATAATGCAAGAAAGTAAACATGGGTCCCGACAACTAGGCCTGATTAGGTACCCATTTACAAAAGCAATGCAAACTAAATGAAATGGGGTAAAGGAGAAAACCCAGTGGGAACAAAACTCCTCCCCAAAATAGAATGCAAAGAAAGGAATATGATGTACTAATGAAAGAAGGATAGGAGGTGGATTACATGATACCCCTCATAGACAACTTCTATCATATAAGTACATGTACAATGGTCTCCATAGGAGAGATAGAAAGAGAGAAGAAGGCCCCACCCACAATGAAGAAACTCCTGTCACAATGGTAGATGCCTGATGTAGAATCCAAAAGGAGATCTTGAAGTGGAAAATGATATTCCTCCCCTTGGGAAGAAACGGATCCAAAGGACGATATCGAAGAAAACCTGTGAAGAGTGATGAACCAATCTATCTCAAGATGTGTGCCATGATAGGATGCTGAAGAATCTCTCTGTCTGAACTAAAACAAATGATGTCAAATCCAAACTGATGTGGAGAATCCTGAAATGCAACCTCTGAATGCACTAATAATGGTGGGCGAAAAGTGATAACCTGACTGTCAAGGTAGAGGAGATGAATGTCCTCATAAGAATCCTCCAAATCTGCAATATAAGACTCAACAAACAAGAAAGATATGTCTGCAACATAAGAGTCCAAAGTAGCTATGTCTAGAAGATGTATGATTCCCTGTTGCACTGAATCAGAAACAACAGGAGATAATGATGAAGTCTCAGTTTGAAGAGTAGGAATTGTGAGACAAGCCTCTGATCCATCGGAACATGTAGAAGTTGTGAAATCCAACTTTACAGACCTCGAAGATCACCTGCATGAAAATAACCTGTCACAGAAGAAGACATTGGAGAAAAAAAGCAAGGGTGCTTTGAAAGCTCAAAATGTATAAATCAAAGAGTGTAAAATACAATGAGATCAATCCTTAAGAAAGGAGATCATGCAAAACCTAAAAGAAACCTTAATAGGTAGACATTATGCAAGCTAAGTGATATCTTAAGAAGGGAATAAAGGTAACTTAATTAACATAATTAAGTTAAAAACTTTACTCTAACATCTTTCCTCATCATCATATGCTTTGATGGTGATCTTTTTCCTTGCATCTATTACATTTTTTAGAGAACCCTAGTGCACAAACAAGCTTTAAAGAACATATATTAAGACTGGCTCCTCTGTCTATTAGAACTCTCTTGACACAACATTTATGGATTAGGACTTCAATATGGAGCACTGTGTTATGAGGATGGGTGAGAGATACGCCATCATTTTCCAAAAAGAATAAACAATGAGGCGTGACTAGATGTCCCACCATGGCTTGGAAAGTGCAAACTTTGAAATCCTTTGGTATTGTTGTATCAACTAGGGCCATTTCCAAGATCTCCTTATGGGTGGGTGACATTTTAAGGAGCTCCAATATTGATATTTGTGCAAGGATCTTTTGGAGCTGATCAACAATGTTATATTTATGAGATGGGGCATCAAGTGTTTTGGAAGTGTTGTCGTTCAAAACATATTTGGTTTGGGCCCTTGTGGTCACGTTTATAGGTACACTGTCTTGTTTTCCTTTGATCTTGATGACATTAATTTGATTATCTATTGCAACCATGTCTTGTTGGGTCTTATGGATTTTATTAGAGAGGATGTTGGTGTTGTTGATTGGATGGTTGGTTGCAACAGGATTTGGTGTGTTACCGATTTTAATGTCATTTGTGTGATCTTCAATGGTTGAGATATGATAGATGGTTTTGTCATAAACATAGTTCACACCTTTTCCTTTTCCATTCATGTTAGAAGATTCTTCTTTTATCATAATTGGGGAAAGGGTTTTTTAATACCCCATGATCGGTGTTTGCTTAGGATTCTTCAATTTGTATGACCTTATTATCAATCAAATCTTGTATCTTGTGTTTTAAGTGCATGCAACTATTGGTTAGGTGACCTTTGCATTGATGAAGTTCACAAAAATGGGCTTTGTTCCACCATGATGATTTAACTTTGGGTTCAAACCCTCGAGTGTCGGGTAGAGTAATGAGATTTTCAGCAATAAGTTCTTTTAATGCAGATTCATATGATTGACCCAAAGTTGTAAAATTTTGATGATTGTTTGTTGTTTGATATGGTAAGGTCCTGGATGTTGTGTTGCTTTGATTGTTTTGAGTATTGCCTTGGTTGGTATTTTGGATAGTCTTTTGATTGGTGTTTGAGGTGCTTCCTGACAAATTGAAGACTGGTTTAGAATTATGCATTTCGGTTGAAGTATCATTGTTGTTGTTTTTGTATTTCTGCCAAAAAATTGGTTTGTCATTATTGGAGGAATGGGATGAATTGATTTCATTATAAATTTTCAAAATGCCCCTCTTGACCAAGGCTTCCTCAATTTTGATTCCATTTTCAATTAATTTTTCAAAAGTGGGAGGACATTGTAATTCAAGCCTATAAGTCATGTCATCATTTAAGTTGTCAATAAACACCTCCATCTTTTCTTTTTCTGGTATGGGACAGGGATACCTCACGAATAACCTTCTCCACCTTTGTAAGAATAATATGAATGATTCCTCTTCTTTTGTGTGACATTGCAAAGGTCCATTGTGATTTCATGTTGAATATTATATGAGTACTGGGTGATAAACTTGTTAACTAATTCCTCAAAAGATTTGATCCCTGAGAGTAGTTGCGAGAACCATTGCATACATTGCCCTCCCAAACTGTGTGGGAATAATCTCATTAAGTAAGTGTCTTCATGGGAAAATTCTATGCTCATAGTTCTAAACTCCCTTACATGATCGATGGGGTATGTTTTTCTATTGTACTTGTCAAATTTGGGGAATGGTATCATGTTGACACTTGGATCAAAAGGGTAAGGGCATATATCTTGTATTGAATACCTCTTAGTGGCCCCAGTTTGCATGTTTTGCATTTGTTGTTGGAGGGCTTGTATTTGTTTTGTTAAGGTAGTCATAGGGTCATTCATCTTTGTTTCCTTTCTTGTTTCAGTTGGTATTTCAGTTTCTATCTTCTTAAGAGTTTTTTACAATTTGGTGGTATCAAAATCATTGGGTAGTTGAACTCCTTTTTTTGCTAACATCAAGAGGTATCTTTCCCCATCCTTTTTCAAAACCTTTTCTAGTAATTTGTGTAAATTTGGGTCTTTTTGGACTTGTTGGACATCTTCTTCATTTACGTCCTCAGTTTCGGTTGAATGAATATTATGAAAGGGGTTTTCTTCTTGTTCAACCATGGTATTTTGGGTTTCAATTTCCTTTTCTTGGAGTTTTAACCTTTGGGATCTTGTTTGGATAGGCATACAAGTGATGAGGGCTTTCTAAATGTTTTTTGTCAAAGTTTTGGGAGTGCCAAAGGATTGGTTAAAATCTTATTAAGCAACCTTCATTTCAGGATAAATGATGAAAAATCCTAATGGAGGATGATAAATCCTGATGGTGAAATGTAGCTGCTAAATGATAAATGAATGTAATGAAAAAGGAACTTTTGGATATTTGATCAAAATTTAGATGAGAGATTTTCACTTGAAAATGTTGGTTTCAACAAGATTGAGCTTTATTGTATAAATTGATTGGGATGATTTGAATATTGTATTGTTAGTTGTAGAATGAAAGAATGATGAATGGGTTGACTATGATTATGCCTTTGTGAAAGAGCTCTGTTGTGCAGTTTTTGCACACACACCCCATTGAAAGTAGGGACCCTTGTTTCTTTCACTTTTTGGTGTCTTGGCCTTTCTATTTTGAAATTTTGCTTGCTTGGGCATGTGCTTTGATGTTCATCTTACCGGTTGGAATGGCCCATTTATGATTTATATTGACAACCTTAAGTTCTGGGTGCATTTCGAGCTTTTCACTGTGTTCGAGAAAATCTGCCCTAGCTGGACTTTCCCGGTTTCCCTTTATCACTCGATAATGGTTGCCTTTCTGCTCAAGTCCGGGGAAATCCATCGTGTTCGGATTTTGCCGAAGTTCGTTGCTTTGTCGGATTTCAGATTTTGGTCTCGACTGTCTTGTCGATCGCATTAATGGTGATTGCACAAGTTTTGGGGCAATGTTATATTGAATTTTGGGAAGTGATTTTCCATTTGAGTTTGTGTATTTACTTGCCATTTGAATTTGGAGTGCTGGAGCTTGAGGTGTGTTGCTAGATTTTGCACTTGGGAGTGATTTTGAGTGTTGCATTCGAATTTCTTGAGCATTGTTCATATTCTGCTCGTGCTTGAAAGTTGTTTGCTAGCATCCTTGGTTTCAGTTCCTCCTATTCTCATGGTATGTAGATATGCTCTCTTCCTCTTTTGGTTTTGACGCTTTACTATATGTACTTTTTGTTAGAGTAAAGGTTTTAACTTAATTATGTTAATTAAGTTGCCTTTATTCCTCTCTTAAGATTTCACCTTTAGTTTGCATATTGTGACATTTAATAATTATATTAATTATTAAATGTCTACCTATTAGGGTTTCTTTTAGGTTTTGCACAATCTCCTTTCTTAAGGATTGATCATTGTATTATTACCTCTCCCTGATTAATACATTCTCAGCTTTCAGAGCACCCTTGCTTTTTTTGTCTCCAATGTCTTCTTCTGTGACAAGTTATTTGCATGCAGGTGATCTTCAGGGACTGTGAATTTGGATTTATCAACTTCTACATGGTGTCAGAGCTCCAGACCTGTAGCTGCCTGTTCATTTTTTGAAGATTTCAGTGTACATAGTTTTTTTTTTTTTTTCTGTTCAAGAGTTTCAAGCTACGACATTTTTTTCCATCATTTTTTGAAAATTTTCGACATTGATCTCTCAAACGATGCATGCTAGTGCAAAATGGATCTCATGGTTGCACTCAGAAGACCCAAAAACCCCTATTTTCATATAAAATATGATAGGGTTTTTTGAAAATTGATTTTTTTGAGTTTTTGGGGTTTTTCAAAAATGCTACCAAAAAAATCTATATGAACGCCTCGATTTTTGTGCGAATTTGCCTCGATTTTCGTACCATATTTTTTTGGTATCGAAAGCATTTATGAGCTGCTTTGATTTTTCTGTCGATTTGCCTCGATTTTTGTGTCGTATCAATTTCTGTGTTGCCTCGATTTTCATGCCATGAAGTTTTGATGCATTGTTTTCCAGTCAAAGTCAAATGATGGTTTCTGCACTCCGGAAGGCGTAACTTTTGCGTCTAATCTCCATTTTGTGCAAATGGATAGGCGTTGGAAAGGTGTTTCAATGTTCTTTCTATATTTGCTATCTATTTCATCAGAAAATTTATCAGGTAAATTTGATTCAACTTTGTGTGTTTTTACACTTTGCTCAATTACTTGGACGTTTTGGCACCTACATGGGTTTTGTTTGCGTGGGATGGGTTATATTAATTTGATCTACATGCAGTAAGGTCAAATTTCTATTTTTTTTTCATTTGAAGAGTTATCATGGGTTTTTCTACTCACCCTTCAGTTGTAATTCTGGAACGGGGTAATTATGAGTCATGGGCAAAGGGCATACTTACATATTGTAGGTGGCTTAATATTTAGCCTTATTTGTATGATCTCATCCTTAAACCAGCCACTTCAGAAGGAAAATTAGCATGGGATATCATTAGAGATCACATAGTAGGACTTATATTGTCTAGTGTTGATCATGACACTATGTTGGCTATATAGGACATTGATTGTCCTCACCCACTTTGGACACGTCTTTAGGAGATCTATGGAGACCCCAATCTCTCTCCATTCCTAGAGGATCCTACTTTAGATTGTCTCTTACCCATTTCTTGGAGTGAGAATACACCCTTTGATCATGATACTTTAGAGGAGCTTGAGTATTTAGACACCCTTACATGTTTCGATGGATCAGAGGTTTGTCTCACAGTTCCTACTCTTCAGAATGAGACTTCATCAGCATCTCCTATTGTTCTTGATTCAGTGCAACAGGAAATCATACATCTTCCAGACATAGCTACTTTGGACTTTTATGTTGCAGACACATCTTTCTTGTTTGTTGAGTCCTATATTGTAGATTTGGAGGATTCTTATGAGGACATACAACTCCTCTACCTTGACAGTCAGGTTATCACTGTTTGCCCACCATTATCAGTGCATTCAGAGGTTGCATTTTAGGATTCTCCACATCAGTTTGGATTTGACATCATTTGTTTCAGTTCAGACAAAGAGATTCTTCAGCATCCGATCATGGCACACATCTTGAGACAGATTGGTTCATCACTCTTCACAAGGTTTCTTCGACATCGTCCTTTGGATCCGTTTCTTCCCAAGGGGAGGAATATCATTTTCTGCTTCAAGATCTCTTTTTGGATTCTACATCAAGCATCTACCATAGTGGCATGAGTTTCTTCATTATAGGGGGGGCTTCTTCTCTCTTTCTATCTCTCCTATGGAAACCATTGTATATGTACTTATATGATAAAAACTGTCTATGGGGGGTATCATGTAATCCACCTCCTATCCTTCTTTCATTAGTACATCACATTCCTTTCTTTGCATTCTATTTTGGGGAGGAGTTTTGTTCCCACTGGGTTTTCTCCTTTACCCTGTTTCATTTAGTTTGTATTGCTTTGTAAATGGGTACCTAATCAGGCCTAGTTGTCGGGACCCATGTTTACTTTCATGCATTATAGTTACTTTTACTTTCTTGCACTTGTTTGTAGCTGCACTCTTGCTCATCTTAAGGGGGGTGTTAGAGTAAAGGTTTTAACTTAATTATGTTAATTAAGTTGTCTTTATTCCTCTCTTAAGATTTCATCTTTAGTTTGCATATTGTGACATTTAATAATTATATTAATTATTAAATGTCTACCTATTAGGGTTTCTTTTAGGTTTTGCACAATCTCCTTTCTTAAGGATTGATCATTGTATTATTACCTCTCTCTGATTAATACATTCCCATTTTTCAGAGCACCCTTGCTTTTTTGTCTCCAATGTCTTCTTCTGTGATAGGTTATTTGCATGCAGGTGATCTTTGGGGACTATGAAGTTGGATTTATTAAATTCTACACTTTCATGTCATTTGTTGGTTCATTTGTGGCTTCGTTCTTGCTTGAGTGTGCATGCCATTTCTAGGCGTTTGGGGTTTCCGTGTCTTGTCAGTCCGTTCGGTTGATTATCTTGAATATTTGTTTTGGGCGGTCTTTCATTGCTGGTTTTCGGGGCTTGCTTGCATTTTCCACCAATTTCCTTTCCTATTTTGCAAGCAAGTTGTGCCTAAGCTTTTCTGTGCTTCCATGGCAGAGGTTTTAGGGTTCTTGACCTAGGGCATAGCCAATCCCTTTCAAATCATTGAGAGGAGAGTTTTAAATTCATGGTTCATCTATTGGAGGTGTAGGTCGAGTCATTGTTGAGCTGCAGGCTCTTAGTCTGTGTCCATTTGGTCTATTTAGGTGAGGACATGAGAAACATAGGCATTCGGGTTTTCATTGCCTTCACGAAATTTTGCCTCTGCTAGATTTCCTCGACTCTTCTTGTTTCTCCTTCATTCTTCATAATTTGCTATTAATCCGGACTTTTGTTTGACTCGCAAAATTCCGCTTCCTCTAGTTTTTCCCGGTGTCCGTTGCCTGGTCGTTCTGCTGAATTCATGCTTCCATGATGATTTTGTCTTGATTCCGCTAAAATCCATGCCGTTGGGATTTTCCCGGATGTTTTGCGCTTCCTTCATTTTCTCGGATTACCGAAGCTGTTGCTGTTCTCGAGGATTTCCATCTCTGGTGGATTTTTCTGAAGCTTTGTGGGAATGAAGAATCTGAATGTTACATGAGGAATTTGCTTATGGATAGTGCATTTAGATGATCAAATGAACTTATTCTAAGTGGTTTCAAGTTATCCCTTTATTATACTAATTGATTGAAATGATATTGTGGGGTTTCTATATTTGTTTTGCTGGATTCCACCTGATTCAGATTTTCTCGGAATTCCTCTCCAGTCTGGATTCCATGGAGGAGGCTAAATCCCAGACTTTGAAATAATTGATGTTAACACTCATTGTTTATCTTGGATCTCATTCTGGTTGTTTTACTTGTTTATAGGTCGAATCAAGACAAGATGTTGTTGGGCATGGCAAGGGAAAGACAACAAATCCAAGTGCTGAAGGTTCTGCTATCTCCGATGCAGAAAAGGTGAAGATAGACATAAAGAGTAAGATTTCTAAGAGCAGATTGACTTCCGTCTGGTTAGGAATCACTGATACCAATGTGGGTATGTGGGATTATGAGGAATTCAAGGCTGAGATGGTAGCACAAAACCTTCCTTTGTTGGCCAGAAGAAATTTGGAATCCGGATTAGCACATGTAGCTGGTTTCCCCTCCACAGTATAATGCTATGAGTTGGTGCTTGAATGTGCCAGGAACTATGATAGGGGAACACAAAGGATAATTGGCCCTTAGGGAAGGATTGTGGCCAACTTTGATCCTATGTCCATTGCTAGGACTTTTGATATACCTGATAGGTCACATGTGGTGGTCTTTGATATGGATACAACAAAGAAATATTATGAGGAGAGTGTGGTTAAGTCCTAGCAGGTGATCAATTCTTGGTTGGAGAAACCTAAGTCCTACTTCTCCAAGTTGCCAAAGCAGCTATTTAGACTTAAATTCAAGAGGGAATACTATAATGTCATCACTCTCCTAAGTAGGTTGGTAGGGTTGAAGAGTGCAGGAGTTTTTGAGAGCTGGATGTTTAATGTCATTGCTCGAATGGAGCAGGGCATAGATTACCATTGGGAAGGTGCCATAAGTGCAGTAATCCATCAGCAAATGTGCAATGTCTTGCAGACCAAGACTTTCACCATGACTTCCTACCTAGTGTATGCATTGGCAAGATTTCACCCATATAAGGGATTAAGCACTAGAGGTGTATTCAGACAGGATGCAATCTATGAGGTGTATCCACAGCTGCACCTGGCAGGAGGTAGCTATAGAAGAGAAAATGATGCTTTTACAATGTATATTACCAAGTTGCTACAAGGTACAGAGCATGTGAGAATTTCAGACAAAGCCAAGGAATTGATAAGGAGGTATGGGGCATGGTTCATCCAGTTCCCCACTTTCTCCTACATTAAGATTGATGGCTATCAAAGGCTCCTTATAGACTCCCAAGGTACCCAACTGACTACATAATACTATTGGAAGTCACTAGGAAAATTTGTGACTTTGATGTGATTGTGAAGGGAGATAAACATAAAATAGGATTTGGGAATGATTTCCCCTTGAAGATAGGAATAAATGAGGTCTACCCTTCCATCCAGTCGGCTCATGCTTTTGAAGAGGAGATGAGCACTTTTGGTCTCTCTTTCCATTCTAAGAGGGCAAGGTTGGATATTACTGGTGAGGCTCAAAAGAAGGCCAACAGGGAGTATAGCCACAAAGACAACATTGAAGACTATTAGGCTAACCTTGGCGATGAATTTGATGTAAGGAAGAAGAAATTCTCCAGGCTGCCAGTAGACTTAGTAAGGCTATACAACATAAAGGCCATCCCTGACTAGATGGAAGAGGATGGAAATATGATTCAAGGTCATATCTTCGAGGCTGTGAAAGACAAACCAGTTGGAGAGATTGACTGGTTAGAAGAAGAGAAGACAGATTTGGAGAAAATTATGACTCTGGTGATTAAGTATACTAAAATGTGGCTGAAGCACAAGATATTGGAGTTAGAAAGTGAGGGTGTCTAGTGCACCTATGATTTGATGGGAGACTTGGAGTCTCATTCTCCTTCTGAGGAATCACATGAACAATATCCTAAGGGTAAGGCCAAGGTGGACTCTCCCTTTAAGATTAAAGTTGGGGATGTTCAAACTGAAGAGGTAGCAGATATGAGTAAACAAAGAAAGCCTATTGCCAAAAAGAGAAGGCACATTTCAAGGAAAGAGACTAAGAAGGATAAAGAAAATAAGGAGGAGAAGGAAGATGCTACTGCTCCTTTGCTCAAAAGAAGAAGACTTGTGAGAATTTCACAAAAGGAAAAGGAAACTTCCAAGTCAGAAAAGGAGGTTGAGACACCTGTGGTGGAAATAGAAAGCTCAAGGGAAAGAACACAGGTATATATGAGGAGGTCAAGGACTCCTTCCCCAAAGGATGCTACAACAAAAGAGGATGTTCCTGTGACTACTCCTATCATTGAATAGGAGAAAATTCCCCCTCCTCAAGATACTGGCAGTGTGCAAGAAGAGCCAAGGAAGGATGGGGATCCTAAAGGCTTGGGTGAAGAAGAAATTTAGGCAAGAGACCTCTACAATGTCGAGGTAGAAATTGATAAGGTAATCCAGTCTCCCTTGGTAGCCTATGCGGATTCACCAATAGAAGAGAAATTGAACAAATCCCCTCAATAGGAGGAGATACCAACTAGGATCCCTTCATTGGCACAGGTTGTAAAGGAGCAGTCTTTAGACAAAGAGGATCCAACTAAGGAAATCCCTAATGTGCCTAGTATTGAGAAGGATGCACCTAATGTCTAGCAGGAGCAGGATAAACAGGATAAGGTGCCAACTGAATCCACTATTCTAGGTTGGTTGGATAGAGAGTTAAAAGGTAAATTGGTGATAGTGGAGGACACTCCTCCCAATTGGGATGACCTAATGGCAAATATTGGGAAAAGAAAAACCAAGAAGAAGGCTAGGGTTGTATCCAGGATTGAGAGGGATGGATTAGGCAACAGGGTGGCTCACATTGCTACCCCTATTCCAGACAAAGATAGAGATGATGTGACTGCAAAGGACTATCATGTGCAGACTATTAATCTAGGGCATGCTTCTATGGAGCAAGATATTGAGGAGTATGAAGGCTCCAGTGCTGTAATTATGGGAAGATTGAAGAACGAGGTACAAACCAGGCATGAGTTGGAGAGGGAGAATGAGAAATTGAAGAAGTACTTGCAGGAGTTGATGAAACCCTTGCAATCTATTGGCTCTTCCTTCTTTGCTGTAGGTTTCTTGCCCTAGGAAACAATCTCCGAACTTGAAGGAATGAAAGGCACTACACATGCCACAGTTGGTTGGTTGTAGGGAGTCCAAACCAAAGGAGATGGTGCCATCAAGGATATCTTGTCGACTGTAGGGGATGCCATGAGATAAGTGGATTGGCTAAAGACTGTGTTGGCCCAAGACAAAGAGGACATCGACCTCCTGTTGCAGAAAATAAGAACAATCATGGAGTTTACTGAGGATAAACTGGTGAAGAGTGGGATTCTTCCTTTTCCAAGGGTTTCAGATCCTTGGGAATGGTTCGAAATCTTGCAGATGAGGCAAAGGGCCTTGAAGAAGATTCACAAGCAAGGGAGGCAAATTGAGGATACTTTGACTGACATTCATTATAAGTGCATCTCATTCTTTGAAATTATGACAGGGAGGAAGAAGTTCGCTTCAAAGCATCTCAATTTGGAAAAACTCAGGAAATGGTGGAGAGATGTCTATTCTCCAGTCAGTGATGGTCTAGTCACTAAACATCAGCTAGATGATGATGCAACCTACATTGTCGTTATTGACAGGTATTTAACAAATAGGGTTGATTGGGATGGCATAATAAGGCAGGCAAGAGATGCCATTAAGTCTCTTGAAAGAAGAGTTAGGGTTTTGCCTGTGCCACCTATTGCTGAATTGGATAGAGTGTTGCTGGCAGTGCATGGTGAAGTGGATCGAGCTAAAGACAAGGATGGGAAGTAGTTATATAGGGCTACATCAAAGTTTGTGCTTCCCATTATCCACATGCATTGGGCCGACTTTTTGAGACCCCAGGCCGACTTGGATGAAATTGGTGCAAATTGCACATTTCATGTTGTATTCGAATATCTTTTGAGGCCGGCCTCTTGTGTGGAATTTTTATTATAAAACTCTTATTTGGGCCGACCTATCTTAGGGATTCTCTATAAATTGGGCATGTTGCCTCATTTGTAAAATATAGATTTATACATGGATAGATAGATAGGTGATAGAATAGAATATACATTTGAGCAAATTAGAGTTTATCTTCAAGCAAGTATTGTAACAGAAGACTGGAATTGTTGCCATTTTGGATAACCTAATATAAGAAAGGATATTGTGATTTGGTATCTCTCTTGTGTTGAGTTTTATCTGGCATGGTTCTTGTTATTCTATCTTTAAAATTGCTTAAGTTCATTGTTAGATAGTTTGGTGATGCTTAGGGTTTCATGTTTGGAATGTTTGCAGCGATCTCTAGTCCATACTTTTTGTAGTTAGCTGATTGTTAGCTGCTTTGCAAAGTTAGCCTGGACTTAAAACTGTGCTTAGTTCAATTATGAATGTTTGTTCATTTCAGTTGCAATAAGGTTGTTTTGAATGAATGTTTATGATTTTAAAATATTTAAATACCTTAGAAGATTGCACTATTCATGTGAGAATGTAGATTTATCTGGGTCAAACAGAAAGTAGTTTATGAGAGATCGGTCCATTTTGAGCATCTTATCTTTTGGCATTGTCAATCTTAGGGTTGGAATTAGTCTTAGAATTATCTCTGAAACCTTTATCTTTTGGTATTTTCTTTATTATCTAAGTTTAATCAAGGATTTCAAATATCAATTCATTGTTTAGATCTGATAAATTCAAAGTCTAGTATTTGCTTGTAGTAAGGTCCCTTTGTGATTACCAACAATTTCACATTATCTTTGAGTTGTTTTATTTTCATTATCAAGACCTGACATTAGAGACCTTGGGGTTATCTCTTTTCCCATAGAGATTTACCTTTCAAAAGAGATAGGATATTATATTACGTTTGAGTTGTTGTTGTGTAGAAAACACCATCAACAAGCTCTTCATTGATAATAAGCTTGTGAAGATAAAGGCTCTAAAGAAAAATCATCAATGTATCCCTTATCAAAGTCATTATACCTATGGATGAAAGTTCGATAGTCAAGAAAGACCTTCCTACTTTGGTACAAGAAGCATCTCTTTTTCAAAAAATTCTTATAGCTAAGTTGTTTCTTTGGTTTCTTGATTCTTTTGGAAAGGGATTTCTTGATAAATGTGGTTGATTTCCAATCTCTTAATATAAAATGATTGGTGTAAATGTCACAACTTGATCTGACAAGAAAAAGATGTTGTTTGAGAGGGAATATCTAAAATGGATGTTAACTGATAAGCAGAAGGTCAAACTTATCTCTTTGTTTGAAAATTTACCAGATGCACTAAAACAATGTCCAAAAGTGCCAAAACTCAGATGCGTTATGGAATGGTACAGATGCACTATAGAAAGGTCTGAATGTGCCAGAACATGCTATGGATGCACTATGGAAAGGTATGGATATGCTACAGGATTCAACAAATGCGTTGAAACAATATATGATGGGATATGAGTGGAATGTGCTAGGACAATAAATGTATGCATTGAAATATGCAATGTATGGGCTAAGGCAATCAATGGATGTGCTGAAATATGATAGGGATGCGCTAGGGCAGTCATTGGATGCGCTGAACTGGAAAATGTTTTCTAGTTTTCGATAGTTTGACATATTCTTCTGGTTTTTTGGCAGTGAATTTGAACTTTTTGGTTGAATTATCTTCTGAGTCACTGGTTAGATATTTCAGATTGTAGTGTTTGCTTGAATTTTGATTTAAAACACATAGGTGAAGACACATCAAACAAGAACAATCCTAGGCTGTGTAAGACAATATTCTTTTGGATTCCAAGCGGATTTTACTCCAAACACACTTATTCTTAGCAAGTGATTTAGAAGCTTGGTTGCATAGGCTCCCCCTTGCAGTGCACTCACTTCTCGGGCCAACCAAGCTTCAAACTCCCATGAATCTCCCATGGCAAGTTTTTCCCCTCTACTAAAAACTATGAGAATGTGGATGTCTTGGCAACAACCGTTGTTGCACCAAAGAATATAAAAGTAATTTTTGGCTTACTACAACAAATGGGTTTTAGTAGGGGCATTCCATTCGTGGGGGATCATCCATGTGGAAAGAGACCATTGTTTCCCTTCTTGTCAGAACAATCCTCTTGATACTCAAACTTTTCTCGAGTACCCACATTTATATCCCGGGTGGAAGTCGCTTGTCTTTAGCATGTTCCCGATTGGGTCATTCCCTCTTTTCGAAGCGGGGAGGAAGGCCCTCTAAGGTTCAAAATGCAAATAAAATGAATGGTTCTAGCTTTCTAATCACCCAGTTAAGGGGAGAGCATACTCGCCTACCATTCCAAACACATCAAACATGGTGTAAATTTATCCCTCCTAGTTATGCTAGATTCCTAACTTAACCAAAGGAATACACAACTAGATTTAACCCTACATCCACTTGTTAGTAGTTTTAGTCCATTATTCTTTGACATTGTTATTTTATTTGTTTCAGCAAGGTCTCTAACTACATGTAAGGTTCCTGCAAAACAAAAATACATAGATTAGTTTCGAGAATCTGGAAAATTGGCAACAAAAATTGAATGTGCCATTACAATGACCGAATGCGCTAAAACTCAGACCAGATGCACTAAACTACTAAAAAACACTAAAAGAATGATTGAATGCGCTAAATGATAGACCAAATGCACCAAACTAGAAAAACACAGAATGAAATTTAAACCCCCCGATGCGTTGAAAGAACAGCTGGATGTGTCAAAACAAAAACCTAATGTACCAAAACAGAATCTAGATGCGCTGGAAAAACCACCAGATGTAATAGAATCCAAATGCACTGGAAAAACCACTAGATGTGTCAAAATAGGAACTCAATGCACCGATACAGAAGTTGGATGTGTTGGAAAAAAAATTGGATGCGTCGTTTCAGAATATTTGACGGAACCTGTGAAGAAAAACTCGATAGAAAAGTAGATTAAAGAGGGGCTAGGCCCCATGGTGGGTGCCAATTTATATGTGCTGGAAAATATGTGTATCAAAATGATAAAACAAAACACACATCCATATAATGTATTACATAAAAGGAATCTAAACAACAGAATTAAAAGTTACAACTATCCTCTTAATTCATTCCATGGTTCTCTAGTTTTAAGGACCTCCAAAATTCATGCTCTCAGATCATATTAATGTTGCACATGAACCTGCAAACACGAAAACTGAAGAAATGAGATGCTATTATGCAATCTATATGCCAATATTTTTGTATTTTTGATATTTGATGCTTGAATGCTAAATGATCCTATGATAAGGTGTTGTTAAAATCAAAATGGTGCTAAGACTAATGATGCTATTCTAATGGAAATGCTACATGAAAGATGCAATAACTAAACTATTGAAATTGAAATTGTCATAATAACTCTAAATGAAACTAAGATGCAAAAACTAACTACAATGCTCTCGAATTGCACTAAGAATTTTGCAGCATAAGTTTGTGATCTAAATCCTTATCAAAAGCTATAGAAATGTGCTCTATTTATAGTTTTTTCAAGGCTCAAGATGATATGGCAATGATGGATGGTCAAGATTGTGATCCCGCGACATCAACGGTGGAGCACAAGGAGGTTGGAGAGAATCAGGGAGATGGTTCCCTTTAACAAAACACTTTTCCAAGTGTTAAAGAGAATCAAAGAGAAGAAGAATCCATGAGTCCAAATTGGTTCCAAATTTGTTGCATGTTTGTTGATGATAATTCATATTTTTCAATTTAGAAAATTCAATTTTATGTGACACATGGTGAGGTGGCAAGTGAGTTGGAGGTGGTTAGAAGAAATATGGAGGCATGTGCTAATTTGAATTTAAATATTCAAATTTAAATAGAAGAGGGAAATCAATTAAAATAACAAATTATTTGAATTTGTCCATTTAATTAATTTAGGAAGAAAGTGATTTTGGAAAAGAAGAATTGAGGTAATGAACCATATAAATAAATTTATCAATTTATTTATAATAGTAGAGGAACTAGAAATTATTAATTAAATAACAAGTATTTAATTAATTTGTGCTCTGGACCATTTTTACGTGTATATAGAAGGTACTAGAGATTGTTAAGGGAGTGGATCCCAACGTGTATCCAAACCAAAGTGGATTGTTGGCTGATCATAGGTGGGGAGTTATCTAATCAATTGAAAACTAATGAAATAGGGTAATTAATTAACCAAGATAACGGATTCCCCTCTCATGCCTTGAGTGCTAGTAAAACTAAGGATGTTTGGGAAGACATGCTAGCTCGGGGAGCTTGGGTTTTGTAAGGTCAAGTATCCTCATCCATATGAGAGGAGAACTAGATTCAATGTGTAGCCATACAAGTGAGCACCATGATGGCACTCCCTAAATAGCTCTATAGCATCTTATCCTAGTGTCTAATGTGTTTGTGATGTCATTGGTGAGTTTTCCCATTGATGATCTTTGTGTTCTGTCATTGGTGATTTTTTCCAAGGATGATCCTTTTGATTTTTTAGTGGTGAGTTTACCCTATGATGAATTCTTGAGTTATGTCCTTAGTGATTTTTCCCAATCAGAATTCGAACATGTGTTGTGTAGGACCATGCAAAGTTTATCTATTTATTCTTAAAAAATTCCATGAAATTGATCCTTTCCTCCTTGGATAAAGAAGATGAAAAGTATGTTATCCTAACACTATTTGTAGTACTGATGTTTTCCTCGGGTTTTTTAATAAGAACTAGATATCTCTCTTGATCCATAGAAATATTTTCAAACCTTCCACACCAGGGATAACTTTAAGAAACCCCCCCCCCCTCAGCGAAGGTGTAAAATCCTGGCGAATCTTTCCTTTTATTTGAAAAAACTAGTAATTTTCCCTAGCGAATCTTATGCACATTATTAAATAAATTGTAAAACCCTAGCGAATCTTAATGAATAATTGGTAAAAAATAAATAATCACAGTGGCGAATCCTAGTGAATAATCACTAAAACGTTTAATTATAATGGTGAATCTCTCATTTAAAAATTTGCATAGTTGGACACTTAGGGATGTCATGTCGATACAATGATGATGATGTATGTCATGAACTATTGGAAATAGATAACGGTGGAGATCAAATAGAACTTTGATCGGATGTCTTTCCGAGAGCTTGGCGCGAATATTGTAGATTCCCTTCATGATTATTTGGAATTACACAAGTGGTGTACCTGTGCCTTGGTGGACCCCAGGTGGAGTATGGAAGCCTTCTCGACGTGAGTGAACATCATCGATGAGACACTTAGTGATGTCCCGCCGATACAATGATGATGACATATTTCATGAACTATTGGCAATAGTGAACGGTGGAGATCAAATTTTGGGCCTCAACAACCTTTCTAAAAGGCACGTGCATATAAAGTCACAAAATTGACTTGTAGCCATTCGATTAAAAAGCTAATCGATGGCAATAAATAAAAAACCTATTCAAGGCTAAAATATCCCTAAAATGAAAAGGTAAATTATTATTAGTGGCAATATTTCCCAAAAATTAATTGTAGGAATATAAAATTAATGGTGAATATAATTAATATCTGTAATTACAGTATAAACTACTGGCGAATCACTTCCAATGACGCATTGTTTAAAAAATAATGCATTGGCGAATTAATCGAGACAAATTTATTTTTTTGTAAAAACCTGGTGATTCAACATCCTTTCTAACTTGTATTATTCACCATTTTTGGAGGTCCCAATTTCAAATATTCGCCAATAGGCAAAGATTCGCCACTAAAATTTTCCCTATTCCACACTTGGGTGCATCATTAAAAAGGTTTTTACCCTCAAACACATCCTTTATTTTTACTATTCCCTAGTCTGAAAGTTTCCTATGGCAATTTCACTAGGAGACCTATTTATACATTTGATGTTTTTATGACTGAAATTTTTGGCATCCTCCCCTAAGTATGTCATGGTGTCAAGTTCTATGATAAATATAGCTCTATGTTCCCTAGGGGTATCTCGTCTTGAAGTCCTAAAAACTTAGCTATATAGTCATCATTCTGGAATGTGTCTAAACTAGGTGGATCTCATTGGTCCCAATCAATAAGTTCGGGGTATATAAGTGGAATTTTGTTATTAGAATTTGAAGGATCAAAAGATATATTGGATATGGTGCAAATGTTATGATCATTGAATAGGTGAACAATACATTTGAAAGAGTCATTTTCGATATCCTCATTAGATGAATTACTTGTGAAAGGAGTTTTATCTACATCTACAAGTGTACTTTTTATATTTTAAGACATAGTATCTAGTTTCCCAAATCCAAGTCATGTATAATGTGGTTTCACAAGTATTATGATAGGTTCCATCATCCTTTGATTTTGTGCACCCAATCCACTATGTCCATCATATCCCATGTGTTTCATTATCAAGAATCCCTTTGTATAATTTTCTACTAGTAATGTGACAATATCTTTTTCATTATAGATCCACTTGGATATGTTGTCATCTATAGATTCTTTATCGAACTCCACCCATTTGTAAAAAGTAGTAAGACTACACATTTGATTATCATGTTTGATATTTCTTGAGATTTACCAAGTTTACCATATGATCTAGGTGATGATGGAAGATGACCTACATAGAAAGACCGTGTCATATCATATTCCCCACACTCTTTGTCTTTGACTTGAATTTTAACCTCTAGAGTAACTGTGGACTAAGTAGATGTTTGAGATAGTTCCAAAGGGTCTATGTAGGATTTGGAAGAAGATGCTTCAATTTTGTTAGGAACATGAGGTGTGGTGGATCCTCTAAATTTACAACAGTATTCAAAAGTTTCTTGATCTATCAAAATGGTTACTTCATTTCTTTCATGGTAGACCTTGAGACACTTATGAAAAGTAGAGGGTACAATTTGCATGACATGAATCCATGGATGACCTAGAAGTACATTGTATGGGAGTTCTAGATCTAGTACTTGGCATACTATGTCCTTGATTATTGGTCCCACTCAGATTTAGAAGATTAATGGTCCCTTTGGAGGGTTGTTCAACATCATCATAAGCTCTTATCAATATCTTCTTAGTTAACTCTATAACTTCCTCAAAGTATCCAATGTTTTGACCAGTTTTAAAGTGCAGATATTCAAACCAACACCACCATCTATTAGGAATCATTTTATGTGGTTTTTGTGCAAAAATATTTCCAAGTGAAGGGCATAATTATGAGCAGGTGAATGGGATGGCATGTCTTTATCCGAGAATATCAAATGATGTGAAGAGGTGATATGGCTGACCATAGCTTGAAATTGGGCCACATTAAGATATATCGGCACCGATAGTTCTCTAAGAGCTTTATCTAATATATCTTTGTGAATCGATGATATGTGAAAAAGCTTGAGAATGAATATTTGAGTTGTTATTTTACTCAGTTGATCCATTAGATTATATTGTGGGGTAATGATGTTTCTAGACTTAGCTCCTTGTAGAGTGAATTTTCCTCTATGTGTTGTAATGTTACATTTTGGATTGGTATTCTTTATAGTAATAGTTGATACATGGTTGTTAAATTCCTTAATATGGTAATTTGTATAATCATAGTTGATAGTTGTATAATTGGTATTTTAACATGAGGTATTACCCTGAGCATTTCCTTTTTTGGGATTATGTAAGGAATCCTTAAAGATCACATGGTCACTATTTGAGGAATTTTGTTAGTTTTTGACACCGATATCTCCTTTGTCTATTAAGTCCTGAATAAGGTTTTTGTAATACCCCTCCGTTTTGCATCTCGTTCGGTTTGCTATATGCTATGTTTGGTTGCAGTCACTTTGATATTGGATACATTTTGTTGTGATGTTTTGATCACTAAGTATTGAGTGACAACTATTGTTGTCGGATGTGGTTATCTAATTATTGTTTTACATGCATTATGGATTAATGATGTTGTAAAGTTAACATAAGATGTTATTATGAGATTATTGGATTATGATGGAAGTGTCAGTTTCGATGAGTGTATGGGTGAAGAGGATGGGTTCACATCACTCGCTTGCGAGCGCCCTGCGAATCCGTAATTTCTTCTTCACAGTGTGTATTATATGCTGGATATATTGTATGATGTTGTTTACTTGGTTTCAAGATTGCAGGTACATGACATCAACTCCACCTGGTTTCACAGGTTTGAGCGTGTCGATCCAACGGTTAAGTTGAAGGGAGATAGTAGCTAGGTAACATGTGTCAAGATTACACCCTAGCCTTAGTGTGTCGTCAGTCGTGTGTGTCGAGTCATTGTTTGTCTTACTTTAATGTTATTTAATTCTGAAGGATTCTTGATTTGGAAATAGATATTTAGAATAATTGCATTAAATCATGTTGATGGTTATTTAATTTAAATTATGCAATGTGGATAAAAGTTTATATTTAAATTAATTAATTATATTTAATTTATTTAATTAATTAAATTTAATCCAAGGGGGTTGAATTTAGTTATTAAATAATGAAATTAATTAATTAAATGTGATGCAAGAAAATGAAAGCAAATAAAAGAATTAAAATTAATTTTGGAATTTAATTTCAACTTGTGGGAATTAAATTAGAAATTGTAATTAAATGTTTATTTGGGAAATTAGTTGCAACTTTGGAAATTAATTTATTATTTGAAATTGTATTTTAAATTGAAAGTGGGTTTTTGAAAATTGAAATTGAAATTAATATCTAATTTTCAACTTTGCATGCAAGGTGAATTAGGGTTGTATTAGGTATTTTTGATTTATAAGGAATGCGTGTTTTAATTTTGGGGAGGGAAGTTTTTGGGAAAAATTCATTTTTACAACAAAGAAGAAATTTTGGAAAAATTTGCACAAAGAAGGGTTTGAAGAAAGTTTTGATTGTAGAATTGATTGGAGGAAAGATTGTTTGCATTTGTTGGGTTTTGGATTGGATTCGTTGGATGATTGAAGAAAATTCAGGAAATCTTTGGAGGAGGCTTGCATGAGAAATTCATCCTTTCCTGTAGCTTCTTGAACCAGGTTTTCTTCTATGTTTTTATTGTTCTTGGTTGCTTTTAAAATAGTTGTGATTAAAGATTTGTTTGTTAAATCTATTTTAGAAAAGAAATTTGTTATTAGAAGAAAGGAAATAAATAAATTTAAAGCTTTTGTTTTCTGTGAAAATTCTTCAATAAAATTGTGAAAACCTTAGTAGAATTTAAATTATTTGAGGAAATCGATTGTTTTGTTATTGGAATAAAACATAGAGATTGAACAATATGTTTAGATTGTTTTTAGAAAATATAACCTCTGAAGGAAAACAAATTTATTTTGAAAACCTCTGTAGAAAATTAGAGAATTTGAAAACCTTTTGATTTAAATTTGGATCCATTTAGTTTTATTGTTCTCTTATTGTTTATGAATTCGAAAAAAAAAAATTGATTGTAAGATTTAATTTTGAACCTTTGTGAAATTCGGATGTTCTCTGGAAAATTTGCACAATTTTACCTGTAGGTGAATATATGGCTAAATTTTTTCCCCAATTTGTTTTTGATGTTGAAATCTATCAATTTATTTATATATATATATATATATATATATATATATATATATACATATATATATATATATATATATATATATATATATATATATATATATATATATATATATTTTTTATATATATATATATATATATATATATTTTGTATATATATATATATATAAATAAAATTATATATATATTTAAAAAATAAAATATATATTGAAAAATGTTAATTTTGAAACCATGCTCTTTTGCTGTTCTGTTCTATGGTAATTTTAGGAAATTTTCGAAGTTTATTACTGTCATTTTTTTTTATTTACATAGGGTTTATAAATATTGGGGGAGGCTTGGGAGGCGCTACCTCCACAGCCGCCCCCATGAGGGGGACGACTATGGAAGGAGACCTCCTCAGTCCTCTCCCCAACCTTGCTTAAGGTGCGGCTGAGTGGAGAGGGTCGGTGGGATAGCCACCCCCTCCTCATAGTGCTATGAGGCCGATGCAAATGCGTTTCATCCGCCCTTCTCAAATGAGGATGCATTAGGGTTTAGTCTGCTCTCCTCCTTACCAAAAGAAAAATAAAACACAACGATACTTGTAAACTTGTATGCGTTTTCTGTTTGGATTCGATTTTCATATTAAAGGAAAATTCTTTTATATTTTGGAATCCAGTTGTATTGCTATGTGTATTGGGTGCAATATATATGTATAAAAATAAATAAATAAAAGAATTCATATATACAGTATATATATATATCTATACTATATATATGTAATATACTGGCATTGTATATTAATTTCAGTATGATTAATTTGGTAAAATAATATATATAAATGTTTAATTAATGATGTTGTGGGTTACATGTACAATTAAACTTATAGATAAAGTTGCAAATTTAACAAGAATTATAAATAATTAATTTCATGCAATGAAAGATATAAGAAAGAATAATTAAGGAAAACATTGCGATATTTATATTACATGCAATATATACATTGGAATGTATATTTAATGGTTTGAGTCATTGGATGCATGCAATGAAAAGTTTGGAAGGGTAAATCAATAGATAAAATGGACATAGTGTGTAGTTGGAAAATTAGAAGAAATATAGGATCTGGTTGGGTGATTGAAAATAATTACTTATAGAGGACTTAAGTTGGTTTTAGAGAAAACGTTGAATTCGATTTAAATTGTTTAAATTAATATTTCTTATAATTGTAGATTGAAGACACTTGTTTAATTATTTCAATTATTTTGAAAGAGAAATAGTTTTATATTATTGTGAATAGAAATTTTAAAAGATAAGTTTTAAATTGCATGGTCAAATAGATAAGGAAAGAGATATTTTATAAATTGCAAGTTTTGATAGGAAATTGAAAGGATTTACTTGCATGGGGTTGTGTTGTTTTAAAGTTAAATTTAGGAATTGATTATTATGAAGAGGCAATTAAGTACTTTAATTTATTTGTTTTCTATTTAAGCAATTTAATTATTGAGAATGGAATATGGAAGAGATATGGATTTAGAGTATCCAAAAATAGAGATATTCTTGTGATTGCCTTAATTGTTTTATTTTCTCGATATTTCAAAAAAGGGAAGTGAGTTTAAGTAATATAGATTTCCTATAAGGGAAGTGGTAATAGGGTTAAATGGTTATTTGAGTAAATACAACTATCATGCCTTTGACTTTGACAACGTTATCTATTGCTTGAGTATAGATTTAGGAAATCCAAATACTAGATTGAATTAATGACTTGAATGCTTTTGCAACTATGTCGTCATGATGTATTTTGGGATATGGGATTTTGTGTTAGTCCAATATTGTAAGTCTTCCAGAAGAACTTAGAGGATGAGGGTTGTTGAATCTTTATGTCATCCAGTTGTTTTCCCTTGGGTAGTGCATGGCGTCTTTTCAGTTTTACCCGGTTTCCATGAACGGGGATGTTTTGTACCTCCTGTGAAAGGAGTGGACTATGTGTGTGTTGCCTCCAAGATGTTTGGAGTGAGTTTTTTTATTTGTTTCCTCCTCGTGTTGGAGTGGTTTTGATGCCTAGATTATATGCACTTGTGATTCCCTTGGTGATTAGTTTGGTTGTGAGTTGTCCATTAGAAGAGTGGCTTTTGTTAGGGACCGGAGCCCAAAGTGGTAAATCGGGTAACCTTCTGAAGTGAGTTAATCAAGTGATAATTAAATTAATGTACTTAGATGATTAGGATGCCTTCCACACTAATCAAGATAATTTAAGCCTCACTCATAGACACAAGGGCTCGTTTAGACTTGGAATGAGTGGGAAGGCCTGGAATGGCATAGTCATTTATCTTGTCAGTACGAGAGGTATTTGATGCCGCATGAGTGAGTATGAGGTTCGGGATTCGGTTGAGGCCACCAGGATTATCGGAGCCTATGAAGGATGCCCAGAGGAGATCTCATGACTACTATGCGATGACACTCTATCTAGGACAACTGTTGTTAATTGTTTTATGTGTATGGTTCTCTGAACATACTTGATCTATTTTATGTCTGGAAGCAATGTGATCTATGTCAGTGATGTGGATGTTGTACTTGTGTTGTACTAGTGTTGAGCATTTATTTGATTATATTAGTTTGTGTTAGTATGAGTCTGCCTTTGGTTAGTGGTCGTAGATTCTTTGTCCATGTTACTTTATTACTATTTCCTAGCATGGGGGGTGGGCCTTCGGGTACCACTTGGTTGGGTGGAACATGCACCAAAATCGTTGGGTCCCCGTTGATCTTCAGTACTTGGTGGCAAGACATCCAGATGGACAACTCACGGTTCTTGTTGTAATTTCTTGCATTATAATATTTCAATTTGTATAAGTTATTTTATCCCTCTTATGTTTATGAGGTGGAATTCTGTAATTGTAACCTTATGTACTATTGCCTCATTCTGGGAATGAGTGATGTAACTATTGGATTAAGTTAATGATTATGAGATTGTATCTTGGTTGATTATCTTATTATGTTATGTGGTATTCTTATGATGTATGATGTTTATTTCATAAAGTTTATAATGCTATGGTTATATGTAATATGTATGTGTGGGTTTAAGTAATCCTAACCTTGTAGCCTTAGAGGTGGTTGTTAATTAGTAAGTGAATGTGTATGTTAAATGCACTTTATAAAAAAAAATTGGTTCGCTTAAGACATTAATTGCAACTTCTTGTAAGGTTACTTGGCGGGGCATTACAGTTTTTTATTTTGAAACAATTGGGAGATTTATGTCCTTTTACCCTATGGTAATCACAAAAAACGATGTCTTTCCACCATGTTGGTTTGACTTGTGGTTCAAATCGATTGATTTCTGGAAGAGTGACCACATTTGCTTGGATTAGTTTGTGAATCATAGACTCAATGGGTTCTCCTAAAGGAATGAATTTGCATCATGGGTTGTTGTTGAGTCTAGGAGGTTCTCGGTGTGTGCTATCCTATGTGTTTGTTGATGTTTGGATACTGTTTGATGCTTGAATGTGTAATCTAGGTTGACCAGTTTGAGCTATTTTTGCATTGACAATACCATCATTGATGACATTTTTATTCTTATTCCAATAACGAGACTTGTCATTTGAAGCGTTCGAATAGATTTTGTTTTCCTTGAACATTTTAACAAGTCCTTTAGCAATTAGGGCTTTCTCAATATTAATCCCTTTTTCAATGACTTCATCAAAGGAATTAGAACATATTATTTTCAAGTGAAATCCTAATTTAGTGTTCATGTTTTGAATGAACATCTCAACCAATTATTTTTTGGGATGTGACATGAGATTTTACTGGCTAAGTTTTGTCACCTTTGTATGAAGGAGGCAAATGTTTCTCCATAATTTTTTTTAGTGGTGCATAATTCTATCATTTTCCTTTCATGGTCCATGTTATATGAGAAATATGAGACAAACTTATCAACTATTTCATTAAAGGTCCTTATGCCACCAAGGAGTCTAGAAAACCACTCCATGGCTTGCCCACCTAGTCTTCTTGGGGCGAGGTGCATTAGATAAATATCATTATGTATTACCTCTAAACAAGCTACATAGAAATCTCTCATGTGATCATGAGGGTCTCTCTTTCCTTTGTATTTTTTGAATTTAGGTATTTTGAAGTGATGTGGAAAGGATGGTATATATAAAGTCTTGTCGAATGGGTAGGGGCATATGTCTTCTATTTTATAGCTCTTTTTCTATGGCCCCATGTGGAGATTTTCCATTTGTTGTTGCAAGCTTTGAATTTATAAAGATAGATTGTTGGGATCTGTTTCAGGTGATGCATTGATTACATTATAAGTGGATGTGGGATGTGATGAATGTTGACCTTGGAGGTAGTTTGATGATGATGGATTTTAATTACCATATGGAGGTTTCTAAGTGTTGTAAGCATGACCGGATGGGCTAGTATATTGTTGTGTATGGTGTTGGTATTGTGGATGGAGGTTTTGTTGTGGATGTATGTAGTTAGGGGGATTTGTATATTGATGCGACATCATGGTGTTTTGAGTGGAGTAGGTATTATGTATGTTGTAATTAGGATTGAAGTTGGGAGACTATAGAGGTTGTTTCATGGAGTTGGTGATGTATTGAGTAGGTGGTAAATTTGATGGGTTTACATGCATGCTTATTATTGGATGGGAGATGTTAGGATTTTCAAGTGGAGGTTGAGACATGATTGTGCATGTGGATTATTTGTCAATGTGGAAACAATATATTGACCAGTTGCAGGGTTGGTGATATGCATGGAGAAAGTGGAAGCTTGAGTGTGGATGGGTGGTACTATTACTTGTGTGAAATTGGTAGGAATGGTGATTTGTTGAATGTTTGTTGAAACTTGTGAAGAATTAATGAGTGGATTTTTAGGTGTTTAATTAGTGAGATTGGGATTTATTCATAGTGAAGGTGGTATGTTGTTATCAAAACTGGTTTCCCCCAAGGTTAGGGATGGAATGTCATTAGTGACATTTTAGATACGTGTTATGTTGAAATTGGATGGTAATATAGCCTCTTATTGGGAAAGTAGTAAAAGAAACTGATCTAGGTCAGTTGTTAGAACTATTTTAATTAGTTTCATTACATGAGCATCTTTTTGTGCCTCAACCAACTCTTTGGGTGTTACATCTCATATGAACCCATCGATGTTTGGACTATTGTTAGGACTTAGTGGGGGTGGTGCTTCAAAACCCCTTGGATCATACATGTTTGGTTTTTCATTGTTGTTTTCCTAGAATGGATCCATGAATGTGTTTCTCATGAACTTGGATCGAGATTCTGCATTTTTTTCTTGACTTGAGACCTTCTTTGTACTAGGATATGAGATATGTTATGACCTTGTGAGCTTGGATGAGATTTAGGATGATATGTTGTCGATGAATGTTTAGTTTTCAAATCAGGCTTGGAAAAAGAAAAACTAAGTAAATTTTGAACCAAATTTTTGATGTGGATGCATGATGGATGGGTATAGGATATAAAAACCTAAAAAAGACAATATTTAACTAGATCTCATTTTTTATCGGTTTTTTTAGGATATTCCTTGTTTCCCTAGACTAATGAGTCCAAGAAAAGGAAGATGATGAGGAACTTATAAACTTAGGAGTAGACTAATTAGTACTAAGCATAATTGTTCACAAATATTGATACTAATTTAACAACTTACTTGAGAATGATAGATTTTCAAGAAAATGGATAAACTAGTGGATATGATAAGAGATCTAAAAATCCTATGTCTAATTTTGGTTTGATAATGGATGAGTTATTTTTGTTTTTATGGATGAGTTTGTTGCTTGGTTCAAAACTAAAGGAATGTGTTTGTAAGAAAGCCCAAGATAAAAGGATGATATGGAGATGAAGATGAAAAATCTTAGTTTGATGTTTTGGAATACAAATTGTGACTACAGGTCTACCTGATACAAGTTTTTGATCCTATGATAATTGAATGGTGAAATTTTGAATCTGGAATTTTGGCTATTCTGGAAAATATAAATTGATAGTCAAAAGAGTCACTTTTTTGCAAAAGCATTGTTTTAGCCTGTCAAAAGTGTGGCACTACACTTCATAGAAGCATTGTGATTTTATAAAAGCACAAGTTTATGGAAAAATGTGTCACTATGTGAAAACCAAACACATCATTGTAATATGTTTTAGGTTTTGACAAAGGACTGCTCTAGGAAAAAAGCATCAATTTTCACAGACATGTCAATCTACAGACAAAAGCATCAAGATGAAAAATTAGACACATCGTGATACAAATAGAAGCGATATAGAATGACAGTCAAAAGCATCACTTTGACTTGGAGATAGAGTTTGTAAGTTCAACCCTAAATCAATCTATGGTTTTAAAATTTTCTAAATGTTTGAAGACTGATTCTATGTTTTTCTAATCTGGCAATTGATAAAAACAAATAAAGAATAGCATAGTAGACTAACTCCAAGGATTTATAGATAGATTTCATGTGTCTTATTCAACAAGATCACACTAATTTGTGTCATGGGTAGTTTAACAATAAAGACACATCATAGATACACAACCTCTAGCTTAGTAGTAGAACGGGTTTATCAACTTATAATGGCACCACCTGTCGAAGCTATACCATCCAATGAATGGGTGACTAGAGTATACAAAGGTCATGTACCACCTTCTCACCTCTCACCTTAAAAAGGATAATGTCCTAATCAAGGAATATGTCATGCCCCTAAATTCACCATCTTAAAATAAACACAACTATCAATTTTTTTTTCTAGCGACTACTATTAAGGCAATGGAATTTCTAAAGTTAAAGTAAAATTGATAACATAATGTTTGCAATATCATTTCATTATTTTAACTAACCAACATGATTTCGCTCTACCAGCTATAAAACATATCCTAGTTTAGTCCAAATAGTTGAGAGAACAGCTTCCACTACATTTCATACTTCTAGAGTAGAAATGAGGAACGCACCGACCTTTCAAAACTTCAAAATTTAATTATTGAGAAACTAAACCAGCTATGTTAAAATTTGAAAACCTTACATAACCTATATGATTTGATCCAATAAACAAACTATGTTAAAAATAGAGACCTCACCTACCCTATATATTCAAATGCAATTAAAAGATAATTTTATGCACTATTATAATTAAATGACTAAGAATTTCCATTATCCCTACTTACACCATAAAAATTTAGGTTTAACAATTCTCATTTGAACTACAAAATTATTAAAATATGATCATCATTTTCCAACCTACCTAACTACAATCCATCCTTCCCAAAAAAAACAACAAAAGAACTTGTTATCACTTGGATTTTGCACCCTGTTGAATGCAAAATTCAACAATCCAGTGTAACATGGGAAGACCTCTCAAACTGTGGGCTTTGATAAGTAGAGGTCAACCTATGGAGAAGGTCGGATTCCTAGTTGGGTTATCACCTAAAACTACTGATTCTGAGGGGAAAAGGGAGAAAGACTATAATAAAGCTGAAAATGGTAAAAACTACTTTAATGGTGATACACCTAACTGAATCATGACTATGAAATTTAGGAACTCAACACTTAAATATAATGAAAAAGTTATATATTACACGATTAACTATTGCATAACCCGCATAAGTGTTTCATAGAAGGGTCACAATGTTTAAACTTCTAGAAGGAATGACAATTTCACAGCTAGAGGCCATTTTCAATGTTTGACACAATCTGTAACCTACAGTATCATACTCTTGCATAAAGGTGTTAAAACTAAGACAAAATTATCAGGGAATGAACAATATTTCTCAAAATAACTTGATCCATCAACCAAATACACACAATAATGCAATGAATTAAAAGGAAAAACCTCAAAGTCAATGATATCCAAGGTTTGAATTGTATTCCATACTCCAAAATGAGTTACAAAAAACTTGCAAAATTCTGTCAAAGGATTGAAAAGTCACTAAGTACAAAAATGCATATCTAGAACTAACCCATAATGAGTTACAAAATGAGAATATATCATCATCTCTAAGTAGCTCCACTAAAAAGGGTTCTAGAAACCTTATTTTCATAAGCCTCCAAAAAGCCTAAAATTTAGCATGCAAATCTTCATCAAAAGGTTCCAAATGGATGAAAAGGTCAAACTTGACCATGCCAAATATGATGACACATCAAACCACCCCCTAAAAGCTCTCATTTTCTCCAAAATGAAAAATAAAGGCTCATATATGTTTGGCATGTGTTTGCAAACTATTTTCAACTTTCCTATATGCTCTCCATTTTTTTTTATAACATAACTTCAAAGCATATCCTTCCACTCTTTTCTCATGCGTTGAAAATCTCTCAAGTTGTTTTTCTTTGTATCGAAGGAAACATTAAACTTAAGTGATTTATAAGACATCACTTAAATTACATGTTTTACATTTAAAATAGCATTTTTAATTAAATGATTTATAAATCATCACCTAATTAAAAAGCTTTACATTAAGTAAGCAATGCATACATACTATGAATTTTTTCCAAAGAGAAAATATATGGGGTTTTATACAAAGCATAAACCCACAACATATATTAGTTTTGATTCACAAATTCAAAAGAAAGGAAAAAATGCCTTTGTGTGGTCGGCCTATTTTCTAGGGTTTTGGAACCCTAACTCAAAACCGTGGGAAAACACCTACTCCACTCTTCATTTTGGCATTGCATTTTTTGGAATTGTTGCTCTGCTAAGAAGGTGCCACCATGATTATCCTGAAGCTTTGATAAATCACATTTTGTAGGGAAATATGCTCATTTCAAGGATTTTAATAGGGCCCCATAGAGGTTTGATGACGGACTGTGAGGAGAATCTGCAAGAAATACAAAGTTTTTTCTAGGTAACTTTTCATATGAAAACCTTATATTTTCTACTCCGCTTTCTATAGAATGCTCCCTTCGAGCTCATTAAGGGAAAAAATGGTGAGAATATGTTTATCCTTCTATATGCTTCTCCATGCACTACCTGGGTAGAAAAATAATAAAGCTTCTAACCTTTCAGATAGAGTCTTTTATGTATAGTGCATTTGTGGGTTTCATTTTCTGCATTTTCCCATGTATTTCTTATTATTCCACTTGGCATTTTGTGCTTGGAATCCGTTAGAAGGAAAAGAAAATCTCTCCACCTCCTTCAGGCTGTGACCTCATCTTCCTCTGCAAGTACCACAACTTGTGTGGATTCATCCTACTATTCCAAGTTGAGGATTTACCCTTATATTCACCATACCTTATGTTGATTATGTAGGCTATATCGTGTCATCCATAGTTGTTGCTTGTTCGTAAGGAGTGCATCTAGAAACCAATCCATTATGAGAGATCTGTGAATTTCTAAAGGAAACACAATAACAAGACTAGAAGCATTATCCTGATTCATAACATAAACAAGCTTTTGTTTCTGATCAATAGCTCCATATAGCATGAAATCTTCACTGAAAATGCTCTTTTGTGCTTGTTTATACACCACCTTTTGTTTGCGCCATAGCCAAAACAACCTTTGTCACCTCCATAACTGGGACACCTGCCATAATGTATGTAGACTGGAAAATCCTAATGATTCACCATATACACAAAGCTCAAATACACATTTTCAGATTCATTCTCCTTCACGTGCCCTATTGCTCTTATCCTTTGTCTATTTCGTATATTTTATTGTCAACATAGGTTCTTCATATCAACTGCTCTTAAACTCTTGACCTCGAGAAAGGAAACACGAGCACCCATATTTGAAGTCACGGCCAAAATGATCATTCAACATTGTCGCCACAGGCTCAACAACTCAATCGTCGTAGGCCAAGATGCAGGTTTCAAAATGAATCAATACATTCTCTTTGCACAAACTTCAAGTGATCCAAATATATTGGTCTTCTGAGTTGACATGGAATAAAGAACATGTTCATAAACCTCACATATGCATAAATAATTTTGTCCTTTTCAACTTCTTTGGCATGCATTCTCTTCTGATTTAATCCTGCCTCTGTTACTGTATATGTTCCTTAAAATAATTGCTTGTAATTTTCTTAGAACCCAAGGCAATATCTCCTATATGACATGACATTATCATTTGCAGCTCGCTGCCCATACACAAAACATTTGTAGACCGTCCTTTCACTTTTGTTAGTCAATATTCCATTCCATATTTGATATCATGCTTCATAGGACTACCCATGAATATACCCTGTCCTTGTACTAGTTGAATATAGATCATTGTTACTGCCTACTGGTCTTTCCTTTTTCTGCACAACTGAATGTTGACTTTCCTTAGCTGCTCCTTATCTTGTACGAACATCTTCATGCTCTTGTACTGTCATTTACAGTGACTATGCATTGATGAGGAGATTTGTACCTTTATAAGATTTTATCATCAACCTTTGTGAATGGACTCCAATTAGTCAGCTCGGTACTTGTCTCTGTATGTGCTTCAAAAAGCTTCATTACTCATGAGACAATTATCACTATGCTTTTCTTTGCCTCTAGCCTTTAATCTATAGGCTATTATGTCACCTCAATTGTATTTAAATGAACTGTATTGTCCATCTACCACATGAAATTACCTCTACTATGAATATAGAACTCAATTATAAGGAATGTCAAGGACACCCTCAAATATACTAAGATGCATTAATTGTCCTTTGGAGTGTCATGATATGCAATATAAATCATTTATTCTCATCACAAGCACTGTCCTTTTGATATCATAGATTATCATTGATATGATATTATTTTATCAACCATCATTTCAATAGTCTTGACTATCATATGATAGAATTTGAACCTATGACTTAAGTTCCTCCTCCATAATGTTGTGAATGAATGTCCTATGATATTTGATGCAAGACCTACTTTTCCCTTACTTAACTTGAGTGTTATGACACTACTTTGTGCTTAATGGCAGTCTTATACTGGGAATTTAACTGTGATGACTATCTTCTTTAGTGTGTAATCTTGTAAAAGGGCATTGATGGCTATCTTTCCCTTAGAATATTTTGATACATTTAATTTCAACTCATATATCGTTGTTTGAAACAACATGTTGATAAGATATCCTTGTTGATTCATGTTGTGATTTCATTGAATAACACATCACTGCATTTCCTTAATATGTTTAGATGTAAGAAACTGAATCTATCCTTTATGATCTCCTTGAACAAGTATATGTTGCCAATGATAGTGATTAAAAGATCATTATCATGGGTAATGTTTGCTCACTTGAGTAAATCATAAGAGAAAGAAAGACCCTCCATGCTCAATTAAAACATAATAATGCAGCATGTTGGGCTCAAACCTTTTGGGAGCCTCATTTTACCCCACATGCTGAATTTAATAGATAAATCAGAAACATAATTACACCTGTAGTTGCACATGAAGCAAACAAGTTAGAAAAACCAGATGCATTTTTTAGATGTGTATGATAACTCTATTGTTTTCTTAGACATCTAAATGCCATACTTATTCAATATAGATAGAGATCAGTTTACACATGCATAGGTGTTTGTTTATATGATGTTAGAGATCTTTCATTGCTTAGAGCTTTGGCTCTAACCCCTTTTCATTTTCAAATGCAGGACCCATGAGCAACGAGGAGTCAGGAGGGACAAGAGCAACTCAAGGCAAAACATAAGACAAGACAACATAATGAACCAATCATTCAGGCAATGACTGGTCCCTCTCCTTACATGCACATTTCCTCATTCACTTATTCATGTATATTCTTTTCTTTGTCTGTATTGAATAAGCTAAGTCAATCTCATGGCTTGTGTGAGATAATGTACACTTATACATTCAATAAAGATTACTCTGTTGTTCAGAAAAAAAATTGAATCTTTCTTTTGTTACGTGCATATGTATAAATGCAATGATCTGTTACAATAATCTTGTAATCTTTTTTGATTTTTCTATTTATACAATTGAATGTAATGTAGGAAAGTTAATAAAAAGTACCTCATTTTCTCAGTTTAAAAAATCAACAAACTCCACCTGATTGAGCCTATGAGTGAAAATTTGGTAACAAAAACATATAATTTTTTGGAAATGATAACAAGCTACTACAATTATAAAAATTCCACATACATAAGAGTAAGATCAAGAGTTTTAAGGGTGAATTTCACATTCTTATAATATCAATAGTAAATGTAAGCATAACTTAAACTTGGACCCAAAATTTACATGAGGATCGAGGAAATTAAGACTCAAGTTTTACCAACTCCCCGAAGTTGAGAGGTCCTTCAATTCCTATCAATACTTGGCTTACTCAAAAAAACAAATGTCCAAATTAATGGCTACTAAATTCTTTATCTAATTAGAGAAGTAACCTAAATATAAACTCTTAATTAATTACTTCCTATCATTGAAACTCTGCACTTGAGGGTGAAGTGATGAATCTAGATTGCTAGATTAACGTTCCCTTCTCCATTATAACCTTAAAGTTGAACCATAGGCTTCTAGACCATATCATGTCACAATACCCTAAATTATGTATAATATACAACTTCTTAGAAATTAAATATTAAGTAACCCCCAATCATAAATTGGATACTTATTGATTAACTTCCTTGAATAAACATTTAGCCTTAACTGAATGACTCCTTGATTTATTACCCACTTCTTAAAATGTTACTCTCTCACATAAATTTTTTCCTAACGTAGACACATTATTCAGGTCATGTCATCGACTTAATGATTCCTAGATCTAATTAAATGCATATTGATAATACTGGTTCAAGTGCCTACCTTAATCGATGATTCTAACCATAAACCTTGTCTCACTGACTTGTAATTGCCTCTTACCAACTTCTAATTTATCTTTCTTAGGGTGGGGTCCCATGGAGGGCTTCAGGGTCTATTTTAAGGAGCAAAAGGTCTCATGAAGTCAAAAAAAAATTGCTATAGGATTAATTGGAATCTTTTCCTGAAGTATAGCAGCTCCTACCTTTTTAGGACTGCAAATTTGAGGGGGTGAAAATGGAGTGGGGCTGGAGATTGCCCCTACAGTTTAGGAATTTTATTTGCCATTTGTCAATCATCTCAACTTTGAAGCTTCCTTAAATTTTGGAACTTAAATTTTAAGCATAACTAATAAGTTCATGAGATCACCCCTTCCTTAAAATTTGGAGCTTAATATTTCAAGCTCAGCTGCATTAATAAATTCATGAGGTTACCACCTTTAAAAAATTCCTAAAAATGCTCAGCCACATGTTGAAACTTTCCAAAAAGCCCCCTCCATGAGACCCCACCCTTAGACATACAGATGTCGTGCGGTGTGGAGGCTGCTCCCATATTAAACTTTCATTTGTGTCCAAATCTTGGAGATTACTCTCTAACACCGACTAAGGGTAACTGAATTGAGGATTTCAGTTTACAAGACTTCCAACTGAATCCTCAACATTTTCGATTATCAAAAGTAGGCAACCGAGAACCAGAGTTGAAGCATCCGTTAACTTATCGAATCAACTGAGAGACTACATCCTACACAATGTTGCGATTCTTGACTCCTACCCTGCCCAACAACACAGTCGGAAGGGATTAAGAAGACGCCCGAAGATTTTGAATGGAGGTGTAAAGCGACCAAGAACAGGGAGGAATGGTTACAGGTTTGGACACGTAGAGGAACCCACTATCGCTACCCCGGGAACAACATGGTGCAAACTGGAAGGAATACGGTTTGGATCGACGCCACCTATGGGTGGCGACCCTCTCTCGCTAAACTCCCTCAAGGCAACCGTGACTAAGTGTTATGAACATACCTTGCTATCTAAGGCACTAGCACGATGAACACCGCAACAAAGTTCCAGCAAGTGCTTATCGAATTTATAGAAGACTATCTGGCAATAGGGTCGAGAGTAATACAAGATAACTTGACCAATCATCAATACTGTTTTACAAATAGCAAGCGAAATAATTCATTTTTAACTTTTGAGTTATGAAGTTCAGAAACCCATGCTCAGACCCGATATCCTAATTAGACTCGGACTCAACCTTGATTTCCAGGTTTAATATCTTAACAAGAGTGGTGTATCTGCTTGAACCAGAGAATGAACAATTTTAACTTATTTGAATTCTAATCATTGTTTCCTTACTATTCTGTTTCATACTATGTTACTTTTGTAACCTCTTATTTATTTTACAGATAGACAATAACATTACAGATTCTTATACCACAAAATTGCAAACGAATGTCAAGTCCACATGACCATAAGTCTATGTTACTTATTCCAATTGCTTGCAGGAAAAAAAATAAATTCATAAAAGAAGATTCCATAACCAGATTAACTTGTTCTTTTCCGTAGCATGGAATTTCAAATAAGGTTTTTTTATTTGTACTTCTTTATTTTCTAGAACATGAATTTATGGACAAACCACCATACCCTTCATACAATTCTGTGTCCAACCAAATGCAATTAAATTTGCAATACAAGATGAATTTTCACAAGTACTTAAAACTTTCCTTATGACTCATATTACAAATATTATTTAAGGAATTTTAGATCTAAATAGAAATTAAAAGTCAAATAAGAATCCCTCTTTTTTGTTTCAATAGAATATTTTCCCTTCCTTCATAATGACTTGCACTCTTCCCAAGACTCCACATAAACCTGAAAACAAAACAAGAAAAGGAAAAAAAAACACGACATCGATGGGCTCTCCTCCCATTCATAGGGTTGATTAACCAACGCACCCCCGAGCAAAGGTAACCACTTAGCCACAACACAACTCCAACATAACACAAGAACACATAAAGTACAAACTACACATACACCAAGGAATACAAAAACAAATCTACCCAATGGGTTACTCTAAGGGAAACCACAAAAGGGGGAGTAGGGGCTCAACTAAAAAGGGGTGAACAAATGGAACATCATAATCACATCACCACATAGCAACCACAAAAATCTCCACACAAACTCCACAACACCACCCACCATACCACACCATACCAAAACCCCCTTATTCCTCCACTCACAAGGGGGATGCTCACATCCCATGAATAGAAAGGGTACTCATACCTCGGTGATGGCCATCACCTAAGAGGGATACTCATATCCCAGAAAGGAAGCCCTTGAATGTGGGAGTTGTACCCACTCAATACCCTTATACATGGAGGACCAAAAGCTCCTCTAAACAGAGGGGGTCAACTCCCCTAAAAAGGCACACAATTGTAACACATTATGACAAAAAGAGAAAGAACATTACACATAAAAACCTTCAACAAAACCTTCATACAATTTTCCCATATATGAATATACATACAAGATCAAGAGAGAGGAATACCTCCAAGAGCAATGATCCCAACAATGGATGGCTCTTCTTTCCTCCTTACAAGATCTCCTCCTCCTCCTCTCCAAAATCTCCTCCAAGAAGAAAACTCAAAATGAAAAGAGAGAAAATGACATGGTAACCCCCTCCCCTCCATAAAGAGGGAGTTATAAAGGGAAGGAAGAAGTTACTTCCTCCCAACTAACTCAAACACCAAAACCATTTCCCCATTTTTTCCACTTTTATGAAAGGGACATAAAAAGGGTCATAAACACTTTTAAAAAGGACACAAATGATAAAAACAAACTTCTAACCCCTATGTACCTAAGGTATAGGCTATTCCCAAAACATAAAATATACCTCAATTTTTCTTAGAATTCCAAAATTTTATTTTAAATTACAAGGCTAAATTTTACACAAGACACAACCAAAAATATAATACCAACATGTAATCCTACTAACTTTTAATGTCAAAACTTATGAACCAAGAACTAGGACGAACATAATATAAACAAGACAAAAAGGTGGCTAAGTGGAACCCTCATATCCATCGGCATTAAAACTCCTGCACACTCACAAAATATGTTAGTACGATAGGAATATGTATATACACATGTACATTAAAGAATACATTTCATAATAATGACATGATCAAATAACCTACATAAAACATCATATATATCATCATGATAAAGTGCATTAATCAAAATCACATCCAAATTATCATAACGTACTAAAACATGGCATTCATTAACATCACATTTGAAACATAATATATCATCATCAACATAAGCAACATGAGTATAAAGAATGTATCAAGATGAAATGTGTTAGATACATCATGCAATATAAGAAAACAAGTAGGCACAAGTAGGGGGGTCTCACAGAATGACAGTCACCTCAACAAGGGATGTGTACATGGTGAGTAATTTCATGCATGATACTATACTGTACACCACTATAAACTGATGACCAAAAGGTCTTAAAGGCTACTAGTTAACAAGGTTCGTAGTAAAAATAAGTGAATAGTGGACCCGTACATGGATGCTCGAGTCGAGGGGGTCTCCTCTCTCCTCCTCACCTATACAAGTCTCGATGGACTGATGATCTTCAAGCTTGGCTTATAGGACGTTGGTCACACCTTGGGGTACAACTTTTTTTCTCCCCCTTTTTTTATACCGCACTCAAACATGTGGTTGAGATTGAACCCTGAGGTGATGAAATCCCTAGACATGTCTCCTAATGAATTAAATAGTAATGACATTATTTTTGATCCGTAAGATCGTTATTAGGATTCAATAGGGGAGATCATACATAGATAGTCACAACTTAGGTGTACAAAAAATATTGCAAACTAATAGTGCTTTTGATTTCCAAAATCGCAGATAGCTCAAGGAAAGAGCATACACAATCACTAGCTTACCAAATATGGCATAGAATTCATTTTAGGGTATGAAAATTCAAATATGAGTTCAATTTTTGCATGAACTCAAATACACAATTTATCTTGTTCAATTTTAAACCCAAATCAAAAAATTCAAGTTATTTATTTTAAGACCAAATAAAAATGTTCAAGTTGTTCATTTTAAGCCCAAATCAAAATGTTCAAGTTGTGGGTTCTTTTTAATGCACCAAATGAAATATGGAATTTGTAGGTAAATTTTAGTGCACCAAATGAAATGTGGAATTTGAGGATACAAACACCTATAAAACCAATTGTAAGTAGTCAATTCCAAAAAAATTATCGCTTCCCAAAGTTCGCTACAATCTATGCAAATGTTAGAAAACTCAAGAAGCAAGCATGCATGTTAGGATTAGTTAAACTAGAAATCTCTGAAATTAATTAAATAATGTGATAGAACAAAAGCATTGATATTTACTAGTCAGAATCGTCAAGTTTTCACAAAAGTGTTGTTGTAACATAACAAAAGCACTGATCCTTAACAAAAGCATGGATCCAACCTACAAGAATACAAAACAAATACATTAGAACATACATGTCAAAACAGGGCAAACATGTTGTTGTATATCAGGCATAAGCATCGAGTCGCAACAAACACATCATTATAAGCTACAAATGTTAGTAATAAAACGTGTTGCAATAGAAGTTTTTCTTTATATAAAATGTGTCATAGATTCTTCAAACACATTGTGACATGTAAAACACGTCAACCTATTTAGAAAGCATCATTGCAACCCTGCAAGTTTGCAAAAACTTCAAGAAGCATCAAATTAGGGATGTGGAGTCCCATTGGGCATGCCAGAATGTATGACCTTAAAACATGATTGCAAAATTGAAACATAAGCATGAATAAATGAGAATCACAATAATAAAGAGAACAAGGTAAATTTATTCAAGAAGGAATGCAAATATGCAAGCATTGAAACACACAATTTTACCCTAATATAACTCCATTGATCTCCTCTATTTCACCTTGGGAGAAATGGTATGTGTGATCCTAATAAAATGCTACTCCTAATGTGAGATGCTAGATTAAAAACTATTAATGCAATGAGAAGAAGTAACAAAATAAAAGGGCACCTCAATAAGATTAGCCTAAGAAAATAGACAATGTGAAAGTAAGATAAACAAATTGATTGTTGTTATACCTTCATGTTGTTGCTTCCTTCCTTGGTTGGCCCTTTGATGCTTCAAGAATCGTGTGCTCCTTGGATGGCAATAGGATTGAATGGATGCAAGATGAATTAATGCAATATGGATTGATGATGTGAGTGCTATAATGGATGAGAGCTTGAATGACAATTTTGCAAGAGTTTTGTTGCAAAAGACTTGATTCCTTAAAAATGGGGGAATTGAAGGGGTATTTATAGGTTAAATTGAATTCTCTAGAGAATTCAATGGTTGGGATTGATCCAACAAAGATCAAGATGAAGGGCTATGGTGAGTTGAGGACTTACAAGCCCTCACATCTTGACATGTGGAAGGTGAGATGTCCTATGGTGGAGTGATGTGGAAATGAGGTGGAAGAGAAGGACAAGAGGTGGAAGGGAAGTATATGAGGTGGATGAAGGACAAGTACCTTTGAGGTACTTTGGGGGATGAGAAGATTTCTTCAAAAAGGAACTTCTTGTCCCCAAATGAGGATGAAAGAGACTTTTGAGGAATTTTAGAATTTCTCAAAAATCTCCATGGGAAAAGGGGAAGTGTGTGGGAAAAATAAATGTAAATTAAAAATTTACATTCAATGGAGGGTTCATTGGATAAAAGGAGGTCTCCAAAAAACTGGAGATTTGTCACATGTGGGAGATGTGACAAGTCCAAGGTTCTAAAAACCTTGGTCACATGTAAAATGACATGTCACATTTGCATGGGGGATGAGGAAGACCTTGGGAAGATAAAAATGAATTAAAAATTCACATGGGGAAAAGGGGAACCTTGGTTAAATAAATGTGAATTAAAAATTCACATGGGAAAGGGAATCTAGGCTAAAAATGGTAAGTGGGAAGGTTGACTAGAAAAAGGCAAGCTAAATGTGGTTAATGATTCTGATTAAGGTTGTGCAAACACAGGATTACGATAATTAATGAGAGATCAGAGGCAAGTGAAAGATTATGGAGGATGTGACACTTAATCAAGATTAAGTGGTGCACATCCTAATCACAAATTAATTAATTTAATCCGGATTAGAAGAGGGTTATGGAGAATGTGACAAGGAGAGAGAAAGGGGGGAATTAAAAATTGATTTTAATCCAAATGGGTTAAAAGACTAAATTAAATAATGTCATATTTATTTAATTTAGAGAAGAACAGGGTGATAAGGTAAAGTATTTAATTTATTTAATTACATATTTTAGGAACCTTAGGCAGAAAATAAAATAATGATTAAATAAATTATTTAATCACTATTAATGAAATAGATGGATAAAGTAGACGATTTTGATCATATGGAAGTGATCAAATTTGGATGTCTACATTTTGCCCCTCTTAGAAGTACCGTTAGAATAACCATGCTTCGAAGAAGAGAAAGTGCAGATGACTTTATAGAGGAATTAATCGGAAAATGGTGCCCCAGCGTGGGGAGGAGGACCTGAGCTATCCGAATTAGTGAGGAAATGGATGAAGATGCCCCAATCCAGGAAAGGGTTGATTACGGCTGAGAAAATTGGTAAATGTGAAGGGTATGCCCCCTCGAGAGGGTGACGGGGGAAAAAGAAGGGTCCCGGGCAACATCTCAATAAGAAGAAATGGATGGTATAGTTGGAAAGAGGGCAAAAAAATAGGCAAGTTTACCTTTTGAAAGAAGTCAATCAGACAAACGGGTTGCAAATGGCGACCCCGGGAAGAGGAGATTAATCAGAGGAATAAAAGGGTAAATAAAAGGTAAAAATACCTTTTAAAAGTGAATATAAGGTAATTTTGAAAATTACCTTACCTCATTTGCACTGTAGTAGTTGAGAGAAGAAGAGAGAGCAAGCAGATGAGGAGTGAAGATGTCGAGAGATAATGACACCGAGATCGTCCACCGGATAGATGAGGTTCAACAGTCGTACAGACAACCGGATGGGCCCCCCCAGGTAGGTGACGAAACCCCTCATGCATTAATTTGAAATTTTAACGCATTTTCCATAATTTTATTGAAAATGTAAAACATGGGTTTTGTGGGCGAGAAAAAATGAAAAAATGGGTAGAAAAAAAAAATTAGAATTTTTGAAAAAAAATGAACGTTTGGGGAAGAAACGCTGTCTGGCTTATAAGCCCCGGATGGGCGTGAGATCCCACCAACCGGTAAGCGAGGGTGGCCCAATCAAGTAGGGCGAAGCAATAATCCCACCGCGCGTTCACGAAAGGTGGTTCACGCACGCTTAGGCTGGACAGCCGCCAATACATTGTTTATGATGCCGCGTTCTACCACGCCAGCTGGCTACAGGCACCTCATCGTAGGGTGAGTCCGCCCGTCGGAAAATCCGCCCCGGCCATGGTAATCCACCCCATCTACGGGGAAAGGGTACGGCCCCACCGGCTAAGAAGCGCTGGTGTCAGCCCCAGTTAGTGGTCACCCAACATGTGGGCTGGCTATTGCCGTATTTCACCTGTGGCACGCCCCGCCTCACGCATAAGTGGATATACCCTCGGTCGGCCGAGGGCGATACGCCGGCCGCAGGGGCGACTCTCCCAGTTCTACTAAGGGCTGATTTTCCTCACCGCAGGGGTGGATCCGACCCAGCAAGCCGCGGGCAGGTCCGCCTCGGCAGGCTGAGGGTGGGTCCACCCCGCTGCAGGGGCAAAAGAAGGATAGGATAAGAAGAGAAAACAAAGAGAAAGAAAGAGAAAAAAAAGTGGGAGGAAGACGATTGTGGGACAAATTTTTTTTTTTAATAAAAGGGAATTTTTTTTGCAGGAGTTTGGTAGATTGTGGACGCATGAGCGGAGGCTGAAGGCATTGGCATTGTCGATTGAGGCGATGATCGGAGCAGATCATGCAGCATTGGAGAGGGCGGGACTACTGCACTTGGTGCAGTTTCCTGAGATGAGGGCTCATAGGGTGATGTTGATAGCCCTGATAGTGAGGTGGAGCTCGGTCACGTCGACATTTCATTTGCCGACTGGAGAGATGACTGTGACACTGGAGGATGTGTGGCAGATCCTTAGGTTGCCGATAGTGTGACAGTTGGTGTGCGAGGAGGAGTTGAGAGGAGATCAGTTAGATGAGACTGTGTTGGTGTTATTTGGGTGAGATGAATTGCCGATAAAGAGGGGGGGTTGGATGTAGATAGATGCCTGTCTCTGGGGGTGCCGGCATTACCATTGTTTCTATGTTGCTTGATCAGCGGGATTCTGTTGCCAGACTGGAGTAGGCACTTCTACAGACTACGGTACATGGGGGTGATTCGACATATTGTCGAGTGGGGGGATGAGCAGTTCTCTTGGGGGTCATGTGTATTGGCCAAGTTATATCGAGACATGCACGTGATTTGCTATCGAGGGGTGCAGAGCTTGACGCACCGGACGCTACTGCAGGTATGGGGATGGACGCGCATCGAGGTGACGAAGCCCATAGTGATCAGGGGAGGAGACTTGGATGAGAGAGAGTTATTGGCGTGGCAGTTCGAGGGAGTGAGGGGCTGCATCCTACAATATGAGACACAGGGAGAGGTGGAGCGGTGGAGGAGAGCGTTCGATGATTTACGGAGGGAGGACATTATATGGCGGCCATACATGTTTCGATGATTTAGAGGATAGAGGACCGAGGAGGAGAGACAGTGAGGGTTCTTTATGTGTAGATGTTTCCTGATTGGGAGCCCGGGGCATATAGTGGAGATGCATCAGCTAGACCAAGTGGCGCGACAGTTTGGACTGGTGCAGGACATTCCAGGAGCGTCGGTTATGTTTCGTCGACTTACCAGAGAGGTACCTTGGGGGGCATCGTTGGAAGCGAGGGGCGTGAGGGAGGTGTGGGTGATGGCAGGTGGGGTGCCCTATCCAGCGTGGTGGGAGGGTCCAGAGGATGCTGGAGTGACAAATCAATATGATCGATGGTTTCGCAACCACCGATGGGAGAGGGTGACACCGGAGGTGCTAGCCGTGGGAGCTGTAAGGGGGGGCCAGATGAGCAGGAGGAGGGACAGGAGGGGGAGCTGGAGCAGGGTAGATAGAAAGATGAGGGATATGAGAGTGGTGGTGTAGAGGAGGGTGTCGTGGGAGATCAGCTAGCGAGGAGGGGTAGAGTCAGGAGGAGTCGACGACCGAGGAGGGTGAGGAGGTAGAGGAGAGGGGGGTAGGAGGAGCTAATGGGGGGGAGGAGATAGAGGTGGTGAGATTGGAGAGCGAGCCAGAGGTGGAGATGCTTCGAGTGGTGGAGGGGAGGGCTGCTCAACCCGGGATTGGCGGTAGAGTGAGGCAGAGACGGGTGCAGGTGAGAGCGGAGCAGGAGGAGTTAGAGAGGATGATGGATGTTAGAGGACAACCCAGGGAGAGGCCTGAGAGTAGTCGACAGAGGACAACCTAGCTAGTTGAGCAAGAGGGGAGGAGACTGATGAGGGTGGGGAGGAGGGGATAACTACAACGAATTCGGGTGACGAGGCAGGCAGAGCTGATGTAGGAGAAGAATGGGGGGGTGATGGACCTGGATGTATAGGCGATGGAGCCCTTAGCCATAGTTCCAGCAGCTACAGTAGATGATCTGGTGGTGTTACTGAGAGGGGCCCAGGTGAGGATATGTATGCTAGAGGGGGAGTTGAGGAGGGCAGAGGCGGAGGTGGAGAGGGTGAAGGAGATAGAAATGATAGTGTTTGAGCGGGTTGTGGGCCGGCTGACAACATATATACAAGTGGTGGAGAGAGAGAGGGATGAGATGCGAGCAGGGAGGGAGAGAGCACAGGGGGATCTGGCTCGGGTGATGTGGGACCGAGATAGGCTAGAGGCGGCGATGACAGTTGTGCAGATGTGAGGTCAACCGAAGTCAACAGGAGGGGGGGAGATGGAGGCATTGAGACTTCAGGTGGTAGGGTTTCAGGAGGAGAGGGAAGCACTGCAGGAGAGGGTATCTTCGGCAGAGACATCCGTAGAGGAGATGAGGGTGAGACTCGAGGTAGCAGAGGTCAGAGTAGAGATGATGCAGCGGGAGAGAGAGAGTGCACAGGGACAGGTGCAGACTCTACAGGGGGAGAGGGACAGTGTACAGGTACAGATGCAAGCACTGCAGGGGGAGAGGGATGGTTTACAGGTTCAGATGCAGGCATTGCAGGGGGAGAGGGATAGTTTATGGAGGCAGGTCCAGATCCTGCAGTTTTAGAGAGACTCAGCAGTGGGTCAGGCAAAGAATGCCGAGAGAGACAGCGCAGATGCAGGCACGGCGAGGGCAGGGTGATGAGGCAGTGTTGGAGACTATGTGGGCAGAGAGAGAGGTCTACAGAGCAGATACGACTACTGATAGCGGCATAGGAGGCATGGGAGCAGGAGCGACAGTTCATGAGCAGAGAGCGAGATAGGTACAGGCATGAGCGGAATGCCGCTCGATACCAGGCTGGGCAAAGAGATGATTATATGCAAGAGGCAGCGTAATGGAGGTGTGCGTATGAGCAGGCAATGCTAGATCCGGTGCAGCGTATATCGCGGTATGTTAGGCAGACACCCCAGATGTCGGCACCATTTCAGTTGTCAGGGACACGGACCAGAGGGTTCAATGATTTCCAGCCGATTCCTTCACAGTTTGGGACCCCAGGGCGTGAGTCTCAGGGGACTCCGACACACAGGGGACCAGTACCTGAGTCTCCGCAAAGGTCAGATGTGGGTAGCTCAGGACATGCAGAGGATAGGTGACAGGATGCAGGTGCTTTTGACAGGTAACGGATGGTAGTGTAGTGCATATTTTTAGATGCACCTTATTTTGAGCATGATATGGAGGTGATTATGTGGTGACCATATTTTGGATATAGATAGTGTAGTATTGTGATGATGATATATGATGGTCCCATTGATAGTATGTCACATATTTTGGTGATGTATGGTATGCATTGGTGTTTTATTGATGTTCCTATGTGAGTGGATGTATGTGATGCATATGTATATGATGTTTTGGTGTGGATGTAAATGTTGTGTTATGCTGTGATTATTTTACTTATGCATGTGTGATTTATGAATTATGTTAATGATTTGAGAAATGGTAATGCAATTGTATTAATGATGCATAGATGGATATGGGAATGTATGGATGAAATGAATGGATGTAAAATGATTAAATGAATGTAATGAATGTATGAGTAATCGTAATGTAAATGGATGCAAAATAGATAAATGGATGGATGGAAAATGATTAAAGAATGTATGCACAATGGATAAATGAATGTATGCAAAATGGATAAATGAATGGATGTAAAATTAAATGAATGTAATGAATGTATGCAAAATGGATGTAAAATGGATAAATGAACGTAATGAATGGATGAATAATCGAAATGAATGAACGTAATGTAAATGGATGAATGAATGGATGTAAAATGGATAAATGAATGTAATGAATGTATGCAAAATGGATAAATGAATTTTAATGAAGGTATGAGTAATCGTAATGGATGTATGTAAAATGGATAAATGAATGGATGTAAAATGATTTTAATGAATGTAGACATAAGTATCAATGGGTAGGTGATATGTGGAGGGTGTGTGAGGTGCAGTACCTGTCAAAGACCATAAGGATCCCAAGAAGAAAAGTTAGTAAGAGTGAATGAGAGTTTGCACAACCAAAATCACAAGTCATAGATGTAGGAGGAAGATAGGAGGAAGATAGGATGAGGGGGGGGAATACGCGATGAGATGAAATGCAACGTGAATGCAATTTGCCATCCTTTAGAGCATTGATTTTTTCTATAGCATAAGACATCGGATGTCAGGATATGTAAACCAAGATGGATTAATGTCTAATGCATAAACAAACACGACAAACAAGAAGGATATCCCAATACCCCAAAGTCACAATGAATTTGGTTGGGCCAGGTATTGGTATGTCCACAAGCACAAAGAGATGCCCCCACATAACTCAGGATCCGAAAAGAATCTCGGTGGGTACTATGTGGGGCATCCCAGTAGACAAAAACAAAAGTCAAGAGATGTCCCTATGTTAACTAGGCAAAACACACCACAATATGAAGGATCATGGCGATCTTGACTAGTGTTTATAGGGAGCTCAAATGATAAACAAAATCCAAAAAGTATCAAAATATTGTAATCAATTACAAACGTCCTTTGCCATAAGATCCCAAGGATGGATGGGGTTGATGTGGTCTGTTAGGAAGGATGCATCCTGTTAAGAGCGATGATGAATACTAAGCTAAAGTGACCTAGATGATGCAGGATGATTGTCATTGGGTAGATTTCTTGATACGAGGAGACCTAGTTTGTGAAGAATCAGCGATGATAGGGACATTCTTGACAACAAGACAACAACAGGACGAGACACAACCTAAAGACCTAGGGGCTCGAGGGTTGAGGAAAATATCAACCTTGCCTACGTGAAAGCGCAGAGCCCTCGTAGTTCAAGAAAAGACCATGATAAAACAGCGGAAAGTGGATTGATGGGGAAAATGATGAATGACCCAGACAAACACAAGCCCCAGGGCAAATCAAAAGATCAACCTTTCCTATGTACAAGCGTAGGGGCAACGTAGTTCAGACACAACAAAAGATCGAGGATGGATAAGATCGGAAAGTGGACTGTGAGGATAGATGATGAAGGAAAAATGCCTCGGGGGCCGATCCAAAGATTAGCCTTGCCTACGTGCAAGCGCAGAGGCGTCGTAGTTCAAGATGGGATGATGATAAAAGTGGAAAGATGGTAATGACAACAGAAGATGGAGGATGAAAACATGGAGGAGCCCTGGGGGCAGATCAAAAGATCAACCTTGCCTACGTGCAAGCACAGGGGCAACATAGTTCACAATACATTAATGAGGTGACACAGGCTCATATTAGGATAATAAGCTCAAGATTGTAGATAGCAAATGACGGTCATCCAATGCTCAACCATAATATACCAAGCAACGAGGTGATGGAAGCGGATGGAGGGATATGGGGATTGAGGAGTCGACGGGTAAGCCATAAAGTAACCAGGACACGAGGTAGATAATGATTCAGCCCTATACGAGAGGTGTGTATTGCCAGGTTTTCACCAATCGTACGTATCCAAGACGCCATGCAGGGGTGGTTTTCACCATAGGATGAATTATTTCTCTTTACTATTTTGGATTTTTGGATTTTTATTTTTTTTGTATTTTTGACTTTTACCAGGAAGGATACCCCAGCTAATCTAAGTGTAGAACTTCTTCAGATGCATGATGTTGATGGGTTCCTCCAAGGGCTCACCTTCAGGGGTGGAGAGCCTGTAGGAACCAGAACCATACTTTGAGGTGATGACATAAGGGCCCAACCAGTTTGCTTCAAACTTACCTTTCTTCTCTCGATTTTGCTGATTCCGCTAGTTTTCTTTTAGGACCAAATCACCAATCTCGAATTGGCGAGGGCAAAATTTCTTATTGTAGCTCCTTTTGAGTTGATGTTGATAAGCTTGCAGATGGTTATAAGCCTTGACCCATTTTTCATCTAGCAATTCCAATTGTGCCAAGCGTGCCACTCGGGTGTCTTCTTCAGTGATGAGATTCTTGAGGGAGATGCAGAGTGAAGGGATTTCAACTTCAATTGGCAAGATGGCTTCAGCACCATAGACAAGATAATACGGAGTGGCTCTGGTAGGGGTGTGGATGGATGTACAGTAGGCCCAAAGAGCAGGATGAATATGGAGGTGCCAATCGCGGCCAGTGCTATTGACCATCTTCTTAATGATTTTGATCAATGTTTTATTTGTCGCTTCTGCCTACCCATTACCTTGGGGGTAATAGGGAGTGGACCAACGATGTTGGATATGGTGTGTCACAAAGGAATTTCATACACTTATTTTTGAATGGCTTTCAGTTGTCGGTGATGATGGTGGAGGGGATACCATACCTGCAGAGGATATGGTAGAGGATGAACTTAGAGATCTAAACACCAGTGATTTGAGTGAGTGGAATGGCTTCCACCCACTTGGTGAAGTATTCAGTGGCTGTGATGATAAAGGTGTGACCATCTGAAGATGGAGGGTAGATCTTGCCAATCAAGTCGAAACCCCATTGTGAAAACGACCAAGGTGTCGTGATGGGTTGGAGATCTTGTGCTAGAGCGTGAATCAGATCTGCATGTTGTTGACATGGAAGACACTTTTTGACATACTCACAAGCATCCTGTTCCATTGTGGGCCAGTAATATCCTGCTCTAAGAATCTGTTTGGCTAGGGCCATACCATTAGAATGGGCCCCACAAATACCACTATGCACTTCTGTTAATGTTGTGCGGGCTTCAGTTTCGTCTAAACAATGGAGGAGAGTTCCATCATACCCACGTCGATAAAGTGTATCATCGATAATGGTGTAGCGGGTCATGCGTTGGATGAATGATTTACGTTGGTTTCTTGTGAGGTCAGGTGGGAGGGTGTTTTCATGAATGTAGGTGTAAATGTCATGGTACCAAGGGGATTCAGGATCTACAATAGCGCACACCATGTCATTCTCAAGGATATCATACGCTGGGATTAGGAGTTGCTCAACTAGGAACTGACAATTTGTGCAATCTTTTGGCATGTCGAGGAGAGAACCAATGGTAGCCATAGCATCTGTTGCCTTATTCTGGAGTCTTGGGATCTGCTCAAATTGGATGGTAGTGAAATATTTCTTGAAGTCATCCACCATGCATTTGTAAGGCAACAACTTTTCATCTTTTGTTAGAAACTCATCGTTGACCTATTTTATGACTAATTGGGAGTCACCAAAACTTGCAAATGAGTGATGTGCCATTGAACTGCAATTCTGAGGCCGATGAGAAGGGCTTCATATTCAGAAATATTGTTGGTGCAGGGAAAAGCCAGTCTGAATGATTTTGGTATGTAGTCGCCTTGGGGGGTGATAAGCAAGATTCCTGCCCCCAATCCATTATGAGTGTGTGATCCATCAAAGTACAATGTCCAGGTGGTGGCTTCTGAGACTGCAAATACTCCTTCATCTGGAAATTCAGTTTCTATAGGATAAGCATCCACTAACGGGGCATTCGCCAACTGATCAGTTATTACTTGTCCTTTAATGGCTTTCCTATCCATGTATTCTATATCAAACTCACTGAGGAGCATGATCCATTTAGGCATTCGACCAGTCAGGGCTGTCTTGGATAGCAGGTACTTGAGGGGGTCGACTTTGGATATTAATTTTATAGGATGGCTAAGCATATAGTGGCGTAGTTTTTGTGTGTTGAAGACCATGGCAAGACATGCCTTTTCCATTGGTGAATAATTGAGTTCATACCCGACCAGTGTGCGGCTAATGTAATAGATTGCTCGTTCCGTTGAAGATTCATCATGTTGCACCAATAATGCCCCCAATGCTACTGACATGGCCGATATGTACAATAGGAGGGGTTTTCCAGGGATAGGTGGCATCAAGATTGGCGGGTGGGCCAAATATCCTTTGAACATGTTGAAACCCAACTGACACTATTGGTTCCACTTGAAGCTGGTGTCTTTCTTGAGAAGGTGGGTAAATGATTGACATTTATCCGCAAGTTGGGCTATAAACTAGTGGATGGATTGTAGTTTCCCTTAGAGGCTCCTTAATTGTTTCAAGTTTCTTGGTGGAGGCATATCCATGATAGCTTTCACCTTAGCTAGGTCAACCTCGATGCCTCGTCGGGACACTATGAAGCCCAAGAGTTTCCTTGATGTGACACCGAACACACACTTTTTTGGATTTAGTCGAAGCTTGTACTGTTCTAAGTGCTCAAAGATCCGTTTCAGAATGGCAGGGTGCTCTCCCCTAGTTCCAGATTTTGCCAGTAGGTCATCAACATAATCTTCCATGATGATGTGGATGAGGTCATGGAATATAACCATCATTGCCCGTTGATATGTTGCCCCTGCATTTTTGAGACCAAAGGGCATGACATTGTAGCAGAAAGTACCCCAAGGTGTTGTAAAAGCGGTTTTATGTTGATCGTCGGGGGAAATCCGGATCTGATTGTAGCCAGAGAAGCCATCCATGAGGGATAGCATCTCGTGTCCCGCAGTGATGTCGACTAACATGTCAATGTTAGGCAAGGGGAAGTCATCTTTTGGGTAGGCTTTGTTAAGATCTCAGAAATCCGTACAAATCCTGATGTCTCCATTGGGTTTAGCAACAGGTACTATATTGGAGATCCAATCAATGTAATCAATGGGCCTAATAAAACCAGCATCCAGTAACTTTTCCAGTTCTTTCTTAACCAATAATGCCACTTGTGGGTGCATCTTTCAGGGCTTCTGCTTGACAGGTTTAGCCTCTCGACGGACATCCAAATGGTGGACAACAAGATTGGGATCTAAGCCAAGCATATCAAAGTAAGCCCATGCAAAGTTGATAACCCCTTCACAGAGAATTCAGACAATGGTGGTGTATTCTGCTTCAGATAAAGATTTGGCCACATAGGTTATCCTTGGAGTCTCTTCTGTCCCCAGGTTCACCTCTTGCGTTTCTTCAATGAGAATCGAAGATTGCTCAGATAGTCATGTTCCTACAAGGGGAAGATGAACGTCCCCATCTTCTAGTGCGGTATCAAGGTTTTCACTGTCAGATACATCCTTTGTTTTTACTTTTTCGTAGTCAAAAAGCGCCTCGGTGAGGTTTTCACTTGATGACTCATTTTTCTTTTGTTTCTTCTTGTTTTTGCGATTAGGGCGTTCATCTTCCCCCAATCCCATTAGATGTACGTAGGTATCCTCTGAAGGAAATGTCTTGATAGGTGTGCTACCTTTTAGGTCATGATTGATAAGCTCAGGATGTTTAAGGGATAAGGTTATGGTACAAACAGATAAGCATTCAAACATGGTGGGGAGGTCAATGTGATCCAGGTCATCATACGCATGTATGATGGACTCTTCCTCCGGTATGTCTTCAAGGGAACTGTTGTCAACACTAACATTGTTAGAAGTGTTAGTGGATGTTGCAAGACCTTTCTGTTTGGTATCATAGCCCAAGCCCAAATTCCTTGGTCGGATGGTAGTTGCTTCAATGGGCAAACGTCTTCCTTGTTCTTCTGCACCAAGGCCTCCACCTTGGTAATGGTAATTTTCAATGAATTTGGAGGCATGTGGATAGGCTTCATGAAAGTATTCAATAAGGGGTCGTGGTGGTTTAGGTTCCTCCCGATAAACCCATTAACTGATATCATCATCCATTAGATCTTGGAGGGATCCCAAATTATTGAATGTTGTGGACCCCACGTTTTTGGAAGTGAGGGTGAGTGTCTTTTCTTCTACTTCTGGTGGTGGCAGAATTGGTTGCCCATATGTGCGGGGCGAAGGTGGCATGGTTGCCAGATTGAGTGTGGTGTGCATTTTGTACTCGCCAAATCCCTTATCTATGATTTGGACCTTGATGATGGTGGAAGCAGGTGTGGATGATGGTGGGGATGAAGTGTTTAGGGTATTGGTGGATGGGACAGGATCGGATGTTGGGGGTGCCCCCATTTCGACTCCTGGGCAATAATGCGAATGTGGAAAAGAGGCTTCCAAGGCATGACAATATTCAAAGGGTTGAGCGTTGGCTTGTATGGTGACTTCCATTCCTTGAAATGGGAACTTTAGACATTGGTGATAGGTGGATGGTACAGCTTGCATAGAGTGAATCCATGGACGGCCAAGAAGGATGTTGTATGGGAGTTCAAGGTCCAGAACATGGCACATAGTGTATTGGACAATGGGGCCCACTTGAATAGGGAGGCAAATAATGCCTTTAGAATCTCGCTCTGCATTATCATAGGCCTTGATGGTGATCACTTGATTTTTTAGATCAGCTTAGGTGTATCCAACCTGTTGCATGAAATTTAATGTACATAGATTTAGGGATGAACCATTATCTACTAGTACCCTTTTTACTTTTTGACAGTTGACACCGACCTCGAGATGGAGGGGGTGGCTGTGGTTTGAATCAAGATGTGGCATGTCTTTTTGGCTAAAGGCTAGTTGATAGGTCGATGAAAGATTGCCTACCAATGCTTGAAATTGGGTAGGGTCAATTTTATCAAGCACTTGTGTGCTTTGCAAAGCCTTAGTTAAGATATCTTGATGTACGGGAGACAACTTAAGCAGATCCAAAATGGATATTTGGGTTGTAGTCTTACCTAGGTGGTCTAGGATGTTATATTGGGAATTTGTGGATGGTCATTGGGTGGATGGAGATGCTGCTGGGACTGTGATGCGGGTTCATCGGGTAGTAACAACACATTGTGGATCTTTTCCCTTAACATGTATCATGGATACACATGGTTTCACTTGTTCTACATATGAAACCACACCTTGATAATTGTGTGGTACACTTTTGTAGCTGATGTTATTGGTACTGTTTCCTGGCTGGTTATTATTGCTAGGTCCAGGATTTGAGTTGGATGTACTAGGACCCTGGTTATGGTTAGGAAAGGCATTTTGGTATATTTGTAATTGAGCATTGGATGAAGATGTTGCGTTAGCATCTACATGTATTTCGCCTTGATCGATGAGACCTTGGATGTAGGTTTTTAAGCCTTGACATTTGTCCAAGGTATGTCCCTTAATTTTGTGAAATTCACAGTATTCATTCTCTTTAAACCAAGCAGGCTTGGGTTTGGACGTATCGAGGGGTTTGGTGATAGGATATGTTATGGGGTAATTGGCTTGGAGAAGCTTATTGAACACCGCACTAAGAGGTTCCCCCAACTAAGTGAATTGTCGTTTGTTCCCCCCTTGGTTATTTTGACTGGGTTGTTGTCATGGTGCCCCTTGGGGGACGGATATGGTGTTTTGAACTGACGGTTGTTGCTGGGGAGGATATCTTTACGTGGTGTTGGCCACTTGGACATGTTTAGTGTCAGTGACACCATCATTGATAACATTTTTGTTTCTATTCCAAAAATGAGGTTTATCCTCGAAGGACTTCTCTCTATCAGAATTGAAATATTTGACTTGTCCTCTTGCAACAAGGGCTCATTCTAAGATGGGGCCTTTCTCCACAAGTCCCGCAAAAGTAGTGATGTAGTGGAGTTGGAAATTGTGTGCCATATCCGAGTGGGAGTTTTCGATAAACAATGTTACCATGTCCTTTTCTATTGGTGGGGATTTCATCCAACTAGCCAAGGCATGCCATCTTTGCAAGTAGCTTGCAAAGGTCTCTCTGTCGCATTGTTTTTCTTTGAGGAGATCAAGTGTGTCAATATATTTCTCTAGGTTAAAAGAGAAATGAGAGACAAATTGTTCAGATAGCTGTGCGAAGGTTTTGATAGATCCCTTTTCCAGACCCATAAACCAGTTGAGGGCGACCCCTTGTAGACTTTTAGGGAAAAGTCGGATGAGGTAATTATCATTGTGCATGACCTCTTGGAAATGAGCATAAAACTCTTGAAGGTGAGCTCTAGGATCCTTGGTTCCTTTGTATTTGTCAAATTTGGGTATCTCGAAATGTTTAGGAAAAGGAATCAAGGAAATGGAGGGATCAAACAGATAAGGGCATATGTCCTCAAACTTGAAGAATTGTTTTCCCATTCCAACTTGTAAGTCTTTTAATGTGGTTTTTACTTCTTCCAAGTCTTTATTGATGGGAGTCATGTGAGTCAAAGTGGATTGAGTGTATGGATAATGTTGTGGGTATGACGAGGAGGGCCCTACCGTTGTTGGATCATAAACGGGTTGAGTCGGGTATGAATGCATTGGTTGATTGTAAGAAGATTGATGGTTGAATGATTGGTTGTGTTGAGTGGGAGCCACTTGTTGTTGATAGTAAGACACAAGAGAGGGGGCCTGTTGCTGCATAGCATTTTGGTAATTTGTAGAGGCAAGGCCTCTTTGTGGATGTGATGATGATTGTTGATAATAAGAAGCGTAAGGTGCCGCTTGTTGGTGAGTTTGTTGTTGTTGCAAGTAGGGTGGATAGGATTGGTTTTGTTGTGCAATGGTGGGTTGTTGCATGGAATATGGGTATGGATTTGACGTTTGTTGATGGGGATTGTGTTGAGGTTGTGAAAGATTGGCGTAGGGTGGTGGTTGGGTATGTGTTTGGTTTTGCACATTCTGATGAGGATTTGTATGGGATGGAATAGTGTATGTGCTAGTGGGATGATAGAGGTATTTGGTAAGCGGGTTATGGTGTGTTTGTGTAGGGATGTGCACCTGTTGTTGTGGAGGTTGTTGTTGTTGTTGATGAGGTGGGTGAGATAAGATTTTTTGTTGTTGAGATGAGTGAGATGGGATGTATTGTTGTTGTTGAGATGGGTTAGGTGAGATGTGTTGTTGTTGTTGAGATGTATGTTGCACCACTTGATGTGATGATTGTGTGAGAATGGAAGGGTGTTGCAGATTTTGTTGATGTAAGTGTTGAGATGAAGCTATTGTAGTAGCAACATGTTGTGGCGGTGTTGGTAGTGTGGTGGATTGGTGTGGATTATTTGGCGGTTGTTGAAATGCAGGAGGTAGTGCATTGGTAAGTGGAGGTGTACCCCCAATATTAGAATATGGGGGAGGAAGCGGTGGAGCAGATGGGATGTATGACGGCATGCCATAGGCATGGGGATCATTAGGATCGGGTGGTGGAGTGGTAGATGTTATGGTTGGAAGACGAGGATATTCTTGGACTTGATGGATGACAACATTTCCAAGTTCGGGGTGGTACCAATTTTCAGTGGGTGCACCTTCAGGAACGTAGGAACCTTTTGGAACATTTTGTGAAGTTTGTGGGTCAACAAATGGGGGGAGGGCATATTGTGATGTATCAAAACTGGATGGTGGTTTGACTCCCTTCATGAGTAAGGTGGAAAGGATCTTATCCCCACGTTCGTTTAGGAGACGATCCGTCATTTGGACATTGGCTGGATTACTAAGATATTCGTCGATGGTGACTTCGGGTTGATTGACCATGTTTTCATCACTAGGTGGTGTGATATTCAGGATTTCAGTGTTTGATTGCGATGAAACACCATTATGGGGATCATGTGGAATTTTATTAGGATCTTGAGGGACATTTGGTTGGGAACCTTGTGTTTGCTGGTCTGCCATTTGTTTTTTTGTTTGTGAGTGGGTTTGAACGGGCATGAACGTGCAAAATGACTAAGTGGTTTCAAGATTCAACTTCTAGAGGATGATTTGGATTGATTGATTTGAATTGGATGATGATTGATGTTGGGTTTAATTGGATCAAATGGTGGTGTACCAATTTGCTGATTCGAATGAGGATTGGATTTGTTTGGATCAAGTGATGATGTATCACTTTTGATGATTGGATGATTATTGGATTTGATTTGGATCAAGTGATGATGTATCACTTGATGAGATTGGATGATGATTGGATTTGATTTGGATCAAGTGATGATGTATCAACTTGAGGATTGGATGATGATTGGATTTGATTTGGATCAAGTGATGATGTATCAACTTGAAGATTGGATTGTTTGGATCAATTGGATTGGATCAATTGGATAAATTGATGATGTCCCAATTGGATGATTGGATTGGTGATGTTGGATTTAATTGGGTCAATTGATGATATATCAATTCGATGATTTGGATGATGATTGGATGATGGAAGGGATCCTAAAACCTGATTTGGAAACCACCCTAGGTGACTTGTAATGTTGGTTGATTGGATTAAATCAATTATTATGGTGCCTAATCCACCTTGAGATGGAAGGGGATTGATTTGGGCCAATGATGTTGACTTACAACATAAATCTGCCTCAAGATAAAGGTGGATTGATTAGGTTGAAGACAAGGATTGATTATGTAGGATAATGATCAACTTAACGCCTTGGTCAATTCAGGAGATAACTCCTAAAACAAGGTTTAAGGGATTTTTTGTTGAGAGATGATGGTGGATGCAAAGGGAAGACGTGTTGTTGAAGATGTTTAGGTTTTACGATAAGATGGGTATCCCAAATGGTGGAATGATCAATGTGAATGTGATAAATGGACGTTTTGGAAACGTTAATTAGAGGCTTGGAATGGCTACATGAAGGTTTGAATTGGTCAAATGAGTGTTTAGGATGATCAAATGGTCAAACGGAGGCTTTGTGGGTTCGAACGGAGGTTCAAAATGGTCAAACGGATGAAACTAGCTGTTCAGCGAGGCGTATACGCACTTCTACAGTCAAACTGCTGAAACAGTGGGGCAAATTCACCCCTCTACAGTAAAACAGCTAAAACAGTGGGGCAAGTTTGCCCCTTTGCAGTAAATTGGCTGAAACAGTGGGGCAAGTTCGCCCCTCTGCAGTGGAAAAGGCTGAAACAGTGGGGCAAGTTCGCCCGTCTACAGTAGAAAATGCAACTTGGTTTGGATAAGGGATTTTGGCAAGGACTTAAAATGATTCAATGACAGTTTGACTTATCAAAATTCACTGGTTCTTCACAGAAAGACACTTTGAACAAGCACAATCCTATGATTAGTGTTTTAAGGGGTATGGTCGGCAAAGGTCTTACTCTAGGATGAACAAAGTTTCTAAGGAGTCCTCGATATACGCTCGGTACGTGAGGCAAAAATCGTGAACACCAGTCTATCACAAGCGTGAGTCGGGAACCCCAATGAGATACTAAAAGGCTCGAACCAACTCTTCACGTTTATCTAGGTATCACCCTAGCTTCAACGCTTCACTAATTACGATGCAACTGGATTGAGGTACAACTTTGGCTCTCCCCCCTTTATATACCCCGTCGGTACGCATGGTTGGGATCGTCCCTTGGGGTGATGAAATCCCCAAGCAAGTCCCTCTAAGAAGAAAACATTAACCGTTTCCAACTACCCCCCTTCGGATTCGCACAAAAGTGCAAAGGGAGAAGATGAAAAGCAATTAATGTCCCCTTAGGGTAATAAAAATAAAACAAACACAACAAGCAGCCAATTTACTTTCCCCTAATTATACTAAGTAAATAGATAAAGTAGCAAGAAAATATTTCCAAAGAATAAATCAAAGGCCCTGCAAGCAAATGTTAGTTGTTTATCTTTTTCCCTTTTTGTGATTTGCAGCAAATCTGATTTCACTCACCAACAAACAGGATTAGTGGATTAGAGCAAAAACCACAAAAAAAAAAGACAAAAACAAAGCTAAAATGCCACTTTTTTACCTTCTCGAATGTGTTGTTAAGGGCAAATTCACCCCTCTACAGTGAAAAACACTGAACTGGGAGGGTGTGTTTGCACTTTTGCAGAAAATAGTCAGAAACGTTGCACAGCAAGGGCAAATACGCCCCTCTACAGAAAAACAGCAAGGGCAAGTACACCCCTCTACAGAAAAACAACAAGGGCAAGTACGCCCCTCTGTAAAAAAAAAACAGCAAGGGCAAGTATGCCTCTTTGCAGAAAAATAGCAAGGGCAATTACGCCCCTCTACAGAAAACAGCAAGGGAAAGTACGCCCCTCTGCAAAAAAATAGCAAACAAAAAAGCAACAAGAGCAAGTACGCCCTTCTACAACGTCAGTGAGGGCAAGTACGCCCCTCTGCAGCGTCAGTGAGGGCAAGTATGCCCCTCTGCAGTGCCCAGGAGGGCAAGTCTACCCCTCTGCGACCTGAATCTGCAAACAAGCTATCAACAGAAAACGTGAAAGAAAGAGACCCCTTTGTGGGTCCCACCGGGCGTGCCAGAAATGTGATCCTAATAAAATTCTACTCCTAATGTGAGATGCTAGATTAAAAACTATTAATGCAATGAGAAGAATTAACAAAATAAAAGGGCACCTCAATAAGATTAGCCTAAGAAAATGGACAATGTGAAAGTAAGATAAATAAATTGATTGCTGTTATACCTTCATGTTGTTGCTTCCTTCCTCGGTTGGCCCTTTGATGCTTCAAGAATTGTGTGCTCCTTGGATGGCAATAGGATTGAATGGATGCAAGATGAATTGATGCAATATGGATTGATGATGTGAGTGCTATAATGGATGAGAGCTTGAATGACAATTTTGTAAGAGTTTTGTTGCAAAAGACTTGATTCCTTAAAAATGGGGGAATTGAAGGGGTATTTATAGGTTAAATTGAATTCTCTAGAGAATTCAACGGTTGGTATTGATCCAACAAAGATCAAGATGAAGGGCTATGGTGAGTTGAGGACTTACAAGCCCTCACATCTTGACATGTGGAAGGTGAGATGTTCTATGGTGGAGTGATGTGGAAATGAGGTGGAAGAGAAGGACAAGAGGTGGAAGGGAAGTACATGAGGTGGATGAAGGACAAGTACCTTTGAGGTACCTTGAGGGATGAGAAGATTTCCTCAAAAAGGAACTTCTTGTCCCCAAATGAGGATGAAAGAGACTTTTGAGGAATTTTAGAATTTCTCAAAAATCTCCATGGGAAAAGGGGAAGTGTGTGGGAAAAATAAATGTAAATTAAAAATTTACATTCAATGGAGGGTTCATTGGATAAAAGGAGGTCTCCAAAAAGCTGGAGATTTGTCACATGTGGGAGATGTGACAAGTCCAAGGTTCTAGAAGCCTTGGTCACATGTAAAATAACATGTCACATTTGCATGGGGGATGAGAAAGACCTTGGGAAGATAAAAGTGAATTAAAAATTCACATGGGGAAGAGGGGAACCTTGGTTAAATAAATGTGAGTTCAAAATTCACATAGGGAAAGGAGTCCAGACTAAAAATGGTAAGTGAGAAGGTTGATCAGAAAAGGTAAGCTAAATGTGGTTAATGATTCTGATTAAGGTTGTGCAAACACAGGATTACGATAATTAATGAGAGATTAAAAGCAAGTGGGAGATTATGGAGGATGTGACACTTAATCAAAATTAAGTCATGTACATCCTAATCACAAATTAATTAATTTAATCTGGATTAGAAGAGGGTTATAGAGAATGTGACAAAGAGAGAGAAAGGGGGGAATTAAAAATTGATTTTAATCCAAATGGGTTAAAAGACTAAATTAAATAATGTCATGCTTATTTAATTTAGAGAAGAACAGGGTGATAAGGTAAAGTATTTAATTTATTTAATTACATACTTTAGGAACCTTAGGCAGAAAATAAAATAATGATTAAATAAATTATTTAATCACTATTAATGAAATAGATGAATAAAGTAGACGATTTTGATCATATGGAAGTGATCAAATTTGGATGTCTACAGTATGAATAATCTTTGCTCTCATATTTATATTAAGCACAATAGCACAAAAGTACCTGCAAAATATGATTATAGTTTTATTGTATGATTTGAGATGATAAATGAAAGAGAGGATGGTTTCATTTATAGATATTCAATGACATTGATCAACGGTTAAGATCAGAGGAGAGGTTGAGAAGATCAATGGTTAAGAATTGATGAAATGAATTGATCGATTGTTTTTTATTAGAGGTAAACAGGTTTTGACGGGGCCCCAAAACCCTTTACAAAAAACAACAACCAAAGTGAAAGATAACTAAACAAAGCATACAATAGCTAAAACATAGCAAACCATCAGAATGAAAGAAGCCAAAAAGGAAGGACAAGAAACAACATCACTACATATTCTTCAGGATGTTAGAAACTTCCATGTTGCTCTCCATAGTCTTTTGATAATCATCCTTGACTTTAGAAATATCTTTAGTAGGGACCCCAACCTGCTTCTTGGTCTTATTACACATTCTAGCATCGATCCCAACCACATTTACCTCACTAATCAAAACATTTTGCGACCCAACAACCTTGTCAATAGAAACCTCCTCCTCCACTTGCCTTTCACCAGCACCGACATACTCACCAAGAGCAACCTCTATTCATTTCTTGGCCATTCCAATAGGAGACGAAATGCCCTTGGACTCAAACTTAACAGTAGATTTAGTCCCATCCCCGACCTTCTCTAATTTCACATTAATCTTTTCCATTTAATCTTTGAGGGTTAGAATACGTTGTTCAAACATTTGCTTCATCTTCAATGTTTCCTCAACAACAATCTTCAAGGAATCAAACAACTCATCAACTTGATTATGTACCAAAGATTCACCCAGTTTACTCACCACACCCCTTACCCTAACATTGGTCAAATTGAGGTCATGAAAAACCCATTTAAACAGTTTAAAAAAAGAAATGGAGCCCTCCTTAGCTATCCCCAAAACATTTGGCATATCCTCATGGTCAAAGTTAAAAACATCCTTACCCTCAGCATCATCCTCCTAGGAAGAACTAACCTTATCTTGGCTAATACAAACCTCCTTACCTTTATCACCAACCACCTGCATTTGAATCTTGTGAATAGAGTTAGAAATGTCCTCAGGAACAAACCTCTTTCTATTCTACATCTCCAAGTCCACACCCAAAGAATCTAGAGCACCCTGCCCACCATCCAACTTCATGGGAGAAGTAGCTTGCATCTCCATCACCTGTCTAGAAGACCTAAAATCCAATTTCTTATTGCTGCCCTCCTTCAGACCCTTCTTTCTCTTGGTACCCAAAAAAGGGACGACGAAGACACATCTTCAACAATTTCAATCCTATCCTTCAAGATAGTAGAGGGAGTGACAAGCTTAGTTTTACTTGGTTTTTCAACAACCTTTTCTTCACTACAGGTCTCATAACCCTTCTGGTTATGAAACAAATCCCCTTGACCAAGATTTCCCACAACAAGAGGTTGCGAGATCACTTCCAGGGAGGCCTGAGAATCCTAGACATAATCCTCATCTTCCTCTGTATCAAACTCCTCCAAGACTTTTTTCTTCTTTTTCCCGTTTATACTCACTGGCTCCTCTTTCAAAACAGTTTCATATTCCATAGTCGACTTCTATTCCTTACCCTTGGGAGTGATAGCAGACAGCTTAGAGACCTCAAGATATTTAGCATAATCCAAGATTAGCAAAATAATACCAACATGCAACATCGAATTCTTAGGGTTCCTTTTATGATCCTTCAGACCATACTCTAGAGAAGCCAAGAGGTAAAATAGAAAGAAAATTTTCTTCTTATGGCGAAAATGATTCAAGAGAATAAAATGATAAGCATTAACTGTAAAAAACCAACCTTCAAGAGTAATGTACCTCATTAATTCCTCAACAACATCCCCCCAAAGTGCTTTGATTGAACCATGTTGGTACCCACTACTCTTGGCCTGCTTTAGCTCTTGTTCTTCACTCCCTTTGAAGAAAATCTGCACCAACGTCTTAGATTCTTTCTTATCTCTATAAACATTCTTGCCTTTTTTAGAGAGACCGGTGATCTTAGCAATGAAATCCTCATTCACATCAAATTCTATGCCACCCAATTTCAAAACCCTATCATTCCAACCTTTGACAAACAAGGTCGTGGCTTGTGGGTTATTTCCTTGCAGCCTCTCCAAATAAGGTGTAAGCCCACCTTTCTGAAATATACGCCACAACTCCTCCTTTTTCTTAACACCATCACAAGAGAAAGACTTTGCTCTATTTCTTTCGCCTCCCATGGCCCTTGAATTTGTAGATAGAAGCTTGAGAACTTTACAAGAGATTAAGAGAAACATCGAGAAGGAGAGCCAAAAAATGCCCACAATCCATGTGGAAACGACATTATGGCAAAGACACATAATGATCCTAGGATGTCACCCCATACAAAGAACACACAAGGTACCATAAGCTTGATCAAGATCCAACTCACCATCACTACAAATAATTCACTGCCACATGATTATAGTCATTCGAGCCTAGAACATAATGAAGCCACCATTCGAGTTAGCAATTTCGATAATCATGATTTAAACAAGCAATAGCCTCAATGGGGAGGGGGTCATCCACATCCCACTCCCTAGAACCACTAACGCCAAGGTTAGAAAAAACATCAGCTAATCCATTCCCTTCCCTAAGAATATGAGAGATATAACATTCATCACAAGAGTTTAGAATTTCAATAGCATCCATGATAATGGATTCAACACTCCATGAAGGGACAAAAGACTTATTTAGATTGTTAATGATATTAAGAGAATCTCCCTCAAGCCACACCTTCTTATAACCTTTAGATTGAGCCATCTTCAAGCCATGATAGGCTACAACATTGATTGATTGTTAATTGAATGCATGATTTCAAATAATTGATTGCATGATTTAGTTAACAAGATTTATTGGAGTGTTAACTTAGACTGATGGTTAGTGAACTAAATTGATTTCTTAGAGGACTAAAAGTAAGTAGGAGTGAAGTGGATTTGAATGATGAGTGGACTGATTAGATTGATTAGTGGACTAAGAGTAAGTCTTAGTTAACAGGTGAGGTTGAATTTGCATGAGTATTTAATAATTAAATAAATTCAATTATTATTTACATGTGCAAAGTGGAATTTAATAAATAAAATAAATGATTTTATTTATTTTGAAAAGAAGATAATGTTGAGAGATAAAAATAGATTAATTAAATAATAATATTATTTAATTAAACTTTAATATAGAAGAATAATTAGTAAATAAATTAAATAAAATTAATTATTTAATTAATATAGAGGAATGATTAATTAATTATTAGGATGAAGTGAAAATGATCATTAATTTAATCGTTTAGTCAAAATTAGGTGTCCACAATATTTATTCTCACCATTGTTTGTATTACATTCATAAAGGGTGAACGGTTCCACTAGCAATGGTAAAGGTGACTTGTGGACATGAATATATAATATTATGTTCCCCACATGTGAATGCCTAAAATGAGATGATAAAAGATAAAGATAAAGATAAATATAAATGAATGTCTATTGGTATTCTCCAAGTGGGTGCTTGGAAAGAGGCACCAGGTGTCTCTCAGTATTCCATCATGTTGGAATATGCCTTAGCTTTCTGGCATCTTTCTCCATCAACCTTGGTGGTTTTCTTCTTATTCTGGCCTTTACCACAGCGGCTTGGCTTGTTCTTGGCAGTTTCTAGTTCTGGCGGTTACTGCCATACCACAGGTGGTGGGTCATCTCACCGCGGTAGCGCGGTGAGACCACCAACGGTGGTCTTGGCAGTTACCGCCATACCGTAGGCGGTGGTTCCTCTCATCGCGGTAGCGCGGTGAGACCGCCTGCGGTTGGGTCCGACGGTTACCACCCTACCGCGACTAGTGTTTTGACTGACCACAGTGGCCGTGGTAAGACCACCAGCGGCCTGGCTGGCGGTTACTGCCCTACTGTGGCTAGTGCCTTGGCTGACCGCGGTGGCCGCGGTAAGACCTCCAACGGCCTGGCTGGTGGTTAACGCCATACCGCGGCCAGTGGAATGGCTAACCACAGTGGCCGCGGTAAGACCTCTGGTGGTCAGCATTGACGGTTTACCGCCATACCGCAAGGTGGGTCCGGCAGGGCTGCGGTAGTGCGGTAGGAGCTCGAATGAGCTCGAGTCAGCTTTAACCGAGTTGGACTCGGTGTCAAAGTAGCTGGCAAATGGCAGGGCGACACGTGGCAAGTTGGCAATGTCTGGTTGGCCAAAGGATAAAGAAGGGCAATGCTCGGTGTTGACTTGGGGGTTTGAATAGCGAGCTCGGTTGGCTTACAGCCATAGTGCGAGGTGGGTCGGTCTGGGCTGCAGTAGTGTGGTAGATGGCGAGGTGAGCTCAAGCGAGCTCACCGCCATACTGCGACAGGTGCTTGAGCTCAGTACAATAGCGCGGTGGAGTCAGAGTGCGAGTCTGGATGGCTTACCGCCATACCGTGAGGTGGTTTGATTGGGGCTGCGATAACGCGGTATGATCTCAGAGCTCGGTTGATCGAGCTTGACCGATTTGGTCTGACTGTCAGAGGTGTGACTACGAATGGATTGGCAACACGTGGAAGATCTTTTTGATCTGGTTGGCCAGAAAGTTATTTCCTGATTGCGATAGAGCTGTATTATTGATGGAAGGTTGATGGACTTGTCTGCGACCAGTGTTAATGTTTGTATGGCTCGATGTAGCTGTAGAAGCGATGCACATTATCAGGGAATGGTAGTTTGTTGCTCTTGATACTAACAAGTGGTATCAGAGCTGGTAGCTTGTTGCTCTTGATACTAACAAGTGGTATCAGAGCATGTTTTTCTGTAGTTTTGGGCTCTCTCCTGTGAAGATTTCTTAGCTTGGAAAGCTTGAGGAAGTATGGAGAAAACGGTTGGTGATTGATCCTTCGATGAGTGGAAGTTTTTTGCTTTATTGATTCAACATACAGTTTGAAAGATGTTGGAGATGACTGGAGTTGGTCATATTGTGGCAACATGGTTTGGGGCTCCTGGCTCGCAGCAAAGTTCCTAATGCAAAGGGTGTGAGATGTACTTATGGTTGTGTTGCAGCGAAGCATGGAGTTCATACTGGGTGTCTGTGTGAGAGGCTCCTTGGTGGTATAGACTTGCTTTTGTTGCAGATCAACTATGGAGAGTTGTGCTTGTGTTGGGTGTTTCTGACTTAGCACTGAAGGCAGTTTCTCTTGTGCTCTGTCTGCATGGAGGCTATGAAGTGACCTTGGTGGTCTGCAACTTTTGGATAGCATGGTTCTCTTTTGCTTGTGCATGACTGTGGCGATGGAACTAGTCTAAAATGGACCTGTTGTTCCTATGTGCTTGTGTCTTGCACTTGCATAGTTGAGATCCACGTTGATTGGCTTTGAAGGTTTTGTGTAGATTTTCTTAAAAATTCTATGACGCATTTTCATGTTCTTTCATTGTTTTGGTTAACTGTGATGGTTGTGAGCAGACTCCTGAGTCGTCCAAATGAGCAGTGAATATGGAGGTGCATGGGTGTTTTGGAAACACTGTGGTTTTACAGGTTTTACACGGTCAAGGAAAACTTGTGTTTTGTGTGGAGCTGCTGCCTGCTATTTTCCAGATCCTAGTTTGGGGTGTGACTGGATGATATAGCTGCAGTTCAACATGTCTTTGAGGAGGTGTGATGTCTTCTCAACATGGGAATGTTGGTATGTTTCTCTTTCAGCATTCTTGTGGTATGCTTTGTTGGTTTCCTAGACTATGGTGCTTGAGTTGTGGATGTGATTGGAAAATCAGATCTAGTCTTTGATTTGGTGTTTGAGTCATGGTTGTCTACATGGCTGTTCTCTTTGTATATCTCATTTTTGTAGTTTGCTAGTGTGACAATAGATTTGCAGGGTTTACATTTGGTTGCATCCACGAGTTGTGCAATGTTGTGGGCTGTCCTTACCTACATGTTTGTTGTGAGACAACTCGAGAGTGGACTATCTATATCCACGAGGTTGTAACTATGTTGTGCAGATCTATTAGCTGACCTTGTCTGTGGTCACTTGTGCATTGGGGTGGCTGCTTTGAGATGGAAGGATGGATGGTGTTGGAGTACCTGAATAGTCAGTTATGGGAACCTGAAGCATGTGTATCATGTTGTCATGGAGAGCTTGTTGCACTGGTTAGTGTAAGTTTTTGACAAGTGATGGTGTGGTTAGTCATGGTGCTTGGAGACCTCAGTGTCATAGTTCAATGGGAGCTTTAGCAGTGACTGTGGATTCATCATTTGGTGGTGAATGGTCTTCTTTGGTGTTGCAGATTTTTTGCATCTGCATGTTTACCATTTGAAGGTGTGCAGCCTCTTGGAGTCATGAAGGACCTTAGTAGTCTTTGGCTGAGATGTTGGTGGTGCTTGACAGGTGATGTTGGTTTAGAGTTTGTTTGCTTTATGTCATGGTACACTCTTGCTTGTAGTTTAGAGTTTTGGCATGCTGCATTAGCTCTTGAAGACCATGGATATTTCACTTGAAGCATGGAATCTCCTATGGGGATGTGTAGATCATGGTGTGATGATAAGTTCCTGTTCTAGGTTTGGAGCTTTGACAGTGGTCTGGGGTTTCTCTATGATTTGAGTGCATTGGTCATATGCTAGTGGACTTCATGGTTGCTGCAGTATTGTAGATTGAAGTCAGCATGAGATGATAGGTTGTTGATACTCATGGAGGCATGGAGAATAAGGTGAGGCTAGAATTCTCATAAGAATGTTGCTGTTATAGCTGAAAGTCAGAGAACCCTGCACCTTGGTTGAATGTAAGTTCAACAGAGACCTTGAAGGAGAATGCTCTTGGGTAAGTCATTTTGGCTTGTATATCTTGGGTGAGCATGTTCTCTTTTCTTCTTGGTCTACTCGACAGAACTGTCCACTTTTGAAAGGTATTTGCCCATCATGTCTTTCAGGTATGTGATTATGCTTTATCTTTCATATATATGAATCTTGAGTTGTTTGAGATTCTGGAGGATTCATAATGGAAGATGGATAACATTGTTTATCTCCTTGTGCTTTTGAGGACTGGTAGGAGATGGTTATATGGGTAAGTATGATCTTCTTTGAGGTGCTCACATCCATGGTGTTGTTGGATGTTGTTAAGGATTTTCCTTTGGGATGTGAAGAAGATCATTTTTGTCAAAGCTTGCAATTAGAAATGTGTGTAGAAGGTGGCTACATGGTTTGATTTGTTGTTTCTCTCTAATCTGGTCTTGTTCTTCCTACATGTTCATTTGACTTTAGATGTTTGTGAAGCCGTGGTGTTTCTTTCTTCAGTCAGCTTTGAAGGTGTTTGGAAGAACTATGGAAGACAGTTGAGAGAAATGTTCCTTGCAACATGTGGTTGCAGGTGTTGCAGATCAGTGTGGTTGTTCCTTGGAACTGCATGGTTACATTTCTTTGTGCAGAGGTTGGTGGACTTGGTATGCCTAGATCATTTGTGATGGTGCTTTGTTTGCACTCATCTGAACAGTGCCCTTGCAGTGAGAGTACCTGGAAGTGTTTGGTCTATGACTGGTTGACACAGGGTGCTTGTTTGCTGCTGAGATGGGTAGTTTTATGATGGCATAAGTCTGTTGTAGTTTGTCATACCTTTGAGGTATGGGTGGTTGGATGTTTCAACATGAGCTATGGGTGCTGGTTTTCAATCACATGAGTTTGATCAGTTGGATGAGGGTAGTCAATTTGTGGTTGTTGTTCTAGCTGATGGTTTCTTGTTCTCGAGATGGTGTTCTCGAGTTTTCCTTGTGTTTTGCTGCTATTGTTTTGGTTGCCTTTGTCGCCTGGAGGATCAATTGTTTTTGTGCCTGGGTGGACATTTTTGATGTCATTGCAGAGGTCTTAGTTGGGGTGTGGAAGCATGTTTTTGGTCCTAGTTCGGATGTTTGGAGGATTCCTGAAAGCCTATGTCAAGTGGGAGTTTGTTGGAATATGCCTTAGCTTTTTGGCATTTTTCTCCATCGGCCTTGGCGATTTTCTTCTTATTTTGGCCTTTATCGCAGCGGCTTGGCTTGTTCTTGGTGATTTTTGGTTTTGGCAGTTACCGCCATACCACAGGCAGTGGGTCATCTCATCGCAGTAGCACGGTGAGACCACCAATGGTGGTCTTGGTAGTTACCGCCATACTGCAGGCAGTGGTTCCTCTCACCGCAGTAGCATGGTGAGACCGCCTGCGGTTGGGTCCGACGGTTACCGCCCTACCGTGGCCAGTGTTTTGACTGACCGCAGTGGCCGCGGTAAGACCGCTAGTGGCCTGGCTGGCGGTTACTGCCCTACCACGGCCAATGCCTTGGCTAACTGCGGTGGCCACGGTAAGACCGCTAGTGGCCTGGCTGGCGGTTACCACCATACCATCGCCAGTGGAATGGTTGACCGCGGTGGTCGCGGTAAGACCTCTGGTGGTCAGCGCTGATGATTTACCGCCATACTGTGAGGTGGGTCCGGCAGGGCTGCGGTAGCGTAGTAAGAGCTCGAATGAGCTTAGATCAGCTTTAACTGAGTTGGACTCGGTGTTGGAGCAGCTGGCGAATGGCAGGGCGACATGTGGAAAGTTGGCAGCGTCTGGTTGGCCAAAGGACAAAGAAGGGCAGTGCTCGGTGTTGACTTGGGGGTTTGACTGGCAAGCTCGATTAGCTTACCGCCATACCGTGAGGCGGGTCAGTCTGGGCTGTGGTAGTGTGGTAGATGGCGAGGTGAGCTTGAGCAAGCTCAATGCCATACCACGACAGGTGCTTGAGCTCGGTGCGGTAGCGCGGTGGAGTCAGAGTGCGAGCCCGGATGGCTTACCGCCATACCGTGAAGTGGTTCGATTGGGGCTGCGGTAACGCGGTATGATCTTAGAGCTCGGTTGACCTAGCTGGACCGAGCTTGACCGATTTGGTCTGACTGTCAGAGGTGTGACTGTGAATGGATTGGCAACACGTGGAAGATCTTTTTGATCTAGTTGGCCAGAAAGTTATTTCCTAATTGCGATAGAGCTGTATTATTGATGGAAGGTTGACGGACTTGTCTGCGACCAGTGTTAATGTTTGTATGGCTCGATGTAGCTGTAGAAGCGATGCACATTATCAGGGAATGGTAGTGCTCTTGCAGGTAGTAGAGTTATTATCCTGGTTGACCGTTGCTAGCAGAGATGAGCAATATCAACAAAGAGGCTGAGAGTGTTCGAGCGATTCTACATTGAACACTTTGACTCTCGGTTCTGGTATGATGTGAACCTACGAGGCCAAGAGGCTGGTTGTGACAGTGTTTTGAGAGGAGCTGAAGGGAATCTATGTAGTATGACAAATGTATGTCATTGTAACTACATTAAGGTTCTAGTTTTGTTGCCTGCCTATATTCTCCTGATGGACAAGATGTAATACTCCTGGAAGAGCATAGCTCTGTATGTTTGTATTGTAATCCTTTTACTGAATAATACAATCTGAGTAGAATGTTTTGGAGGTGGGGTTTTTTATCCAAAAGGGTTTTCTCCATGTATACCTGTGTGTTCATTCCTTTGTCTTTCATGGTTTATTGTTTATGTTGAATCTGTTATATGTCAAGCATTCACTTTCCTCAATAGGATCAATGGGGGATACAATTGTGCCTGCTTCCGCTTTATGGTTTATTTGGTTGTGTATTTGTTGTGATTTTGAATTGAAATCACTAAGGCACTGCTATCTTAGATGTATATCTTGATGACAAAACCAAATCCAGATCCCCAACACATCATTTACTATATTTAATGTAATGTTTAATTTTCATGTTTGGGCACCCAAGTTGAAGGGAAAGTATTGAAGCCAAAATCGGTGTCCTTTAGCATTCCATGGAGAAAATCCAAGGGTTGGGGGTATTTGGAATGAATGGTCATCTTTGGGTGCCATGTTTGGTGCATTAAACCTCTTCACAAGTTTATAAAATCAACTTCTTGGATGTAAAAATTATGAGGAACAATTGAATGTAGTGTTGCTTTGCAAGAACAAGGACAAATTGAGGAATACTGAGGTTGTTCATAAGTACACATGTGCTGCCATGTAGGAGGAAAAGAGTAGAATGGAAGTGAATGTATTGTAATCTTATTTATTTGAAGATAATGCATACTTGACCTCTCTTCTTGGTTGAGTTTTTTTTTCCTGTAAGGATTTCTCCATGTAAATCTTGTGTTATATGATGCTTTTGTGAGGCCTAGCTACTATTATTCTTGAGACTTTGATTTGAATTTATATATATATGGTTTGGAGTGTGTGTGTGTGTGTGTTTTGGACATGGTTATTGTTGAGATTTTGGATTAAGGAAATTATTATTTTGGTTTATGTATATTTAGATATTTATCTTTTTATAAATACAATATTTATATTGAATGTTTTGGATATAATTTTCAAAATGTACTAATGTTTCTAATGAGAAGTTGCAGGTGGGCAGTCTAGGTTCCTTAAGAATTGGAGACAAAAATCCAAATGCTAAATGTTTATTATTGGCTTTCAATTCTGTCAAAGGGGTTTAATGTTTGAGAGTAATTTGATTTTTTTTATGTTAGGGAAATGTGTTTTAATTTGAATGATCTTTCCATTTGGATTGTATTTTTGAGGGAAATTGAAGAGTTGGGAGTTATTTTTACAATAGGGAATTAGAATGGTTTGGGAGAGGAAAAAAGAGAGTGTTGTAAATTGTTTTCTTTCAGGATTCTATTGTGAATGGATTTTTGGGGATGGCTGGAAGGAATTGGTTGTAGAAAGATATTGGCAGGGAGAAAGAATCAAATAATTTGGTTAGGTTTTTGGGCTAATCCTAACTTGGACAACCAAGGCATGCTTTGAATTTCATTGGTAAATTTAGTGTTGTCATTAAATTCTTAATAGATTGTGATATTGTGTCTAGAAAATTTGTTGTTTGTATTGGTTTTGTGTGTTGCCATATTTGAGTAAAAGGGGTTCAGATGTAAATAAGGAGTTGATCTCACCTGAGGGCTGAGAGTCTCCTTCATTTGGGGTTGAGGAGGGCATGGAGACTCTCTTGGGGATCTTTGAAATATCTTAAAAGAAAAAAATTGAGAAAGGAAGGATGGATTTGATGTAGTGTGTGAAGTGTGATTTAATGTTGGAGAGCTACAATTGGAAGGGGTTGGCTTTGGATTGATGGCAGTGGTAGTGTGTTGAAGAACATAGTTGAATGTGTATGATAAAAAATATATTTGTGCCCCAAGAGGGAAGGGAATCTCCCTTCTCCCCCTTTTACAAGAATTTCATGAACGGGTTCTTTGTGAGTGAGTTAGTGTTTATGTTTTTTTGTTCTTTTATTTGAGTTGAGAATTTGGATTTTTTTTGTCTCCTGCTCGAGGGTGGACTTGATTTCATCAGTCCTATGGTTGGGAGGAGAGAAGGATTGGGCTGCTCTATTCAGTGTTGTAGAGTTGCAAATTGAAAAGGGTCACTAGCTGTACGCAAAGGAATTTCAGTAATCAATTTCTAGATTCAAGTAAACTACTTAATCTATTTTATGCAATGTTTTGTTAAAATAGTTGCATAATTACTATATTGTTTTCTTTGTCAATGAAAGATTGTGAATCAATGAATACAACTGCAATGTTTATATACAACATAATTAATTGTTATTATCTTATTTAAACATATATTCTAGTTCATAAATAATAGTCAAATTCTTAGTTGAAATCACTTTTGATTTGTGTTACTGAAGAATATGATTTATAATCCTTAATGAGGAACTCTGCAAATAACTATGTAAGTTGACATTTTGGCATATGTGATTACTATGAAATATAATAAGATCAACAGATAGTTTCGATGACAATACCATCATAGAAAAAAATTATATTTGAATCGGGTAGCAAGGACTACCACGGTCTCCGTAATGTCATTACGTTTAGCTGGGGTCGGCTATGACTACCACGACCTACAACCATTACCCTGCCTACCTCTTTATTTACAACCATCTTAGTTCAATATTATTGGTGTGGGTGTTTCTATTTGTAATAGTTTTTGCTTCATTTTTTAATCTCTATTTAGTTCAATAGTATGTATATATATATTCTTGTTAATTCATGTGTACATTATGAAATTAAAATAATTAATGTTCAGTGATGTTTTAATTATTCTCCTTGTTCAAATTAATGTTGGGGTTGTGCATTATTTGTACTATCATAAAGTGAGGATAACATAAACTTTCGTAACAATGGTATTTTGTTGTAGCATAAGCATGATTTTCAATTTAACAATATTATTTTTTTATTCTCTCTTGTAAGTTTAAATATTGGATTAGAATTAGAAATATCTAACTGGTAAAATAATTGTTGTGGGCAAGACTCCTCTATTATTATTTTTTAAAATCCATATAATTTAGTCACATTATCAATTAAGTGTAAGTAGTTTATCTTTATTTATTTTATTTTATTCTTAAATTTAATTATTTTGTTGTATTTTTTTTAGCTTAATCTTGGGGAGGGAATTACAACTTTTATGTTGCCACTTTGTGCCTCTTTGTTATTTTATGGTCCTATTGTTATATAAGTTCACATAAGATGGTGTTATTAAGCATGATGTGTTGGTTGATTTTTAGCATCATTAAGAATATGGATCCAATCATGGTAATTCTATATTAAGGCAACTTAATTTCACATTTGCTTTTAAGTTTCAAATTTTCATATTGTAGTAGTCCAAGCCTTATCTCATCCATTGAAGTCATATTTGGATAGAGATTGAGTTTCCAAAAATTGGTAAATTAGAGCTTGTATATATCATGTGTTACATGGGGACGCATCCCCTACCCAAAATCCACTGTCCCCATCCCCTTCCATCCCCGAGATGGGGGAACACAAAGGGGATGTCCCCAAAATAACCCAACTAGTAGGAAACGAGAGGAAATGTCCCCTACCCTTTGGAGACGTTTCCTCGTCCCCGATACAGATGGGGGACGTTGTAAACGTCCCTTGTTGTACCAGGGACAACTAGCCATCCCCCACATACATGGAGCTTCTCGTGTTAAAAAACATTTAAAATTTTGATTTTTTTAAATATTTCGTCCTTTGTTCTAAGGTGTTTTTTGAGTTTGGGTCATTTTATATTTTGTCGAACACTTGGCATGCAAAGTGACTAATTTTTTATTTCTAAATGTTTATGCTTGTGTTTGATTGAATTTTAATGCCAAATCATTTGCATAAAACATAGAAATGATAAATACTATCATAACATCAACAAATATAAAACATTCAACCTCAAATTTGATTTTATTTGCATTGTATCAAGTCTGAATACACTGCATTACAGGTCTAATATAAGTATGATTTGATTATAATAGTAGACATTTCTTTGAAAATCTAATTTATATTGATTCCCAATGAAATACAAACATGCTCAGATCATTGGCTACAATAATCAGTTTAATGACATTTATTATGTTGTTATACTACTACTCTCACGATTTATTTACATATTGATATTGTTGTTATCAATTATTAAGTCATTGACATATCTCTCTCTTTACCTCTCTCTCTCTCTATAATATATTAATAAATTTTGAAAAATCATAATATATATGTATTTTGTATGTCATTGTCCCCTACCTTCCCCTAAAAATGCCCCCCTAAGAAATGTTAGAGTTAGAAGGCAGATATTTAATAGTTAAATGTGGATTTGATAAATAAAACAGAGAAATAAAACACACATAAAATTATAACAGAAACAAGACAACACAGAGAATTTAATGTGGTTCACCCAATCCGGGCTACATCCACAAAACCGCAACCATCCAATGATTTTATTATCCAGTGCAAAACATATTACAATATCGTGAATAATGCCATACTACAATTCCCATCCCAACTACTTATTACAATCTTTTTATAAGCTTCTAAAAATTAGGGTTCTACAAAGTCGATTTTTTTCCTTTTTCGGTGACGAAGCAAAAAAGTAGAAGAACAAATTTTCTCGAGGGCTACCACCCCCGAACCCCCGCTCGGGCCCTGGCCTGACCCCTGACGAGGATACATGAAGAGTGTACAATATAGCATGATCAATCGCCACATACCAATAGGAAACGTACCGAAAATGCATCCCCTGTCGTCCCCTCCTCCTCGTCCTTGTCCCTGAAACATCATGGAAGATAGTATATATCTCATCAAATTATTTGTATGTAGGCGCTCTTGTTCAATGGGATAATGCACCTTGCACTATGGTAAGGGTACCTCTTAGCTCACCCCCTTGTGCATGTACTTGTTCTCTACTAATGGGCTAGATAAGAGGGCATAATAGTAGTTCATAGCAACATTTTAAGAGCCACACTAATTGATCCCTGCCTTCATAGGTTAGTCTCCCTTTTGCCACAACTTATAAATGACATAAGTGGAAGCCACCAATTAGCAAGATAAAAATTTCTCACACATTACTTTGATCATATTACTTCATTATGAAATTTTAGATGTTCCAACATTTCAAGAAACAACAACTTATTGAAGTATTAATAATATGCTAACACTGAATAACCACTAATTATTAACCACGAAGACTCCTAAATGATAGTTAGAGTTCCAAATTAAATGAATAAAATCTTCTCCATACTACTAACTTTATAAGTCTAATAGCTTGACTATATAATTATATCCGTTTCTAATCATTCCTAAATTTTAGACTTGATGCCATACCACTCATTTTTTAAATATGCTACACAACTTTGTTAATTTTAAAATAATATAAGGACACTCTTCATTACTAAAGAAAACAAAGAAAAGGTCCTTTTATTCCTCTCTTGTATTATATGATATACACAAACGACAAACCCATCACCACTATCAACATCCCAATATCACAGTGTTTAGCTGTGAGAGGAATCCATGGCAGTCAGCTGAACCAAAAGAATAAGGTTAGAGGAGAGGATTTGAAAATGAATTTAAGTTGGGTATATTTTTCGTACAGACATTCACCCAAGAATAAAGGCTTAAATTAAAATAAGTCTCACACCTAATATACTCTCAGTTGTCCCACCTAACAAGAGTTTTAAACTAATATAATGAACCAGAGCTGAGCCTCGGAATGTGAAACAATCAGGGATTCCAGTGAAGAGTGATGAGCATCAAGAGACAAAAGAAATGGAATATTTTGATGAGGTAAAACAAAGGACAGAAGTCTCGTCCTTAGTGCCCATGCATATATATTTTTAATGCATATTCCACTGTTTGACTAGAGGGATGTTGGATGCCTCCAAGCCCATCCCCAAAACAAACAAAAACCTGCACTCTGCCATCCACCGGTTGTTCAAAGATCAAAGAGATCACCTTATCACATAGGATTGGACAAAAGAGAACCCCACTTGTTTGGGGACACGTTCATCTGTTTCTCTTCAGTCCAGTTTAGTGGCCAAGAACAGGTTATTGGTTTAAAAAATTTCTATGGTTGGCAAAGTACACAGAGAGTATGCTTAGTTTAATGAAAAGGTTGAGAAGCTCTGACTGTGAGTTAACTTTGAGTGTGTACATTTATGAATATGCAATGTAAGTGTGAAATGAGATTTACTTGTGGGTTTTTTTTTGTTTTTTTAAATGACTTAAAAATGATAATGATAGTGATATTAATGCATGAGCTAAAAGTTAAAAGAGGGTTCTCAGGATTGAAAAATAAGGAGTTTGAAGGGGTAAATTTTAAGTGGAAAATATTGTTGAAGCAAAGTTTTTGTTCAAACGTTAATAATGATCAAACATCTCTTGAAAAAAAAGAGTCAAACATAGCAAATTTAAAAGAGAATAAAAACGAGTATTAAAGAATAAGTATATGAAAATATATTATTCTTTGATGTTTTACTCTTGTGATATCTAAAAGTTTGTCATAACTTTCTAATTGTTCTTGAAGAAGAAACAATGTGAGTGGAAGAGACAATCCTTAACGTGAAAATTATTGTTGAAACAAAGTTTTTGTCCACACACTAGTGATGATCAAGATCTCTTGAAAGAAAAGAGTCAAGCATCTTTGATCCTTACAAACCATGAGAGTTTGGAAAGAGTTATACGAGTCTTTGAAATGACTAAACAATCACCCTGAGATCTCATAATAAGGTGTGTTGGTGTAATAATTTATTCACCTTGGATATATGATATTCTAAGTGTAATATTGCACCTATTTAATAAGTTTACTTAGGATATTTAATTTTACTCATATAAGAAGCTAATAATGACATGTGTATATATTGACTTGAGAGACATAAGTGTCACAACTACCTCATCAATCCTTGATTGATGGTAGTTAAGTGTCACATCTCTTTAGTCAAATCCACCTCTATCTTAGTTAGATTGAGTTAGGTCACCTCTTGATTGAGAGTGATTAAGAGTTAACCTATGCCTCTTGGGTTTGTCATCTCCTTGATATATGCATCTAAGAGGCTTATATATTTGTATTTAAGTCTTTGTAACCTCTTTCATAATATTGAATATAAAATAACAATAACATTATTTTTTTAACTAAATTTGTAATTATTGATAGACATTTTGATCATGAATAGATTTATTTTTCATACCAAATTCTAACAAAGAAAATAAATAAAAACAAAATAATCATAAAATTTAAATTCCAATAAATATATCTAAAAAAATGCATTTGAAAAATAAATTATTATTCTTAAAAAAATATTCAAAATTATATCTAATTAATTATTTATAACATTTAAAATTAAAAATAAATTAAAAATATTTTTAAACATCAAAATATATATATACATAAATATACTTTTATTTATATTAAAATAAATTTTATTTCATAAATAAAATTTTAACAATTTTTAAATTAAATTAATTTATAATACCTAATTAAAAATATATATAGACACTTAAAAGAAAGTGTGATCTTAACGATAATCTTTATTGATGTTAAAACTTCTTCCTTTTTAATTGAATTATTCTCTTTATTTATTCTTTAAATATTGGACTTTCATTGTATTTGTTTAAATAACTATGATATTTAAGTTTACATTAATATTTTTTGATTTAATTAGTTATTACAATTTAGTTATAACATCTGATAATATTGATTATACATTTAATGAATTAATCCTACATATAAAATCAATCATATTTTACAAGATTTAAAATTGACACAATTGTGATTGATGGAGTCTTCTTTTCATATTTTTTGTTAAATTTTTTTGTTGTTTTCTATTTATTTATCTACACTTGTGTATTCAACAATTGGTATCAAAGCTCAGTGAAGTTGATCAAGAGTTTGTGAAACAATTTCAGGAAAGATGGAAGAAGCAGATAAATGGAGAATCAAAAAATTATTAGGGAAATTTTTTGGATTGTGGAAGATGCAAATGGAATTGTTGTTGATTAAAGGAGACCTCTCACTCACATTGGAAGAAAAATCCAAGAATCCAAACATGATGACTGATGAGGAGTAGGAGAAATTGGATAAGGAGGCGAGAACAACCATTATCCTCTCTTCATCCAACAATGTTCTATTTAATGTTTCAGCTAAGAAGACATCAAAAGGATTGTGGGACAAATTGTGTGATATGTATGAGAGGGTTTCCACTTCTAACAAAGTTTTCCTCATGAAGAAATTGTATAATTTGAATTTGAAGGATGGAGGAAATGTGCCCTATCATCTTAATGAATTCAATACATTAATCAACCAATAGATCTCTGTGAACATAAATTTGGAGGATCAAATCAAAGCCATCTTGTTATCATGCTCTCTACCAGATACCTGGGAAGGTGTGGTGATGGCAATCAACAATTTGGTGTCTGACAAAAATACACTCAAATTCAATGATGATGTTGGTACTCTCCCTAGCGAAGATATGAGGAGGAAAAATCAAGGAACCTCATTGGGTGATGCCTTGATTTTTGGTAATAGAGGTTGACATCAAGAAAGAGGCAAAAATAATTTAGTCAAAGGAGATCAAAATTTGTAAGAAGATCTAAGTCTAGGGGAAGAAATGGAGGTTGTTGGTTTTGTGGTAAAGAAGGTCACACCCAAAAGAATTTTTGGTCATACAAAAAGGTCCAAAATTAACCAAAGCATAGAAAAGTTAACACCACATATGAACAAGATGAAGGTGCCTTGGTCTTGTCAACAAGTGAAACTATAACTGGTTCATGGGTATTGGACTTCATTTCCTCCTTTCATGCAAATCCATGTCTAGATGCTTTCAATAACTATCAAGAAGGAAAACTTGGTAGAGTTTATCTCGGTAACAATAAACCATGTGATATTATTGGAAAAGGTGATATGATGTTACAATTAAAGAATGGAAACAAATGGCTATTGCGGAATGTGAGACATGTTCCCAAGCTTAAGAGAAATTTGATTTCTGCAAGACAACTTGATGCTCAAGGATGCAACATTACATTTTCTTCAAACACTTGGAAGGTGACCAAAGGAGCCTTAGTAGTTGCAAGAGGCCACAAATTAGGTACTCTATATGTGCTAGAAAGTTATGATGAACTGGGAGTTGTGATGGATATTATGGACAACGGGTCGAAACTTTGGTATAAGAGGCTCAGAGATATGAGAAAAATGGGGACTTGAAATCATGGTCAAAAGGGATCAACTTCCAGGTTTGAAATCTATTGATTTGGAGTTGTGTGAGCATTGTATCTATGTCAAATAAAGGTGGATCATATTCTCAAAGAATAGATATGACATGAAGTCAAAGCCTTTGGAGCTCATGCACTCGGATATGTTTGGTCCTATGGAGGTAACCTCTATTGGAGGGGGAAAATTATTTTGTTACTTTTCTTGATGATTGCACCCACAAAGTTTGGGTTTATATGCTAAATCAAAAAATCAAAAGTATTTAGAAAATTCAAAGCTTTCAAAGCCATTGTTGAGAATCAAATTGAAAATAAAATTAAATGTTTAAAAATGGATAATGGTGGAGAGTTTTTCTCTTTCTAGTTTGAAATTTTTTGTGTAGATAATGACATCCAACATATCAAGATTGTTCCATTCACTCCTCAAGAAAATGGTGCAACCAAGAGGATGAATCAAACGATTTTGGAGAGAGATCAATGTATGCTCTCTAATGCAAGTTTGGGAAAGGAATTTTGGGTAGAGGTGGTTAACACAATGGTATACTTGATTAATCAAGGCCCTCCATCTTGATTAGATTTTGACATTCTAGAAGAGAAATGGTCGGGAAAGCAAATTTCCTACAATCACCTATAGGTCTTTTACTACGAAGCATTTGCTCACATTCCCAAGGAGAAGAGAATGAAATTGGATCCCAATCAAAATGGTGCATTTTTGTTGGCTATGGAGAGGAGAAGTATGGTTTCCAATTGTGGATCTAGTTTCCAAGCAAATTATTCACAAGGATGTAATATTTAATGAAAATTCATTTCCTGGTTTGGAAGAAATAGAAGTTACTAGTAAAAGAATTTGTGCCTTTATCAGAAATTACTAATTCATGGTTTTCACATCCAAATGTGGTACCATGTATGCCTCAATAAAAATATGATATTGGCAATCCATAGGCACCACAAATTGGAAGTAATTTACAACCAACTACACAAGGAATAATTGGAGACTCCTCATAGCCCCAAGCAGAGTGCACCCAAAATCCATGGTCTACTCTTTTTAAAGTGCCAACAAAGAATGCTTCCACTCGACCTACCATGTCTATACCAAGTTTGACTCACGCTAAAAGTAATTTTGGTTTCATGTGTGAAGTTTATCCCATGTCACCTGCTATGGAATTGTCAAACCTACCACTCACACCAAGTTTCAAACATGTTGTCAGGGGGAATTCTCTATCATGACCTCCAATTAATCCATATGTTGCACACACTTCACAACCCATGGTTGGGAATGCAAGTGAAGATCTTACACAGGGATACAAAGAAAATTTCTAGCTTGCAATCACCTAACAAAGGTGTGGCAAATGATGATCATTTGTAGGCAATAAGAAATAATAATAGTTCACTGCCACAGTCAATAGGGATCATACAAAGAAATGATAATAACAATAATAGCATGATATTATTAATGTTGGTAATTCATCAGTGAAAAATTTGTAGCCAAATATAGAGATCCAAGCTCCTTAATTGAGTAGGTCCACTAGGGAATATCGACCTTTAGCAAAGTTACATGACTATCAATTATTGATTTTTGATCAGGCAGAGCCAACTACCTTCAAAGAAGCTTGCAAAGACATTAATCATGCAAAGTGGATGGATGCAATGAAGGCGGATATGGATTCACTAATGACTAATCATACATGGGATTTGGTGAAGCTTCCACCCAATCGAAGAGAATTGAAGAATCAATGGGTGTATAGATTGAAAGAGGAAGAAGGAGGCAAGAAATGATAACAAGCTAGGTTGGTAGTGAAGGGGTATGAACAACAAAAGGGGGTAGAATTTAATGAGATATTTTCATTGATTATGTTTAGATGACCACTATTCAAGAAATTTTGGGGTTCACAATGGTATATGACCTCAAACTCGAGCAACTTGATGTGAAGCCTGCATTTCTCCATGGTGACATAGAAGATGAGTTATATATGCATCAACTTGAAGGCTTTTAGAAACAAGGGAAAGAGGATTTGTATTGCAAATTAAGGAGAAGTTTGTATGGGATCAAACAATCCCCAGTAGTGGTACCTAAAATTTGATTCCTTTATGGCTAAGCATCATTTCACATTATGTGAATCTAATCCATGTGTCTACTTCAAGGTGTTGGACAATGGTGAGTTTGTTTGATTCCTTCTCTATGTTAATGATATGCTAGTAACTGATACTATCATGAGTGTATTTCATGATTTGAAACAACAATTGGCTCACAATTTTACAATGAAAGATTTAGGGGCAGTGAAGAGGATTCTTGGTATGACCATAATCCGAGATAGACAAAAGAGAGAAATCATATTGTCACAAGAGAAATACATTGACAAGATTTTGGACATTTTTAATATGAAAAGTGCTAAGGTTGTAAGCACTCCACTTGTTGATCACTTTCATTTGTCCTCTACCATGTGTCCTAAGACACAAGAAGAACAAGAATAAATGAAAGGTATCTCATATTCATCAGCTATTGGGAGTCTCATGTATGCCATGGTATGCACTTGTCCCGACATTTCCCATGCAATGGAAGTAGTGAGTAGATTTATGAGTAATATAGGTAAAACTCATTGGAAAACAATCAATTGGATCCTATGGTATTTGAAGGGAACTTCAAAATATTCTTTGTGTTTTATTGCAGAGCCTAATTAGACTTGAAGCTTAAAATTTCCCCACCTTTGCTAGCTCATTTTTCCCCCAAATTATTTAACGAGGGAATATAAGGGGAAGATCCCCTCTTGCAGGGTCTAAAGGGTATTATCCCCCCAATGGGCCCTGGGGGTGGAGCCCATGGTGGGGGTTTTGGGGTAACGCCCCCAGTGGGGGCTGCGCCCCTGAAGCAAAAATTGGCCATTATTTTAATAAGGAAATTACTACTAATTTGAATATAAAATTTAATTACAAACACTTGAAAAACCACCCAGAATATGAATAGTTTGGTTGCACATTTGGAAAACCAACAATCATATTGGAATTCTTGAAGCATCACACATGTGGGAAGGTTAACAACCACGTGAAAATTAGTTTTGTCATTGTTGTGCATGAAGTTTGTTGTTTATTTTTCTGCAGGGTAAGTAAAAAAATAGAAGGTTGTGGTTTAGTGATGGGTTTGTGTGTTGGGCGCACATAGAAAAGGAGTAGAAACAAAGTAGCGAAAACATTGCAATACATTGTTGCAAGTTGCAACAGTTGCTGCAAGTTATTTGTAGTTACATTTTTTGGATATTAAATAATAAAGTGACTATTGTTGGTGGATGTAGCCCAATTTTGGGTGAACCACGTTAAATTGGTGTTGTTGTCTTATCATTGTCATTTATTTATGTGTATTTAAATTCCTTTGTTTAATTTTGTAATTTGTATTTAATTGGTATAATTCTGTCACCAATCCCTAACATTATGCTTTGGTGGGAAAGATGCACAACCGCAAGGCTTCATTGATTTTGATATGGCTGGTGATTTGGACAAATAAATATCAACTATAGGTTATGTCTTTACATTTTTCGGGGCAGCAATCAATTGGGTTTCTAGATTGCAACAAGTGGTTGCACTTTCCACTATTGAGGCCGAATCCATTTCTCTCACAGAAGGTGCAAAGGAAATAATATGGTTGCATTGGTTATTGGCTGAATTGGGATGCAAATAACATTTTTTCACCCTCTTTTGTGATAGCAACAATGCTATTCACTTGGCTAAGAATGTAGCATTTCATAATCGAACTAAGCATATTAAGTTATGATATCACATCATCGAGGGTATCCTTGAAGAGAGCAAACTAAAATTTGAAAATATACATACAAAGGTGAAGGGGAAGGTCAAAAAAAACTTTTAACACTATTTTCTGTTAAGTTTAATTTGTCATTTCTTGTAGGAATAGAGAATTGTGGATTGTTGAGGTGAAATTTGAGTTGCTTTAGCTAGGAAATGTTGGGGAAAGCTAATGTGGTAGCTATTGACTTGTGGTTAACCATATTTTGAGCCTCTATACTATATTATAGTTGGGGTATTGTATCTTGTTACCTAATTGTCTTATTTGTGGTGCAATTCCTTTGGTTTCCTAATATGTTCAAAGTGCACTCTAGTAAAATATCCACAAGTATGATACCTTATCATCTCCTATTTTGATATTTTAGTCTTTTTATGTTGAACTATGATTAAAGATTTTCATTGTGTTTATGGACTTTGTGTTTCATATCCTATTTGATTGTAAATATTTTTATATCATATAATACAAACATAGGTGGTACTCCCACCTTTTGATCGATAAACAAAAAATACTAAATAATTTAAAGATAAGCGTTTCTTGATTAAATTGAAACAACTCAATTAGAAACCACTCATTCTTTTAATCAATAGAGACTTCAAAAATTATAAGAATATCTTCATGTTATGAAACATATATACAATTCAACTTGTCATAGTAATAGTATGCATACTTAATATAATTTGATGTTAATTAGGTGATTGAACAAAACTTGTTCCTCAATCTCTTATAAGATTAAATAAGACAAAGTTGGAATCAAGATAACACAACAACTTTTTATATGATACAATATTTTCAAAGTCCATGACAATCAAAAAGTACTTCCAAGTACAATTGTACAATAGTCAATGATATCAAATTTCCACAATCCATAATGTTGATTGTTGTTGTTCCTAGATTAGATTGAGTGAACTTTTTGCATCATTTTGGATCATCCTACATGATTTGTCATCATAATAATAAGAAGTTGGATGAAACATAATAGTTTCTACATCAATATTTCAAATCACATTATGATCCATGATCAAGAAGACAACTCTTCCCTATAATATAAAAACTAACTTAAAACTATATTTAAATACATGAAAATATAGAAAAATACAAAATGATATTAGGTTTCCACAATCCATCATGTTGATTGTTGTTATTCCTAGATTAGATTGTGTGAGTTTTTTACATCGATATTTTGGATCACACTCTTTGATCCATCCTCAGAATAATCGAGAGCTAAATGAGACAATAATTTCTAGATCAATATTTCAAATCACATTTGATCCATGATGAAAAAAATAACTCTTCTCTATAACACAAAATCTAACTTAAAACTATGTTTAAATATATATAAAATATAGAAAACACAAAAGCTTGAGTTAGATTTCAAAAATGTAAAAAATCCTCCAACTTGTCAATGCAAGTAGTTTAAGTTATTAGGTTATGTTTGCACATGGTGGGGCCTTAGGATAGACATTAGTCTTAGACCATAATGCCATTCATTAAGCCCCCCTCACCAACCATTACTATAAGAACGTGTGGGAAACCCTCCCCTATTTTATAAACCCCTCATCCACTCTACCCTTACAACCGAAGGGGGTTATATTATTTTGGAAATCTTAGCCATTTTTGGCGTACAACCCAATTGTAGGGGTACGCTCACGAGTCATACTCCCCACCCCACTTTTTGGGATTGCGTCGTTCACACATCCCAAATTGGAATAGGTAATTGAAAAAAGCTTGAAAAAGTGGCGCGCGCCGTTCTTCGTAGAAATAATGGCAAAAATGATGAACGTCATAAAGAGCGTAATAATATAATTATGATTGGAGTCCACGAATATATATCCCGGGCCACGAGGCGTAAAGGAAAACCGCCTTTTTTATTTCTGGTAAACAGGTCTCGCAGTGTCATAGTTTTTATCACAGTACTTTTGGTCACTCCCTTCTGCCTACTGTTTTTCTACTTCCCCATTTGTTTATTAGCATTTGGCGTTGAATCTCTGAGGGGCAGATGAGGGATTGTTATTAAGAAGCTGGTAGAGGTGGAGGTAGAGGAGGTGGTAGTGGTGGCGGCCTAGCGGTTGGGGAAAGCTTGTGTGAGGTGTGGTGGCGAAATGTCAAGGCCATGGTGGACTATGGAGACGCCGCCAGTGCCACAGCAAACAACTATAGAGCCAAGGCCTGGAGGAGGAGGAGGAGGAGGAGGGGGGCATTCTGGTGGCTCCATTAGCATGCTGGTGGTGGTTTTAGCGGCGATTACTATTCTGGGGGTGTTGGCTGGGGCGATTGCGAGGATTTGTGGCGGAAGGCACGTGACTGGTGATGGAGACTACGATTTTGAAGGGTGGGTGGAGAATAAATGCTCCACCTGTATTGATGGGAGTCTTGGCGGCGGCGCTGTACATCCGCCGACCAAGGCTGCTGCCGCTGACGACACTCCGCCGTCGAAGGCCGCCCCTGGCGGTGACGAGGAAGAGAAGAAAGACGGCGACGGTGAGCAGAAGGCTGAGTAACCGGCTGATGTAATGGTTGTTACCGGCTGATGCAGTGGTTGTTACCGGCTGTGCTCTTTCCCTCTTTCTCTGCTTCATTTCTTTCTCTGTTTCGCTTCGCTTCTTCTCGGCGACGGTTTTGATAAATAAAAGGGCCAAGTAAATTTATATATATATATATATAAGTCACATATGTAGAATATGAATCGAAATGGTAGGTAGGTGCATATTGGCTTGAAATTTATCGTAGTATGTCGTATATGTAATCGATTACTCTGCAAGCAATTAATGGACGAAAGGGGTTCATTTATGTTTTTCAAATGCACATTTTCTTAAGAGCTCTTGTTTCATGTCTGTTTCACGTTCTTTGTATTCATGGCATTTTCTATGTAGACGTAGACCTATCTTGGTGAACTCCATTGTTGCATGGGATGCCTTAGAAAGTGTTTAAACTTCATGGTTTTTTCTCTCTGGTTTACATCACTCAGCAAATAGTCAATGGAAGTATTCAGACATCAGGATAATAATATAGTTTTAAATGTATATTTTGTTCTTGTTAATATTTTGGATCATATTTCATGATCTATTATCATTAAGGTGAGAACAAGAGATGAGAACAAGAGATCAAAAATGAAATCATGTAAATGTAAAAGTTTTTTGTTTTTTGTTAAGATGTTTTGTTTATAAAAGATGGACGAAAGTCTATTCATTTTGATGATAAATAATTGAGTGAAATCTAAAATATTGATAAAAAAAAAAAGTGTAATTAATTTTTATTTTTATTTCTTATTATTATTTTGATAATGAATTGCTAAGTATAATTTGAAATACTGATACAAAACAAATTATCCAATTAAATTAAAAGAAAATCATTTTCATAATCTTTATAAATTCATTTTTTTTTAAAAATATTTAGAAACTCTTTCATAAGACTTTTGAAAAATCATGAATACAATTGCTTATTCATATGTTTGGTTCAATAAAATTAAATTCTTTAAAAGATTGTAGAAAAATAATGAATACAACTAGCTATACAACCACCTATTCTCTTAATAAGATGAGATATTTTTCCTTTTTTTAATTCCAAAAAAGAAAGGGAAAAAATATTATAAAGAGTTTTAAAAGACTAGCAAAATCATGAATACAACTATCAATTCAAATGTTATGTTAATAAGATAAAATTTTATTCATTTTTTCTTCCCCTCTTTATCAATTTGGAAGGAAAAAGAAAGAATAAATATATTTTTAGGGGAGAGGATCGAGTAGTTGAGCACACTAACTTTGTGCTTCTCAAAATCTTACGTGAAAATTTCAAACCACTCCCAATTTTTTACAGCAGCTTATTTGGCAAGTCCCCTGCTTAAAGGGCCACATCATCAAATATGATGCCACATCAACATGCTTTTTGTCAAAGTGTCCAAAAAGGCCCAAAAAAAAAGTGAGACTGATACTTGTGCATCTACATCATGTTTTATTTGATGCCGATGTGGCATCACATGATTTGTTGCTTTTTAGATCTAAGGAATACATTTCATTTAATCATGGGTAGTCATCATCAACACTAACAACTTTAAAGTCACAACTATTGGTCCAACATTGTTAAAAATGTTAGACATTGTATAAACAAATGCTATCACAATTATTGGAACATGTTCAAGTATTGGATCCTTTCCCCTAATAACATCCTCAATATGCACATTTTATAGATCAAAAGTAGTAGTAACGAGAGATCAAGTCAAAAAGTTTATAGACCAAAAATCAAAGCAAGAGCTCACCAAAACAAAAAGATCATAAGATACAAAGACAACCTCAAAAGTCATTAAAATTTCCAACCCTTTTTCAATGTATCTTTTCTTATAACTCTTAATCAATTTTTTTTTGTTAATTTCTTAAGTCTTATCTCCTCAAATTAAAAAGGGAATACAAACCTAAGACATAAGCTTTCCAAAATCTATAATATGAATTTAGAGTTTTAGATTTGACATGTAAGTACGTTTCCATTAAGATTATAGATCATACTCTATGATCCATTATAAAAATAAAGATAGCCAAAGAACATAATGATCCTTATTGGAGTTTCTCGACCTAAAAATGAAGATAGCCAAAGAACATAAATGATAATCATTAGAGTTTCTCAACCAAAAATGAAGATAGCCAAAGAACATAAATGATAGTCATTGGAGTTTCTCGACCAAAAATGAAGATAACCAAAAAACATAAATGATAGTCGTTAGAGTTACTCGACCTAACAAAAGACTAAGTATATTTCCATTAACATTATGGATCATACTCCATGATCCATCGAACAAAACCAATTAATTTTTTTAATAAGTATAAACTATTTGTAGAATAATAGGTGCCTATTGAATTTAATACTGGTGTAGTACAAAGCATATGTAATGAGTTCGGCGAGCAATTAATGAGGAGAGTGAAGGGAGGGTCACTTTCTCAGTGTGTGTCGCCTAGCTAGTGGGTCAGTGCCACGTACACCTCTTTTGCAGTCAAGCTGATATCCCTCGTGAAAAATCTCACTATTGCGCAAATTTCGGAACGTGAAAGGTTCAGATCCAATCCAGAGAGCTAGGAGTGAATCCCATAGAGCTCGGAGTGCATGTGCACCGTTCCGTACAACGTTTCTCACATGAATTTGCGCAATTTTAGGTTATTCTGAAAAATTATGCTCTGTGACTAAAGTACGTACCATTCTCGTTCATTTTGTTGCTTCCACTACCTAACCCTCGGGTTAAGAGGGGGTTTTTGAGTTTCAGGATTTTATTGTGAAGGGTTACAAGCTTTCACGAGAGACCATAGCTTTTGTCTTTATTCTCATTTTCTATTGGTAATATGTAAACGCACCCAATGTTATTATACTGCTTATAAACTTTTTAGTTTTAAGAATTAAATATTTTGATTTAATTATTATATGTTAATTTTTGTCATTAAAAGAATATGTAGTCATTTTTAATTTATCATAATTCATCAATACACAAGCTAATCTCTTTGACAAAAGCACCTATGTATCCAACATTATAATATAACACCCCATCCCGCATCCCATGCGTTGGACAAAACACATAGATGGAAAGACTTGATGGATCACACTGACAGACATTTAGGCGCGTGTCGTTTGGAGTGTTGTCACCTATTTTGTTGACGAAAAAATATGGTAGTGCCGACAAGTTTTCAAAATCATAATTTGGAATGGACATGTAATGACATAAAAAGTACTCCCTAACGTGGCCTTGATTTAGTGTTGTAATGTGTTTAACACATTCACATTAGGTCTTGGGCCCTTGTGAACTAAATGGACTTAATTGTACCTTATTTGAGGTGGTGTAAAATGTTGTACCACACTTTCACACTAATCTAGGGTTTTCATTATTAATTGGGCTTCTTTATGCTTTAATTGGCCTTATTTTGCACCCACAAGCCTCGTTTAATGCATCTTTCTGAGGATAATCCCAACATAAATCAAGATCCAATCATAATTCAGTTGTTTTTAGGTTGTGTGGCCCAGATTTAGTGATCTGGGACTCATACATCACCTTGGGTGTATGGGTTTCACCTAAGTCTCAAGGTCCCGATCTTGATTTCACATGAATCTAAGCAATTTTAAAAAATGTGTCCCATAGTTAGGCCTAATGGGACTCATACGCCACTCCTAGCGAATGAGTCCTGTGAGGCCCAAAATCAAATTTAATTCAAATTCTTGATGAGATTTTATTCTCCTAGATCTGATGTCGTCTTGTAGTGTTGTAATTTTAGGAAATTTGGAATAAACAAGTATAAATACAAGGTTTTTTTCACTCATTTTCTTCTAACAAGTTTACAAATCACCCAAGCTTTCAAGTATTCATGCATTATAGAAAAAATGGTGTTCACAAGAGCATTCAAGTGTTTACAAGAGCATTCAAGAGCATTCAAGGGTTGATTATCAAGTGTTGTGGAGCATTATTCAAGTATCAAGCATCATGTCAAAGTCATCATGCATCATGTTTGTTTATGAGCTAGCATTTGTGATGTAGGGTTTCATGATTCAAGCTAGCATTCTATTCAAGATCTATCACATTCAAGAAAGAGTCAAGATCTACATCCATTGGAGCCACCTCATACATGTTTGCAACACTTTATTGCTAGGGTTTGGTGAGTTGCAACATTACATCTTGTTCATTCATCATTCCTTCATTTCATTTCATTACAAGGTTTGATTACCAAAATGGTGTTTAGTGTGTGATTTGCAGATCTAGGTTGAAGACATATTGAAGAGAAAGATTGGAGAAAAGTTGTCAAGTGTTCAAAGTTGTCAACTTGCATTGGAGATCATTGAAAGACATCTTCAGGTTGCAAATCAGAGTTTCAAACCCAAAAATCAAGTGGAGAAGACAAAGTAGACATTGAAGAACAAATTTAGATTTTGAATTTCTAGAAAAGCCTAACTGGACTAATACGCCACTTCTGGCGTATGAGTCCCAAAATAGTGAAGTTTGAAGTTTTCAAGAGTTCCAGACATATCTTTTCTAGATTTTTGCTCCTACCCAGAAACCCTAATTTGGGACTAAATCGCCCAGCTTGGCATATGAGTCCTAGTCAACATTAAATTCAGTATTTTCAACATTTCATGACTTCATTCAAGCCTCTATAGATTCCCAGGTGTACATCTCTGATTTCTCAATTTTACATTCTAGTTTACATGCATTTCTAGGTCATTTACTTAAGTCTTGCATATCATTATGTTTCATAATTAGATCTTGCATTTCATTAGTCTTTCCAAGCCCTAACTTAGTGGTGAACCCTCTTGTAGTCATTAATCATACCCTAGGACACCCCTATTGCAGATCTCTTTCCCCCATTCCTATCCTTGGATTGAGATTTCTAGGGTTTTCCTTGAAAGATATTGGGACAAACTTGGTGTTCTATGTCCTAAACCATAGAGGCATCCATTTTTCCACTTATCATTTTGGTGAACTTGCATTTAGAACATATCATTTTTTATTTGGAGTGCATCATATTCCTAGATCCTGCGTGTATTCACTTTGCATTTAGGGCTTCAAAATTTTGCAGTGAAAGTGCATATAGGTTGCATTTTTAGCATCTTACATCATTGAATATCATCTAAAATCTGCATTTGCATTTAGTCTAGAGATCATCCAAACTAAAAAGCATAAAAAATCACTTAATTTTTTTTGAAAATTATGAAAAAACCCTCATTGGGACTCATACGCCCCTCTGGACAATTTAGTCCTAGTGCATATTTTAAATTGCATTTTTCAGAATTCAAAACTTTGTTTCTGAGCTCATATTTGTTGTTGATAGCTTTTTGTTTCAGTTTACATTTTTTTTGTTTCATTCAATTTGGGTGATCCCACAATACTGGTTTACAATTTTTGGCCAAACTGAACACTGAAATAATTTTTTCTAACTAAATCTTCACTTTCGGGCACCTATAGCTGCTAAATCGTGAGGAATTTGAAGATGATGCAAACTAGTGATTTGTGACATTTTTTCTGTAGATTCTAAATATATTTTTTTCAAAAATTTTGGAATCAGATTGCACTTCTTTTTCCATCTCCTTTGAAAACTAGTTTTTTTTAGCAAACAACATTTTTAAGGAGTGACGCTCATCGTATACAACATAAATTTTTTTACATGAAGGATAAAATTCTAATTCTTTTGAATTTAAATTTGTAACTACGATATCTAGTGCTTCCAATTGGTCTCATAGTTTTTTATTGAATATTTTTTCCTTAATCAAGTTTCGAATTCAAACCAATTACAATTGAGACATAGGCGGGACCGTATACAACGTAACTTTTTTTGTATGTATCGAGATTCTTTTTTTTTGGTTGGATCAAGGACTTCAATATCTAGTGCACTCATACTTTTTAATTTTTTTTTGATAATCTGCTATTTTTCCACATGTGCAGAACAAAGAGCTTGATTTTTGGTGAAAAACCTATGTTTAATCAAACTAAAAAAACAAATACATAATAAAACCAAAACATATTAAAATTATATTTTATGGATAGTTCTTTTTCGAGGATTGCCATCATCTAGTAGGGTTTGTAAAGTCTCCTCCATTTTCATACTCAACCCGAGCTTTGAAGTGCAAAATTCTAGACTTTTTTGGTGCCTGAAGCGGAGAAGGGGGGAAAAGGGGGGTTTGAGTGAATCCCCTTTCCTTTTGCATTTTATTTGCTTTTTTTAAACGAGAAATGTGGGGCCAACATTTAATGGGTTTGCTCGAGCCTAGGTTCTAGTGAACCCTATTTTGGTTCACTCGAACCTAGGTTCTAGTGAACCCTATTTTGGTTCGCTCGAACCAAATAGTTTGTTTGAACCCCTAAAAGCAAATTTTTTGCATGGGGTCATTTTTTTCAAGTTTTCCTTCCTCACTTGAATTGTAAACCACTTTTGTGGGTTTAGCCATTTATTGCATCTAGTTTAATTTGGTTCATCTTGTGTATTGCTTAAATTCAAAATTGCATCTAGAACATTTCATTTCAGATTGTTGCATAGTGTAACTACCTTGTTAGAATCTAAAATTTTCATTGCATTCCATCATGGATATGTTCTTTAGTAAGCTTTGGATGTCCTTGAAGTCCCTAGTGGATGTGTTAAGTTGTGCTTTTGGAAATGATCCTAATGAAATTGAACTTACTCATACTCACTCAACTCCTAATGCATGTCATCCTCGTGATGTTGACATCATTGGAGAAGATGATGACAACATGAATAAATTCCTAAATGATTTCCTTAACAACCTTAAAAATAATGCATCCTTTTATCCATCCATGAAAAAACAAATACCACCTATAATACCACCACTTGAGATATTTGGTTACCTACATCCTGAAACTAAAACACAAATCGAACCTAAGTTTCCTACAATAGGTGAACCTATTTCCTCTAAGCAAGAAAACATTCAACCATTCTATGTTAACAAAGTGACCAACAATCCCATCAATATATAATAGATATATGGAAAAGGATTCACGATCTTGAGTAAACAAGGATGTGATACAAAAAGTGAACATGAAATTCATCAAATCTTAGATAAAATTCGAACTGAAGATACTAAAGGGTTAAAATATCAAGATCCTCCTCTCGATATGAGTGTCCTTTCTAAGGAACAACCAATGTCTCCTAATGATGACAAGGATGATAGGACCATCTTAGGTCCTCCTCCTCAACATTCAACTCAAGAAATTGGTGAATCTAGCAAGTGTAAAAGGCCTTACAAACTAAAGAAAATTCAATTCCCTTACCCACCAACTACAATTGAAAGAAATTTATAGATACTTCTACATCTTGGACTTATAACATTATCACCAATGCGAGAAATGCCAAAACTATATCCTAAAGATGAAAATCTTCCACATTGTTGATACCATAGAACTCTTGGACATAACATCGATGATTTTCATACTTTACAACACATATTTAAATAACTTGATATGATAGAAATAGTCCCTTAAAATGGGACCCTTCCACTCCTTTCCATGTAATAGTTGTAGGGTATTCCTATTCTCACTATTGCATGATACATTTATTGCAAATCATTTCAAAATGCAAGGAGGTCATTCCCATCAACTATCTTAGCTCATTCTTGTCTTGCACTCAGTGGGGGAAATAATCATATAGCCTTGTCCTAGTAGTGAATTTGTCGTTGTCCCTTTGGTTAGTTTTTTTCCTTCTATATATAATGAACACGATTGGGATGCAAACAATCTACTAACAGGTTGACTTGCATGTGCCTAGCTAGTCTTTTGTATTGTTTCTTTTTCCTTTTGTGTGATTGAATGTATTTGACGTGATCCCTCATAACATTCTATTTGATCTCTCTCTCTCTCTCTCTCTCTCTCTCTCTCTCTCTTTGTGACATTCCTCTATTTGTACCTACATTCTTCTCTATGTTGTAAATCTTTTATCTTTGTCTTGTGTTTTCCTTTGGGGATGACGCAAGATGTTGAGACCTTCATTTCTCTTCCATGTTGACCCAAAAGCTTTTTCTTTTTATTTATCTTTTCATTTGTCTTGTGTTTTCCTTTTGGGGATGATGCAAGGCATCGATACCTTCATGTCTCTTCCATGTTGACTTGAAAGGTTTTTCTTTTTTTTCACTCTTTTTATGTCATTCTTCTAGTTCTATGAGTATTTGGGGAATGATGAAATTTTCGAGCTCTCTTAAAATCATTGTAGCAAGAACGTACTAACCTTGAATCCATGGATCCCTCGTGTGTTTAGAATTTCATTTTGGGGACATCCCCTTATTTTCTTTCATGACGTAGCTTTATTTGGAAACATATGACTTGGCATAGGGCTTTCCAAGTTAGCTCTCATGTCCTCTTTATTATTGACATTTATCATTTGCTACTTTAAGTTAATTGCTCGCAACAAGTTGTTTAGCAATTTCTTTAAAGTGGGGGCATACATTGGAATTATTCTTTTTGCATTTCTCATGTTTCACTGTGTAGTCTTCTTACTTCATGTGATGTTTCTTTCGCTTTGTGGCGACATTGGGTGTGATGTCCTTCAAGAGTGTGATCTCTCTTAGCATATTATATTCCTCTTGGTGACTTGATGCGACACACTGCATGCCCTAAGTTGTGAATCTTCTATTCTTTGATTGGTCCTCTCTTGGAGACATTAGGCATGATGTTCCCTAAGTTAAGACCTTGTATGAACTAAACAAGACTCCTTTGAATGCTCCCTATTTTGCATTTACTAAATTTTGGTTATATGGCCACCTTGCATAATACGCCTTGCATGCCTATGGATCCATCTTTTTTGTTCATGAGTTCCAAGAATACGAAGCTTTTCTTTCCTCATGAAGCTCAAAGTTCATTATTGCATGGTGCCTTATCAAAGTTATCAAGAGCTATAACTTTGGTCTGGTTGGACAGGAGTCCGAACCTAGGCATGGCTTTTCCATAGCCACCCGCGCATGTGTGTGAGTGCATATCAATCATGTGTTTATGTGTCTCACAATTTTGGATTACTCACCCATCATACAGCCTAGAGTTCGGTTGCCTCAAAGTGAGTATACATTTTTTGAACAAACAACCTCGATCTGATCCACATCATGCTAGACAAACAGTCGAAGCTTGATCCACCCCCTTTTGTTTTGTTTATCTTTCTCTTATCTTTGTCTTTGGAAGTGTATGCTTGTGCCTTATTATTTCTCCTTATATCATTTTTCACATGTGTTCTTTTGCGCTTATGTTGGTTTGTTGTAGGACCTTGGTCTTGGGGGCTTACACAACCCTTTTGATCGTTGTCGTCCTACCTTACTAGCATTGGTACATTTGGACCCATCTTGATGTGTGTTGGTATACTTTAATGTGAGTTTGAAGCAAGTTCATCCTCTCACTAAAGTGGGGCCTAGATGTAATGATGAAAAAATTACTCCCTAATGTGGCCTTGATTTAGTGTTGTAATGTGTTTAACACATTCACATTAGGTCTTGGGCCCTTGTGAACTAAATGGACTTAATTGTACCTTATTTAAGGTGTTGTAAAGTGTTGTAGCACACTTTGACACTAATCTAGGGTTTTCATTATTAATTGGGCTTCTTTATGCTTTAATTGGCCTTATTTTGCACCCATAAGCCTCATTTAATGCATCTTTCCAAGGATAATCCTGACATAAATCAAGATCCAATCATAATTCAAGTTTTTTTAGGTTGTGTGGCCTATATTTAATGATTTGGGACTCATACACCACCTTGGGTGTATGGGCCCCACCTAAGTCCCGGGGTCCCGATCTTGATTTCACATGAATCTAAGCAATTTTGGAAAATGTATCCCATAGTTAGGCCTAATTAGAATCATACGCCACTCCTGGCATATGAGTCCCATGTGGCCCAAAATAAAATTTAATTCAAATTCTTGGTAGAATTTTATTATCCTAGATCTGATGTCATCTTGTAGTGTTGTAATTTCAGGAAATTTGGCATAAACAAGTATAAATACAAGGTTATTTCACTCATTTTCTCCTAGAAAGTTTACAAATCACCTAATCTTTCAAGTATTCATGTATTATAGCAAAATTATAGTTCACAATAGCATTCAAGTGTTTACAAGAGCATTCAAGAGCATTCAAGGGTTGATTATTAGGTGTTGTGGAGCATTATTCAAGTATCAAGCATCATGTCAAAGTCATCATGCATCATGTTTGTTTTTGAGCTAAAATTTGTGATGTAGGGTTTCATGATTCAAGATAGCATTCTATTCAAGATATATAACATTCAAGAAAGATTCAAGATCTACATCCATTGGAGCCACTTCATACATGTTTAATTGCAACACTTTGTTCCTAGGGTTTGGTGAGTTGCAACATTACATTTTTTTCATTCATCATTCCTTCATTTCATTACAAGGTTTGATTACCAAAACGGGGTTTGACCAAGGAAAACTAACAAAACAACATTTTTCCCTCTCTTTAGTGTGTGATTTGTAGATCTAGGTTGAAGACATATTGAAGAGCAAGATTGGAGAAAAGTTGTCAACTGTTCAAAGTTGTCAAAGTTGTCACCTTGCATTGGAGATCATTGAAAGGCATCTATAGGTTGGTTACAAATCAAAGTTTCAAACCCAAAAATCAAGTGGAGAAGACAGATTAGACATTGAAGAGAGATTCAGACTTTGAATTTCTAGAAAAGCCTAACTGGAATGATACACCACTTCTGGCTTATGAGTCCCAGTATAGTGAAGTTTGCAATTTTTAGGAGTTCCACACATATATCTGCTAGATTTTTGTTCCTACCTAGAAACCCTAATCTAGGACTAAATCAGCCAGCCTAGTGTATGAGTCCCAATTAGCATTAAATTCAACATTTTTAGCATTTTAGAACTTCATTCAAGTCTCTACAGATTCCCAAGTTCACATCTCTAATTTCTTAGTTTTACATTCTGATTTACATGCATTTCCAGGTCATTTAATTAAGTCTTGCATATCATTAGTTTTCATAATTAAATCTTGCATTTCATTAATCTTTCCAAGCCATGGCTTGGTGGTGAACCTTCTTGTAGTCATTAATCATACCCTAGGACACCCCTATTGCAGATCTCTTTCCCCCATTCCTATCCTTGGATTGAGATCTCTAGGGTTTTCGTTGAATTATATTAGGAGAGACTTGGTGTTCTATGTCCTAAACCATAGAGGCATCCATTTTTCCACCTATCAAGACAAAAAGCCGAAAAGTGGAAATTTCAAAATAATAATTTGGAATGGACAAAAAGCCCAAAACGTCACCATTTTTGACATTCACGTTTTGGAGGTTGCTCAAGAGCATGGAAGGGAGTTGTAGGCATTTAAAGGCCAAAGCAGAGCAACCACTCTCCCTACCAGAACACATTTGATAGGCGTGGGCAGCTAGCTAGCAGGTATGTATATCTACCAAAAATATATGCTATTTTTCCATTCTACCTAGGAAGTGTGAAGAATTGAACGACTATTCATTGTGAAGATGGGTTTTCATTTGGGTTTTTATTATGTTATGTTTTTGTGTTTGTTTTTATTCATTGCAAAAAGGGGTTTCATGTAAAATGCAAGGTTGTTTATGTGCTTTTTTGTTGAGAGTTTTTTAATTTTTCCATTTTAATGTTGTCACTAAATACCTAAAACATTTAGAGAAACCAGAAACCATGCAGAATATATAACCAAGTTAGAAAAATGCAATGTGGGTTCTACACAATTAAATGATATATTTTTAAAACCACATAAAACCCATAATGTTGCCATTTTTGACATTCTCATTTTGAAGGTTTTTGTCGAGCTCAGAAGGGAGTTGCAAGGGTTTGAAGGTCGAAGTAGAGTGACCATTTTCCCTACCAAAACACATGTGACAGGTGTGGGCAACTAGCTTAGTAGGTATGTATATCAATTGAACAACTATTTGTTGCGAAGATGGGTTTTCATTTTCCAAGGGTTTTCATTTGGGTTTAGTGTGTAGATGGTTTTACAATATTGTGTGGGTTAGAGGTTTCATAAATCATGTAGTCACCTCCCACTATGTTTTCCAACCTGCAATCATACTGTGCATGTATATTTGGATCATATTAATAAATTAAAATACAATTTTTACTCTGTGTAAGACTTAATAAATTTTGAAGGTGGCTTTTATTACATTCGTACTGTCTAAATAACAAAATATTTTTAAGACATTCATACTATTTTGTAAAATTTCAGGTTGGAAAACACTGGTTTACAAAATCTGTAACCCACATAATGTTTTAAAACCCTTTACAAACAACAACTCAATAGCTTAGAAACCCCTCACATCAATTCAATTGGTTTTTCATCTCCCCCACCTGCAACTCCCCCCCTGCTCTCCAACCTTTCACTTTCAACCTGCAGAATGAAAAAACCCACAACACAGAGTATTTTCCAATAACAATACTTGTTACAATTTAAAACACATGTCTTAGTCACGTCAGCCTTCTTGTCTGATGTGCACAGATAGTTTCTCATGCAAGCTACCATGTAGGTGAATTCAAAGCGGCATTAAAAATGAGGGTTTTCATTTGGCTTCAATGTGTTGAGGTTTTTACAACATTGTGTGGGTTGGAGGGTTTTTAATAAGAGAAATCAATAGAAATCAACACAAATTACCTATAGAAATTCAAAAGTCTATCTGAAAATCATTTATCTAATAAAAAAAATACTGTTGTAAATAACACAAACCACATAATTTTTAATATAGATCATCATATCATGGAGATAATATTGTAAACAAAGGACATAAACAAACTTGTTCAAAATTGCATTTTCATAGGAATTGTCATAGAGGATAAGGCTTTAATAAGCTCTACCTTGTACGATCTCCATGCATATGTGTTGATCATTAGAATCATCATAGTAAAACACCCACTTATCAACTTATAAGTCCTCCTCAACTTCCAGCTTGCAGTAGGCCCTTATTTTTATCTTATTTCATTTGCTTGCAACATAAGCATGCTTTTTAACAGTGTCAGTGTATCTCCAATGCTTTTTGAATATAGAGAAGAAGTCATGCAATCCTCGTCAATCATAGAACACATTGAGCTTAACAAAATCTATAATTTTCTCAAAATTTTTGTCATAAATCTTGTACAAAATATGTTTGTTGAAATCCAATAAAATAAACAAGACTCAATAAATTGGAAATATTGATATAATTTCTAGCCTGAAGCAATATAACATAACACCCCATCCCCCATGCCAATATCCAAATAAAATGCATTGACGAAAAGACTTGACAGACCGAGCTGATAGATGTGTTGTTGCATGCTATCACCTGTCCCATTGTTGGAAAAATGTGGCAACACTGACAAGTTTTCAAAATCATAATTTTGAATGGACAAATATCCCAAGAATCAATAAATCATGTACTCACTTTCCACTATGTTTTTGAACCTACAATTATAGAGTGTTAATGGTTGTTAGAAAATACTAGGTGTTTATAAAACGATGCCTTTCATTACATTCCTACTGTCTAAATAACAAAATCTTTTCAGGACATTCATACTATTTTGTAAAATCCTAGGTTGCAAAACATCGAGTTTTACGAAACTTGTAACCTACATAATGTTTGAAAACCCTTTACAAGTAACATTATTCATATATATGCTCAACTCCTATTGTGTTTTCCAACCTACAATCATATAGTGTGTTAATGGTTGTTGGAAAACACTAGGTGTTTATAAAATGGTGTCTTTCATTACATTCCTACTATCTAAATAAAAAAATCTTTTCAAGACATGCAAGAGAGGTTGGTATGGACTTAATATGAATCCCAAATAAGATAAAGTTACTTGCTTATACTTTCCAAAACATCAAACATGTTAGGTCAGCTCAAAAATAGACCTAAACACAAAAAATTCATACAATTTACCAAACGTGCGACCTCAAAGTTCGATTTATATTCGAATTCAACTAATGTCAAAAAATCTTGAATGTAGCTGCACTTAGATAAAAAATTGTCATACATATCTTTCGAGAAACTTCATAGAATGTCACCAAATCTTGAATGCAGCTGCACCTGATGGTATCAAAACTATATTAAAAATCGTAGAGTGATATCTCTATGTACGGTGAAGTACAGACCCAAAAAATGACGTACTAAACCACAAAACTGCCAAAGGAAATACTTAGCCAATTTCCTGTATAACCATATTTTTTTGACCAACTTGCCCTATTCATATGTCACCAAAAACACTTCCAAGTTATTCTAGAATGATTACAAGAATATTGAGATCAATTACAACACTGGATCAAGCAATATATGTACCTCATGCTAATGTTGCCAAACTACATCATCAATGATAGACTTCCAACTTCCAACAACATAAACTTGGACATGCCTCTTCACATATTTAAAAAAAATTCATACACTTTGTAACAAACTTTATATTTCATTTATATCCTCCACAAGCTTCAGAAAATTTCTCCTTAGTCTTCCAAAAAGAAACACATGAAATGAAACACGCAATGACCATAACAAGTTAGTTCCAAAACATCCATAGTAAGAGAGAATCAAATGTGGTCCAAACCAAGAGATAATCATGTCCTATTTTACTTTATCGCACATTTCCACACTAGTGCACACTTCAAAAACATGACACAAATATCTCAACATACCAAGTTGACCCAACAAACACTTAACCTTACATGCATTATCTCTAGACCAATGGCAGTACCAAAGAGAACTCAACATCATGCAATTCATTTTAAAAACTTTATATGATATTCCAAAAGATTCTCATACACTAATTTCATAACTTCATGCTACTTTATGTTGACACAAGCAAATAGACATTGAATCAAACATCTCTTGCAAACCCAAAAAAAATAGTCTTGAGATAGAATATTGAAAACCAAACTTGTTATACTCCTCAACACCTAAAACTTGAAATGAGAAAATTTGAACTCATCCTCCAAAATGAAATAAAAAATATTCAAATATAGAGAAATTTAGAGAATTCCTCTGATCCTTCTTGACTACAACAACACAATCTTCACTTTGCTAGCTCTAAAAATTTCTACAGTAACTTCTATGTTCTAAAATCAGGAACACTTATCTCTGTCTAACTTCTAAACTGCAAGGCTAGGTTTTATCTCAAAAACATCTATAGTTAGATGATCGTGTCTAAACTCTCCCAATTTAAGGTGATCATATTCTTCCATATTCACATGGATGTACATTCTTACATCTTTTATATGCATTACTCTAAAGGGAACCTTTGAAAATACACCATCTAGATCTATTTCCATGGATTTGAATGGATACTTCTTGAACTTAGGTCTTGACAATTCCAATACATCAACCACTTGTGGAGTAAACATCTTTGAAACTTCATAGAACTAGGGTATAGAAAGAAATTATAATTACCTTTGGAATTCTTCACTAGTTAGGGTTTCACACCTGATTATTCAAATCACCTTTTCTATGCTTTTCACTCTTTAAATGCTCATTCATAAATGACTTAATCATATGCAAAATCACATCTAAACACTTTTTCAAAGATCTAAAATTCATTAACTACAATGATAAAGTTAGGTCAAAAAGTTGGTAAAACCTCACTATGTTGACACAGTCACCTTCAATCACTCTACAATAGGAAATTTCATACTAGAAATACCATCAACAGAACTGATCTACACATGTAGCAGTGTTCTGAAAGCATCAACACTGCATCTTTGGTGGGGGCTTAAGGATTTTTTTGTTAAAACTCCCCTTGACCCAAAGCTCTTTATCTAGTTTTCAAAGGAAACATCTGCACCAGGAACTGGCATAGACTCATTCTTTACTTCATTCTCATCCTTTTTCTTCCATATATTATTCATTTCCTTCTTCATTTTGATCGGATCCACCTTATTTACCAGATCATTCTTCTTCTTTTGTGAAAATGAGCGTTTCACATTCTTAGATCTACAAAACTTTGTTATGTGTCATAATTTGTTGCACTTGTGGCATATGACACCTTTTTGAACAAGCTTACTTCTATCCATTCTAGATTTGCATTCAAAAATCTTATGCCCAAATCTATTGCATGTATAAAAGTAGCCATTAAAATATTGAAACATCATGCCATTATTGTAACAACTCATCATCTGATTTTTGCATTCACTAGATTTATGACCAAATCTATTACATGTATAGCACTGATTAAGAAATGATTGAACATTCTAATTCATTGTGCTTCTACACTCTATATCTCTATGCCCAAATTTATTTCAAGAATAACAATAACCATTAAAAGATGAATACCTTTGTGCAATAGGTTGTCTGATAGGAGGCCTTTTGAATTATTTCTTCTAGTTTCATACCTTATTCTTCCTCTTTTCATTCTTCTTTTCAAAATTTTTTGGAGCTTGATTTACCTTTGAACTTTCTCCTTTCTCAAACTCTAATCGTTCTTTGTCCTTAGAATCCTTCCAATTTAAAATCATCCCATCAAACATTGTGGAACTGTTCTTGAACTTGTCTTCTTGATTCTTTGCTTTCTCTAGATCTGATCTCAAAGTTACAATCTCTTGTTCAAGATTTGAATATTCTTTAGATTTGTCTCTTAATTTGGCATTCAGGCAGCCTTCAACTCTTTTTCCTTCTTCAAATTTCACTTTCGGACTGGTGATAGTTTCATTTGATTTCTTGAGCTGCTCATTTTTTCCTTGATTCTTTTTGTAGCTTTCTTGAGTTTCTCTCTCAACTTATTAATACACTCATTTGCATCATTAAGATCCTTTTTGAGATCTCTATTCTCAGCTTCTACTTTGTCCAAATTATCAAGGGTTGATTTGAGTTCTCCTTCCATATCAACCTCACAATCTTCTTTAGTAAACCCTTCAAGGATAATCTCTTCCAGAGGGATAAGATACTTCCTTGTAGCTATGTGTTCAACCTCCAAGATATACCTCAACTATCAAGTCAATTGAAGGAACCAATCTCTAATACCAATTGTTGAACACCTCGAATATTGAGAGGGGGGATGAATCAGTATTGACTAAAATTCATTAACTTCATCAACTTTAAACATTCATTCAATGCATCATAGTAAACTTGTAGTAATGAAAAGGAACATATGAATCATGCATCACATCAAAGAACACAATAAGACCATATTTATGTGGAAAACCTAAAAAAGAAAAAACCACAGTGAGGATTAGCTCATAATATATTATAACTACTTACAAGATATTATAGAATGGCTCACTGCTAGGTGGATTCACTATCTGGAGGACTCACTATCCAAAGAATAGAAGAAATGGCTCACTACTAGAATAGAAAAGAGGGTGGATCACTACTAGAGATTGAACTGATTATAATTCATCTATAACATGTTGAAAATAGTTCCAATAAGGCTAAAAAAACTAACTTAACACACTTCATACTTCACCATAATTACACTTTGCACTTTTGTGTAGAAGATCTCACACACATACACTATATACTCTATCTCTTACATTCACACAATTAATAAAACTTATATATACCATAATCATCCAAAACATTAATTGGGTTGGCCTAATTAGATGTATCATGCACCACATAGCTTGTTGGCCCAAACCATCAACATACACGCCTTGTAGAAAGAACCAAAACATGTAACACATTAAAATAGGTTGGCATGACTTATAGTTTCTCCATTAATCCAATCCTTACACAACTTAACTCTGCACAACCCCAAAATACTTAGGTCGACACTAGATAGAAAAATTGGTGAAGTAATATTATTATGAACCAACTATTCACTCACAACTCAACATGTGAACCATCAAAATACTTGGCACTTGGAGCATACACACTAATGAAATCTAAAAACACTCCCTCAAATTTGTACAACAAAATAGTCATCCATGGTGGAAGGTGGAGCATTCCAATATACACTCTATCACTGCAACTCTGCCATTTCTAGAGATGGTACTTTGTCAACACTATATTTGACTGTGGAAGACATGAATTCATATAACTTTGGATTTATCCTCTTCAAAAATGCACCAACATTATCTCAAAACTACATAGCTATATTATTTTTAGTGAAACAATGCTGACCATAAAACTAGTTCACTGAACACTGAAACTACACTTTGCGACAAGCAATTATCCAAGCTATTTCATCTTCTCTAGACCAAAATTTTTGCATCTCTGTCATGGGTTTTCATCAATGAAAAAACCATATAATTTCATTGTCATCAACCTTCATCAATCTCCCCACTCAAAAATCTCTTCACATCATCATGCTTATGTTGCTAACATTCTCATGAATGACAAACAAACTTCCAACATAAACTAGCTAAAATAAATGTTGAATGGCTTGCAAGGTTTCTTCCCATGAAAATAATATATAGAAATTCCAGATATGCAATAAGGAACTCCAACAAAATTACAATAGCATATCAAGTCACTAAACTATTATATGATGTACTTATATTGAGATGCAAAAAAGGCTATGTTGGAGGAAAAAATGGAGTAAATACTCTGAGGGAGTTTCCCATGAAAAAATCTATAAAAATGTCAAATATACATCAAGGATCCCAACAATATTATAAAATAATATCAAGTAACTAAACTAATATATGATGTATCTATATCTAAACACAAAGTAAGGCTATATTGAAGGAGAAAATAATTTTAAACATGTTAATGTAATGCAAAGGGATAATTGAAATATCATTATTATATATAGGTGTAGAGGAGGAGATTCAACACCCTTAAGATGACAAGGAATAAAGGGGTAAATAGTCCTCAACTACCTCAAGGATCAAAGCTCAGGTGATAGGATGAAATGAAAAAAGGTGATTATTTATGTCTTATTTGAAATTAAAGTGTGAGAGTTTCAAAAATAGAAAGAGTAGGCCACAAAGGTTCTTTGGAAAAACTAGCAAGCTTGTGAGGTGCCTTGTGAGAGTGAGAAGGTGTGATCAAAGTGATATAATGAAGCTACTATGATGTAGAAGAGAATATAAAACTTGCTAAGAATGAGAAAATAGATTGAAAAATACAATCTAAGTGGTTCAATGAGAGAGGAAAAATTAAGTATATGCATGCAAGGGGTCATCCCTGACATGCTTGCAAGATATAGAGGCGTCACACTCACGAATATGTGCAAAGTTTAATGTCCAAGCGACTACTATATTCATTAATATTTTTGGGACATTTGAATGGTGTGTAGACGCCTGCATGACAAGCATTCGTTCACAACAAAAAATTACCTTGACGCTTAGGAACGAAAGGGTTGAGGGTGAAAAAGGAAAGGGATATTTGATTATCAAATTAATTTATCTAAAGGGGAGGTTTATGGAATGAAAAATCTCATAGGATGCAATTTACACATTACAACAAGCTGAACCACCTTATTAGGTAATAATTTATTAGGCACTCTAGTTTCCCTTGGTGAATATATTGAAGTGGATGGTTGATGATATGAATGGGATAATGAAAATGGTAAAAAAATTATGGATATAGAGTGGGTGAGTTTAAGTAGGATAGGTATGATGGAGATGATAATATATATGATGGGTATTGTGGGTATGGTAGAGGTGGTTGATATTGTTGTTGTGATAATTTATTTTTCCATTTTTGGTAGAATAGAGATTATTTCCATCTATCATACCTACTATGTGGAGAAGCATTATGTGAAGAAATATATTTCCTTTCAAATTCATTATAATTATAAGACATGTTGAAATCATCAAGTGCACCTAGATCTTCTTGATTTGATGCTTGGAGTTGTCCTTGAGTTATAAAAAAGACTTTTTCACCTCCAATGTTATTGTGTTAAGGCTCACTTATAGATTGCAAATTCTTGACTATTTATTCTTTATTTTCTTGGGCAACTTGGCATGTACACTAAGTTTCCTCCCTATAATAAATACCTAAATCTTCATCTATTAGTTCATTTTCAAAAATTTATTGTAACTCTAAAAAATCTTGAATTGTTTGTTCTTGCTCAATTATGGGAATACAACTTTTATAGTCTTGTGGCAATGGTAAAGGAGGATTAAGATCATCTATGTTGCATTCATTATATAGAGGGGACATACTAATAGTTCTTTATGTAAGTGCACTTTTCTCATTAATTTCTTCCTCTTTATTTTAAATTTGAAATCGAGGATCTGGGAGCAGTTGAACATATTTTTATTCTTTCGTGGCCTTTAAATTCTTCATTTTAAAAGAATTTTTTCTTGAAATATATGTGTTTGGAGTACCTTGCAAATGAATCATTTTTATGTTTTAATTCTCTCTTTCACGTTTTTTTATTCAATTCAAACTTTCTTCTTTTTCCACCAAATGTCTCACAACATGTGGTTATAGTATACATAAATAATTTACCTTCTAATATTTACCTACAAACTCTAATCTTGTATTTATATGATTTAAAATAATATAAATTAGGATTAATCACCCAGAAAAGGTCAATAACTATGTAAGATTTATTCCTAACATATTGGTCTTAACTCATCTCACCAATCGAGTAGGCCTTTAACTCCTTTCCCTAGCAATGGTATCAAAATGATAGGACAAAACTAAGGTGACATATAAAATGGATTTAATTTTTAATAAATAAAAGTTCAATTTGGTCTATGTGTCAATTTGAGGTGTAAACTTATGAAAGGTGTAGTGGTTATATGCATAAGGGATTATAATCAAGGTGACGGGCTTGGATAAAAATTAGATAGAAAATAAAAACAGTCATTTAAATTGATACTATAATTTTGCTAAAAATTGCTATAGGAATTGTGTAAGTTGCTAAAATTATATAGGCTACTACAAAAACAACATGCTACAAAATTTATTTAAATTGATTTATCCTAAAAATAAATGATTAAATAATCTAAAATACACTCTCTTGAATTATTATTATCATACATCATGCATAAAATAAAATATATAATTTATAATCTAATCATACAATACTAAAATAAAATGATAATAATAAATATTCAAAAATTAAAAATATTATCACTGTCATTTCCTAGGAGTGGACCCTCCTACCAGTCCATGAGGTGATTGTGTAAATTCTAAATAATCCTCAAAATGAGTGTTGCATAAATAGTGTTTTATTCTATCAAATATTACATATCTATTTTCTTGCTATTATCCTTGCGCTATTATATTGTTGATATACTATTTTTCAACATCATTTCTATGATGTTATCCAATCCTTATTACATTTCTAGAGCTTTATTTTATATAATTTTATCCTATTCTCTTCCCATCTCTTATGGAATTATATAGGGTAAATAATTATGGCTTGTGGGTTGCAATAAAACTAGCCACATATATAAGAGTTTGTTTTGTCCGTACAACCACTTATCTAAAACCATATTATTGTTGTAACAACAAATATAATATGGATAATAATTTTTGGCTAATTGTTACAACAATAAAATAACGTATAGTATTATTTTTAGTAATTATAAAAAAAGAAAGTAACCACTTGTAATTATATTGTTGGCAAGTGCACCCAAAAGTTATAGAAAGTTTGTTATCTCCAACTTTGTTGATATGTTACAAAAAAAAATTCTCAATGCAATGACAATAAATACTAGTAAATACAATTTAATATGTATTTTATCTTATTTTATTTAGAAACCATAGTAAGTATTGTTTATGTATGTTTAATCATATGCAACAAAAAGGTTATAAGATGATATGATATGGTATGAAAATGGGTATTAGGGTATATGAGAAAGACTAAAATATGGGATTAAATATAATGTAAATTTCTCTCATCAAATACCATGAAGTTTGTAAGAAATATAAATCCTATTACAATGTATTCTAGCTCATGTAGTATCATAAATGATATGTGATATCATTTTTCCAAGCCCCATAATGATGATCCCATTTTCCTTGAAAAAGCCCTTTAATGTAAGAGAGGACAAAGTCTTGAAAAATACCATTCTCCAAATAGATAAGCCTATCTCTTTTCAAGGTTTGGTAGGATTCCATTTGATATTGTGATAGTTAGAGCTAGATGAGGACCTTGTCTTCATAAGACAATTTATCTCAGAATAAAAATACTAGGTGAAAAATTCCTTTATCTCTCTCACCTCTCAAATTTAAGAGGATAATAATTTCATTAGTTTAAGTATCTTTAGTGTTATTTATATAACCTCACACACAATATATTCCCTTCTAGAGAATAAGACCATAAAACCACTTTAATAGGTGTTAACCACATTGTAACTCAAAACTATGAATCAAAACGACAAGTTTCATTCATCCAAGTGAGACAAGCCTTATTAATTAGTTATAAATAAAAGTTATCTATGATGTAAAATGGAATTAGAAAGTATATTTTCCTTTATTTGTGTCAATAATCATAGATGTTCATATTAAATTTCTTCAATAAATCAATATAAGAAGGTTTTCATTCATGTTCTAAAAATTGTCTCCATTATTTGGAAGGTTATATCAATAAGTTTTTTGTGGCATCTAGGCACATCATTTTTTTATTAAGATAAACATGAGAAGGGACTAGACCCTTACAAAAAAATCTAAAAAGATGAGAAAAAAGAGTGTCACAAGAAGTGAGACTAAAACCAATAGTTCAATAATAAAGAAAAAATAGAGAACTAGTAAAAAATAAGAGAAATGATAGAAATCTAGTTACATATCTTTGAGAAGTTTTAGGCCACCAATGATGTACTGATCCTAATTTAAAATTCATTTTTCATCAAATCTGACCTCCCTAGAAATATTGGTATGACCATTAGCTATGTCAAAAGTTGAATCAATCTAAACAAATCCTCTACTCATAGGAACCTACCTTTTATTACCACCAACAATGTCTAAAGAAGAAGCAAAAAAATTACCTTTAGGATCATGGATTTTAGCATATGTTCTGTTAGTAGGGTCAAACTAAGGAGAATTAACCATATTGTTTTTGTTGTTTATCTCTTTCTTTTTCCAATTTAGATTGAAACAAATAAAGAGTGGTGGAAAAAAATCAATGTTTATTTATTGAAGGAAATAATTTCCTTCACATTGTTCTTGATGATTTATTGGTTATGCTTGATACACTCCACTTCATGTTCCAAATTTTCCCATTTAATAATTTTTTTGGAATATTTTTTTAACTTCATCTTAGATGTCATCCTAAACCTTATCAATCTACCAAAGGTTACATAATTGGAAACAAATTCCAAATGATATATTTTCTTCTTGCCAATATGTGTTCGAGACAATTTCCACTTGAGGACCTCATTCTATAGATTATATGCCTCAAATGGGGTCTCAATTTTCCCTCCAATCTAATATAAGATCTACAATGGGGGGTTCCCTGGTTGGACAACTTGAGGGGGAAGTTTGAATGAGCACTTGAGAAGTGAGCCTCCAAATTATAGTGGAAAACATAGGACCCAACAAAATTAGATATAAATAGGTTGGTGGAGGCAAGGGGTAAACATAGTAAAAAAAATTCTTAGAAAGAGGAGGGTTGAAATAGGAAGGTCTAGAGGGCCAAAGGCACACAATTGTTGTGTTTGTTTGGAGATTTTAATTAGAATGAAATCAAGTATTGTTTATAAATATTTTTGAATGTAATATGTAGGATAGCTATTCCAAGCCAATGATAACTAAGCATTATTTATAGTTTATAATTGAAAATACAATTAAGGGCTTGAGTTTTAAAAAAATCCTCATACATTAATTTTATTTGAATCTATAAGTTATATAGGAAACTAGTTTTATGACTTTGTTGCACATGATATAAGGCACCATTTATATTTTTTTATAATCACTCTCATTTAAGACTTCAAATAAAAAATCCTTTAAATTATAAATTATCTTGTTTTTTTTCCTAGTTTGTTTAAAAGTTTAGAGTAAATATTTTTGTCTATAATTTAAATAACTCTATTTATCCATATGTGGATGTTCTATTTCTTACATATTTTAACGTAAATTTAGCATTTTGATATGAATCAATAGATTGATGGGTAGTGATAGACAAATGAGATTTATTTTTGTGCCTTTAAAATTGTGGTTCAATAGTAGAAATTCTTAGATGAATTGAGTAACACTTTATCTTGTTTTAAATTATTCTAAATGATCCTTAATATTAGCTAATAGTTTCTTCAAAAAATGGTTTTGACCATATTGTGTCTCCTTAAATTAATATTTATGACCATATTTTTTTACATCCATGAGATGATAACCCTCTAAGCCTTGTAATACCCCTCCGTTTTGCCTTCTGGTTGGTCAGTGTGTCTTTGTGTGGGTATGTTGCCTTAATGTGTTTCTAGTTATTCAGATGTTATCTTTATTCCATGCTTTGGATTAGCATATGGATATTCGAATTTAAAGATGTTTATGCTTTGGATTATAATAGTATGTTAGAATTATCAGTTATTTGCAGTGTATTGGTGAAGGGGATGGTATCGCATCACTCGCTTGCGAGTGCCCTACGATCCCGTGATTTCCTCTTCACGGTGTGTATTTTATGCTGTTCATATTATATGTTGTTGTTTACTTGATTTACAGGTTGACAGGTACAGGACATCGACTCCACCTGGTTTCATAGGTTGGAGCATGTTCAATACCCAACAGTATTCCATTGGGAGATAGTAGCTAGGTTTCCGTGCCAAGTCATCACCCTAGTCCTTGTATGTTGTTAGTTGTTTGTCGGGTTGTGTTGCTTTGTTTATCATCCCCTCTCTTCGTTATTTAATTGCAAGTTAGAAATTGGGTGATTTAAATAGCTTAATGGATTTAAGTTGTGGATTAATTTGATCTCGAAATTATGTTGGAATATAATTTATTTATTATTAATTCAATTTGATTAATAAATAATTTAATCGTTGATTAAATCTATTTATTAATTAATTAAATTTTTGATGTTGAAAGAAGTGAATTTATTTATGTTGAATTTGAAAATAATAAAATGCATGAAAGTCAATTTGTGAAATTTGGAATTCAAAATTGAAAAATGATTTAAAAGTCAATTTGAGAGTTTGAATTCAAAAATTTGAATATTGAGATATTTGTCTATTTTCTGTTTTCAAAAATTTATTATGGTGGTTGTAGAGATATTTTGATATTTTTCATTATTATGAAAATTTCTTCACAAATTGAGGATCATGAAGTTTTGGGAGAAAGATTGAAAAAGAAAAGAAGGAAAGAAATTTTGTGGTTTTGGTTTTGGATTAGAAAGAGGCTGAAACTGTTGGAAGAGCTGGAATCAAGGAGGAACCCAAAACACCATTGTTAGCCTTTCAAGCTTCTAGCAGAATCAGGTTTTCTTTTGTTAAACTAGTTTTATTTTGGAAAATAATCACAATTTTATATGTTGTTGAAAAATATTTAAGTTTGGTTGATTTGCAATTAAAAACCCATCTCAAATCTTGGTTCAAAATTGTGAAAACTTTATTTAGAAATGGTGTCCTTAAAAAAAAAGAAAAAGAATAGTGTTCTTGTTTTAAAAATGATCATTTTATGTATGGTCTTCTCAATTGATATTGGAAATATAAAAATATATATATGCTTGTATATTTTGTCTATATATATTTCCCTTTATAAAGCCTTGCTCGTAAAATTACCCAAGTTCGAATTTTGAAAATATGGTTATTTCAAGCTTCTGGTTTTTTTTCATTTTGTTGAAAAAAATGACAATCATATATTTGTTTTCAAAAAAGAATAAAATAAAAAATAATAATAATAAAAAAAAAACTAAGGTTGGGGGGGGCCTGGGGGCTCACCCCACTGCCGCCCCCATGGGAAGTGGCGGGGATGGGAGTTGCACCCAGCAACCCCGCGACCGCGTGGTCTGCGCAACCATGACCACCAACGGTGGTGGTCGGCTGTGCAGTGCACAACCGCGCCACCACTGTTGGTGGCCGGCTATGCCACCGCCCGTGTCCAAGCCGCCTCCTCCACCTTCGCTGTGCCTAGTGTGCCTATAACCTGCACCACCCTGCGTGAAAACCTCTGCCAGCGCCGCCCTTGGCGACCATTTTCACCGCCCTGTGTGGGAATCCATGCGGCTTGGGAAAGAAAGGCACGACTGCCCAACCCTAATACCGGTGCGTGGCCCGAGGTCCATGTGGGCCCTTTTCATTTGGGTTTTAATTTTATTCTAATATATATAAATAATATTTTATATATTATAATATTAAAATATTAGAATAATATTTTATATTATATTTTATAATATTAAAATATTAATATACATTGTTAATAAAATATGTGTAATATCTTGGATATTATAGATTGTAATATTAAACTATTGTTTTAAAAATATTTTTTTTAAAAATAATATTTTATATTATAATTTATAATATTAAAATATTATTATATGTGATGATTAAAGCTAATGGCTATTGTGTGGCAAAAATTTAATTTGTATAGGAAATTGGTGATTTATTTAAATGGCATGATTTAGAAGTAATTAGTGAGTTTCAAATTTCAATGCTCTTAGTCAAATTATGGATTTTAGTTTAAAGCGATGGATTTAATGGAATGGTAGATTTGACTTTGGTTGATTAAGTTAGGTTAATTGTTTTAGAATGAATATGTTGAAAAGAGGAAACAAATATTTATTTTAAACGATGTTATCTAAATGGTTGAGAATAAATGTCTAATTTATATCATTTTGAAACAATTAGTCTAATTAAACATTTGATTTGAATATTATCATTGTCTGAAAGAGACGTATTTAATTCAGTTTTATTAACGCAATAAAGTACCGAATGTAGCATGAGGACACGGATTTAGAATATCCAAAGCAAATTTAATTCTCATTTTGATTTCTATCTGTTCTTGTCTTCATTTGGGAAATTTGGGTCATTGCATTGGACAAGGCTTCCAGTTGAGTTTTCTGTTTCGTGGGTTGTCGGTTTGTTATGTCAACTTGTCTTGTATCCCTTGGGTAGTGCATAGTAGGTTATTAGTGTCTACCTGGTTTCTACGAACGGGGACATTTGTGTCTCCTGAGAAAGGAGTGAATTATGGGTTCCATGTCTCCTTGTATGGAGTGACCTTGTTATGTGGTTTGTGGCCTCCAGTGTTGGAGTGCGTTTCAGTTTGTGTTGCCTCCTGAAAAGGAGAGGTCATGGTATCTTGTTTATTGCACCTTTGTACCCTTGGTGATTGTTTGGTATGTTGTTGTCAAGTAGAGGAGTGGCTTGTAACGGGGGCCGACACATGAAGTGGTGCCAGGGTAACTCGTTGTAAGTGGTGTAATTAAGTGATAACTAAATCAATATACTTAGTAGTTTGGGTAGTACTTTACACTAAAAAGATAATTATGCCTCACTCATAGACCCAAGTGCTCGGTTAGGCTTGGAATGGGTGGGAAGGATTGGAATGACAAGGTCATCTATTTTGTCTGTACGAAAGGTATTTGATTCCGCATGAGTGAGTATGGGGGTCGGGATTCGGTAAAGGTCACCAAGATGACCTTTTCTTGTGGGGGCCGGAGCCTAGGAAGAATCGCCGTGGGTAACTCATGACGAACTATGTGATGACACTCTGTCTAGGACAACACTTGGCTTTTGATTTTGCATTAGTATGTATGAGGGCCGAGGATCGGTTGAGGCCACCATCTTGATGATCCACAATGGGTAACTCATGATGTGCTGTGTGATGGCAATTTGTGTGACCATAGTTGGTCCTTGTTTATTGTGGGTATGGTTTTCGTAACATACCTGATGAGACCATGGTTGGTGTTCGATTATTATGGGTATGGTTTCCATAACATACTTGATGAGACCATGGTTGGTGTTTGATTATTATGTGTATGGCTCTCTTAACATACTTGTTCTGCTATATTTCTGGAAGCAATGTGACCATGCAGAGTTGTACTTGTGTTGTACTTGCATGGTATTTGAGTTGCACTTATGTTGTACCGAGTTGTACGTGTGTTGTACTTGTGAGGTACTGGTGTTTAGATTATGTCAGTTTGGTTCCGTTTTATGTTAGCCTGTGTCTAGAGGTAGATGGTCTTGGCTAGGATTCCTTGTTACTATCTCCTAGCATGGGGGGTGGGCCTTTGGGTTCCACTTGGTTGGGTGGCATGCACCTAAATCCGTTGGGTTCTTTCTTCATGTTCTTATGGATGAGACTTCCAGTTGGAGAGCTCGTTGGATTCTGTATAAGTTCATTCCTTATTTCATTTCAGTTGTTCTTATTATTTTACCCCTCAGTTGTTATCGAGGTGGAAGTTGTAATCTCATTATGTTATTGGAATTGCCTCATTCGGGGAATGAGAGTTGTAATATTAATTATGGATTAACGAAATGGAAAGTTATCTTTATGCTTTGATGTATTTCATCTTATTGGAAGGTATGTGTTTAATAATTTGAGTAAATGAATGTCTTGGATTAAGTTCATGTTTTTTGTTGAGGTTCTGTATAACCTCTATCTTGTAAGCTTAGAGGTAGTTTGCATTAATTAGTGAACTTCTTATTAATTATACTTTAAAAAAAAAAAGTTAGCTTGTTTAAATAGTTGTTTGCAACTTCCTCTAGGGTTGCGTGGCGGGGCATTACAAGCCCTATAGAGCTTATAGTGTAGAAGATAAGACCCTATCTCATTGTTTTTCATATGAATTCAACCATTATGATCACAAAAGATCATACAAACCCTAAACATAAAATCTTCAATGAGATTCTTAGAAATTGTTGAGAACACTAAATAGTTAATTTCACAAATCCTCAACACTTTTCTTGATATATTTTTTAATTGATTTGAATTTATAAAATGGGTGGCTATTTTATATTAAAAATAAGTTTAAAATAAAATGTGGGAAGGTTATACCAATTGTTTGTAAAGATGGTAAATAAAACTCTAACATGTTCATAATTTCTTAATTTAGGTGGTGAATCAAAATATAAGAAATTATTAAATTTTAGTTAAGGCAGAAAAATAATTTTAATTTTTTTAATTGCCTAAATTGCCCATAATTTTTTATTTGAGCTAGAAAATTAAGCCTATTTTTTATTAAATTATAATTGATGTGGAAAATTAAAACTAAAAATTCTCATGAAATTATAATTAATGAGGTGAATGAGAACATAAATTTCATATAATGATTAATTAAAAATTTCTTGGTAACCATAAGTTATAACTAAGGTAGAAAATTATAAATCTTGTACAACTATTAAGATTTTTATTCATCATGATAGATTTACATTTAAGAAGCATAATAATTAAAATTACAATGATGCCATTAAATACAAATTATAGACATTAACAGGTTTTATGGGGGCTCAAAGTCTTTGAATAAAAAAAATTAAGATCTATTATAAGAAATATTTATTTAATAACACCATCTTTATAAAAATAATATTTTTTATTATCTTAAATAATATTTTTGTGAAACTATAAGTGAAAAGATAGCCTTCTACAAGAAATCGATACAATCTTCAATTACTTGTAATCATACATTCATAATATTTTGATTTAATTAACTTCTAATGATGTTATGAAGAGATAATTTATCAAATTTTTACCCAATTATTATAATATTTTATTTTCTATTCTATATTCATCATCTATAAATCTCATTAATCTCTATAAACTTTTGGAATTCATCAATTTTTTAGGAGCATGGAGCTACTCTTCTTATTGTGGTGGTTTCTCACAGACACATCTATGGAATTTTCTTGAACATTGTTTATAAATCTCCCTCAAACTAGGTAAGGGAGGCCATTAAGTAATTCATTTGCATGGACTACCTAAAACTTCTATGAGCAATCATGAATTTTTAGGTGGCTAGCTTTATATTTCCTATCTAATTTCCTATGGCTTAGTCAACCTGTGGTGACTATAGTAATGGTGGCATAAATATTTGTGCAATCAAAATATAGATCTAGGTTGGATACAATAGAAATGATGGATTATAAATTCTTATTGGATAATATACCACTATTTTTTAATGAATCAAATGTAATATCCCCAATTATAGATATTGTATGTTTATTTTTTATTGATTTAACTCCATAGGATACCTATGATTAAATATTATTTTGAATCAAATATAATATAATATATAGTATACTAAATAGTGTACCTAGAAATAGCTTATAATTCTTGGAAGTGAGCAGTCGACACAATAATTCATAAACAATATATTATTCCTCTTATTACAATGAAGAATTGACGCTTACAATCATTTCAAGTTTCTACAACTTTCAAGAACAACAGTATTGTTGATGGTGTTTTTATGCACTTCACAACATAGGTAATACTTAGGTTCATTACCTCTCTTGAAAGATAATCTTCCACAATCAAATTGCAGAACACTATCCCAAGGTCTCTCGGATGTCAGGTCATGACGATGCTTGGAATATATCAATTGTTTGATGTGATTTACTGGAATCACAAGGCGGTCTTACGTGAGTTAAAGCTGTAGGGGAATTGGGTCAATGAATGGAGTTCTTCAGATAGGAAATTACTGCACTTTGTTGCAGGTTCAAAGAAAGTCTTGGACTCCATTGTTTCATCAGATTTGGCTTTACAATGTGCAAGGAACCTTAGCATAGGTTGTTTCTAAAAAAAGGAAAAAGGGGCAAGGGAGAGGGAAGGTTCCTGGACTTGCAACTACCGATGAACAGTGATCATGGAGGTTCCTACTGTGGATAGTTTCCTTAAGTAGGATTTCACTTAATCTGAATTATCACAATGTCATGAAATCTATGCTATCTTCTAAGGACTATAGATATTCATCATTCATTTGCCATGTAAATGTGAACAAAGACAAAGTTTAAAGAGCAGCTATGAAATTATAGTCCAGGCTAACTTTGCACAGTCACCTACCAGCAACAAATGACCAAAAGTATGGACAAGGAAAGCATTCACACAGCATAAATCTTCATAACCAAAGGCACATCACTAAATCCACTAAAGCTAACTAAAGGAAACTAGAACAACAAGATAAATTAAAGTAAAGTTTTAACTAATGGGAGAAGAATCATGCAACATGGGAAGAAATCTAGAAATGCACCAAGTCAATGTATTTCTATTAAAATTTCTACAGCATGCCTTTACAACAACTCAACTCTCTTAAAATGAGAGGAGGAGAGCCCTATTTATAGTTTTCAGAAAGAAAAATAAGTGGCCAACATTCAATTCTATTATGTGGCCAAGATTCACTTTACACTATGGTTTTACCTACCCCCAAATATATTACATTTTAAAAGAAATTTTGTCTTTTTCCCTATTTCGTCATCTAGTGGCAGCACTATAGCAATTTTGTCTTTTTGTTGTTTGCCCTTTGCTGCAGCTACTCTTTTAGAAACTCTTCATTGATGATAGGGTTGCCTTCACGATTTTTCAAAACTGCATACTCCATGAAGCTCAAGATAATTGGATGAAGCTTTTCCACCTCCATGATGTCTGATCGTAGCACCAGGTAGCTCCATTCTTGGGAGTTGTCAATGAGCTTCTTCCAGTCGTCGTCATACTTGGCAGCATTGCTTTTGAAAAGCTCAGACTGGGCGAAGGCTTGAGCAGCAAAGCTCATGAAATCCGTGGTAACCTCAGCCAACATCCCATCTTCCATGTTCTTCAAGAAGTGAGGCCTTATGCTGTCTCCCTGGCACCGTATTGGGAATCACGTTCAATCCATGATAATGTCGCTGATCAACAAGCAAATAAACTAGGTAGGACGTCATGTAGAAACTTGAGGTCTTCTTCACACTGATAAATTTCTCATGGAAGCAATTGCTGATTATTTCTCCCCAATCAAAGGCATCGTCACCACATAGAATTTTCTCCACAAAGTATAACATCCATTCCTGGAAGAAGGCCGCAACGGGCAGGCCCATTACTCTACTCACTAGGGTAATGAGGTCGTGGTAATCCTCAAAGAAATCACTGCGAAAGAGCTCCTATGAGACTTTGCCAGCACTGGCTCGCTTATCCTTCAACCAGTATTGATTGATCAATATTTTGCACCTCATAGGATCCTGTTCCCATAACGCTTTGCATTCTTCCATAGTCGGTGTCTCCATACTTTCAAAGGTGGGAATGTAGAAGGTTGTAGTTATCCCAAGAGGGGACATGTCCGCAAGGATGTTTCCATCTTTGTCCACTATGGTTATGGTGTCAGGTTGATATGCTTCCTGGCATGCCATTACCAATTCGAGGGCCACCAAAGCTAGTGGGAAGCCTGCAACCTTAGCAAGTCCGCTGCTTCTGATCAGTTTTTCATTTTTTGTTTTAGGGTCCACCCTGACCCTCCGTGTGAACTCGTCAATATCGACATGCCCAATATTGGTATCTGTGATGTCTCTCGAAAGAGTGGTGATTCGAGAGTGCAATGGAACCCCTTGGAATTTGAACTTCATCTGATCCTTGTCCTCCTTGCCCCGAGGTGCTTTGGTAGTTCCTTTTCCCTTTTCCTTGGCGGCACCGGAGGTTTCTGCACCGGATTCCATAAATCCTACACAAAGAGATGTGAATCAGTAACATTAAACATGGAAAAGCGGCCTCAGAAAAATCCCTGCACATCAAGGTTAGCTCCACAATCATCATTCACATGTAATAAATGCCTAACACTTGATAAAAACATCATTAGGAAACAAAATAGGCAATACGGGTTCCCAGGGCCGGAATTCCCTTGGCAAAATGTCGTTTGGAAGGGCAAACGAGGCATGGCACTCCTAATGAATTTTCTGATCTTGTATTTGATCAATGAAGGGCTAACGTGAAAGAAGATCAAATTTTAGGAAGTGGGTCGAAGTCCATTTCGGATTTGGAGGTCATCGGAGCTCTCATTTAGGCATTCGAGTTTCAGCTGCAGGAAGGTCGTTTGAAACGATGCAGGGAGGACAGATCTCCGGGTGTCGGGCTCCGGAGTTCGGGTTGCTGGAGTTGGGAAGTTGTCATGGGACGGCCATACAAAATGGCGAAATGCAGGCGGCAATCCAGGGACAGAATTCCGAAGGGTAATCCTCGGAGACAAATTTATCAAGTAGGACATCCCGACGGCGAACCAAAGGTCGGGGCCCAAAGACCGGAAAGATGGTTTGGTTCGGCCGTTTGGAACGGCGAAACTAGAACGAAATCCTGGAGATGGAATTTCAGAGTTTGGAGTTCGAAGGGTGTCTGGATGTTATGTTTCAGTTTAGATTTTATGCTCGGCAAAAAGGGGACCGAGGTTTGGGATTCGAAAAGACGTCTTGAGATAGTTGTTCGGAATGATGAATGCGACACAAAATTTTGGACATGGAATTCTGGAGGTTAGGGTCTGGCAACACTTTGGACGTTTGGTTTTCCTGCAGGTTTGCAACGGAATTTGCAAAGTTGAGGTCCGGGTTCCAAAAAGACGAACGGAGTTCGCTACTGATAACGACGAAAATCCGAATGTCGAAGTCCTAGGTGAGGTTGGACGTTTGATTTTTCCTTTGCAAGTGTAAATAGACTTCATGCACCCGGGGTCCAAGGTTTAGAAGGATGCTCAAGAAAGGCCATTTGGAATAGCAGAGGCACAACGAAAACCCGAGAAGGGCAGTCCGGAGGTCGGGACTCGGGGAAAGTTTGGTCGTTGTCGATTTCTTAAGTTTGAATTTTAGGTAACGGCTGCGGACAAGTCCACGCTTGAGGAAGGCGGTCACCTGTTCTGAAGAATAGTGACGGTGAGGTCAAATTATGGATTTTGATTTGGTGCTTGAGACGATTGATTTTGCAAATTTAAAAACATGGGTTTTAGGTCATGGTGCTGCCATACCAATTTTTTGAATTTACTTTACTCCTTACTTGATTTTGAGTTTAAATTATTTGAAAATATGGAAAGCAAGGGCGGAAAAAAACCTACCTTCAATTCTCAGAGAAGCTCAATGCCGAATACGCAAAGAACAACAAAGCGAGGGTTCAGGCATGAAGGTGGAAAATGCTGGGGGCGACGCTGAGCTTTCAAAATTTTACTCTGTCATGTGAAAATGATAGGTGAAAACATGTTTATATATCCCCACATGTAATTAATGTCATAATTAAATGCCTTGTACGGCAGGAGGTGGAGTTGGTGAATTCAAATTTTCAGAGCGGTGGCGGGTGATCCGGAGTCTGGTGGCCAAAAAGACGTCTAGCCACGACCATTTTAGAATCTATGAAATGTTAAGTTGAATGGCGAACAAGAAACCAGGGTCTGAGGTCCAGAAGGACGTCGACCAACGGCCAGTTAAAATGATGATATTCAAATGGAATTTCGGTCATGGAAATTCGAGATCCGGGGTCCGGAGTCCGGAAGGACATTGGATGCCGACCATCAACAACAGAAAAGATGGAACAGAAACACGAAAGGGGAAACCCGAGGGTCGGGACCTGAGAGGGGCCACAGACGTTAGAAAGGCTGACAGATAAGGGAAATCTGGAAAGTTTTAAGATTTAACATTTTTCAAGGGGACCAAGTTTGGTCAAACTTAAAATGTGAATTTTGAGAATATGTTGACCCCTTTAGGGTGCAAAAATGGGCACGTAAAACAAGGCAAAGAAAAAAGGACCTGACAAGCAAAAAAAGAGGCCAAAAGCATTATCTCCAAGGATTTCAGCAATCTGAAAGGGACCAAGCCCAAGCTTGTCGAATTTGTTGTGTCCCCCTTTCTTTTCGTGGGCCTTAGCCTAGTAAAGGACTAAATCGAAAATGTGGAAGGCCTTAATTTTGGCTCGGCAGTTGAACCATCTTTTGACTACGTCCTGATGTTTGGAAAATTTTTCTATTGCATGGTTTCATTCTTCTTCAAGGTGCAACAACTCAGCGAGGTGAGCTTCTCTGCGGTCTCCTGCTTCATAAAAATCATTGACAAACTGGAGGGTAGGTATTTTCAAGTGTATGGGCAAGACGGGCTCCAAGCCATAAACGAGATGATATGGGGAATCTCCGAGGGCAGCCTTGTGATGGGTGTGATCCGCCCAAAGGGAGAAACAAAGTTGGGTATGCCAATCCTTGGGATTCCTATCTAGCAGCTTCTTGATCACAGTGATCAAGTTTTTGTAGGTTGACTCAGCAAGGCCATTGCCTTGTGGGTAATAGTTGGATGAAAATTTAAGGGCAATACTATAGTCAAAGGCCCAACTTGTGAATTTTAATGAAGCAAATGCAGGGTCATTATCACACACTAGAACATAAGGACAACCAAAGCGATTTAAAATAAAACTTTCCAGAAAATTAGTTACTACTTCAGTTGTACATTGCCTACAAGCTATTGCCTTTGTCCATCTAGTGTAATAATCATAAGCGGTCAAAATGTAGCTGTGTCCAGCAGATGATGGAGGGCTTACCGGACCAATGAAGTCGAGACCCCATTGTGTGAAAGGCCTTACCTCCAGAACAGGCTACAATGGGACAACAACATTCCTTTCTCAGGTGGCAACAGTCTGACACACGTGGTAGGTATGGACATGACCAGGAGCATCCTTGAAAATGGTGGGCCAATAATACCCAACTCTTAATATTTGATGTGCAGTTGATAAATCGGAATCATGACCAATCTCAAACTTATCATGGAATTCCTTGAGAACACGATCAACTTCTTCCCTACCAAGGCATCTCAAATAGATACCTTCATGGTTCCTCTTGTAAAATATGGCGCCCTGTAACATATAGCTGCTTCTTTTCAATCTAAGGGCTTGCCTTCAGACTCCTTGCAGCTGAGGCAGACATTTATGATTCAGCAGGTAATACACTATGCCATCATACCATTCCCTTGGAGATACATCCTCCAGCTGGTACTGCTGCACTGTGAGCTTGGGTCCAACATCAATAACCACCTTTGCCATTATTTTGGCAAGCACCTACCCTCTCACCAACTTCATCAGCTGGATTTCCATATCATACTCCTGCAGTAAGGCAATCCACTTTGCCCTTCACTCTCCTAACTCATTGTACATAAGCAATGTTTTTTGACGTTGTGATAGCTTAGTTCAACATCCTTGAGAGGGGTGCTCATGAAGGTGATTGGATGTTCGCTCCCTTCGTCATCTTTTTGTGTCAAGATGCTGGCACATGAATGATCTGAGGCAAAGGAGTAGATGTAGAAGGGCTTTAGGTAATTGTGGTTGACCAGCATAGGGGCATCAACAATTGCCTTCTTGATTTGCCCAAAATCTTGCTTTGCTTCTGAGGTCCACTCGACCTTAGTGTCCTGTTTTAGCATAGCATTGAGTGGTTTGACGATTTTCACGAAGCCCGTGATGAACTTGCAGACAAAGTTGATCTTTCTGAAAAAAGATTTTAATTCCTTTTTGCTGCCTGGCAACTGGATCTTCATGATTGACTGGATATGTTCGAGGTCAATATAAATTCCCCGTTTTGACATGACATGTCCAAGGAGCTTCCCCTCAGTGACACTGAAGATGCACTTCTTTGGATTAAGGGAAACCCCAAACTCACGACACCTTTCAAAGACCTTGCATAGGTTAGTGACGTGATTACCCCACTGCTTTGAGAACACTATCAAATCATCCATGTAGATGATTATGCACTTGCCGATCAGGTCCTTGAATGTAATATCCATGGTGCGTTGGAAAGTGGCACCATCGTTGATTAGTCCGAATGACATTCTTCTATAAGAGAAAGTTCCCCATTTGGTGGTGAATTCCGTCTTGTGTCGATCTTCGTACTACACCATAACCTGGTTATACCCTAAATATCTGTCCAGAAAGGACATCATCTAGGATCCATTTACTATCTGTAACACCTCGTCCAATGAGGGTACAGGATAGTTATCCTTCTCTGAAGCTCAGTTCGGATTGCGGAAGTCGACGCACAATCTAATTTCCCCATTTTTCTTTCTGACAGGAACCAAATTCGCCACCCATGTGGAGTGTCTAACTTGAAAGATGATCCTGGCTGACAGTAACTTTTGTACTTCCTTGTATATTATTGCTTCCAGCAAAGCGTTGACAGGGCGTTGCCGCTGTTGAAATGGCTTCGCATCTAGTCTAAGAGGGATGGTGTGGGTAATAATTGACGTATCATATGTCTTGAGATCCTCGTAACTCCAGGTGATGATGTCATGATACTTTCGTAGAGTCTCAATTATCCCCTTTCTTTCTTTAGGAGTGCACACCTTACCGATGAACACATTCGTAGCATTTCCAGTCGTTCCTAGATTGTAAGTGTCACATTGGCCACTGATGGTATCCTTCTTAGCCTGCTGATCCTGATCTCTGATCTGATCAAGGTCAAAGATCCATTCTAATTAGATGATTCCCCTTGGAATGGTGTTGGTCTTCAGGTTGATAATCCCCTCTATATCCAGGTCCGCCTCTTGAGGTTCAACCTCATCGATTATCTATGTAGAAAATACATCCGAACTGGTGATAAAATCTAGGATATGTTTGTCATCATTGAATACTTGGAAATTAGCTACGTTATCTGAAATTGACGCGATGGAGGTGAGCTCAATCGTGAATCTTTTGAGGCCAGATAAGGACAGTGGCTGTAACATGCTTGCTGCCTATGCCAAGGCATTGGCAGTATGACTCTGAGTGTGCGAGATCAATTGAATATTGAATGCATCCAACCCTTCCAGCAGATCCCATACGTGGTGCTGATAGCTGGTGAGTCTTCAATCATAGTAGGAATATAGCTTCCTGACTTGCTTCACGACTAACTCTGAATCTCCATACATTTGGAGCATTTTGATACCCTTTCTTAATGCCATAAAGAGGCCCAAGACTAAGGCTTCATACTTTGCTATGTTATTGGTACAATAAAGCTGAAGCCTATGAGCAACAAAGTATGAATTACCTCTAGGAACGATCAATTCAAAACCTACCCCAGCTCCATGCTTGGATTTAAACCCGTCAAAGCACAACATCCAGAATCTAGGAGAATCCTTGAACGTAGAACCGACAGATTGGACTTTCACCTTTAGTGGGGCCTTCATTTTAGTAACCACTTTGGGAGGTACATGGGTGGAATGTGTTAGTTTATGTAGTGCTGATCCTGCTTTCTCTTTTAGAGTAGCCTATCTTTTAACATGTTCAATTTCTATTTGACCCAAGCAGCAATCAAATTCTGAGTGGGAAGCATTGTGCACCCTGCACTAGTTAGGGAGCAGGAGTTCCTAAAAGTTCATTCGAGTTCCCAGACTAAGCTGGTCCCAAACACATTTTTCCATGAAATCTTGGAAGTCATCCAACAATCCAAGACCACCATCCTCTCTTGACTCTTCATTGTTGGATTCTATCAACACTTCAGTGCTCTGAGAGGCATTGGCTAGATTAGCAGGTGAGCTGCATAATATGAGGAAGACCTCGCTTGTTCCTTCTTTTTCAAGGAATTCTTGCTCGTTCTGGTACGATACTAGGGAATAATTCTCCAAATCTATTTTAGCATACAACACCTCATTCATGTTGTTGTACTCGGTGATCATAAATTTCATCTGTGGCTCTTGATCGATCCTGATCTGATTTGGCATTCCTTTCCATGGTAGCCACATGTGTGAGTAATCAGTCACGGCGTATCCATTTAACGCCCTTGTGAAATCTCTTCCTAGGATTATACCATATGTATTCAAGATATTAGCCACCTGAATATCTATGGTCTATTGGATCCGGGGGTCGTTTGCAACCTGCATAGGTATTCTGTTAATTTCTCCCACTATGCTGATTTTGGTTTTGTCAAGTTGTGTCACCTTCCACCGGGAAGGAGTTGGTGTTATTTTGAGTGCCTTGCACATGATCAGGGGCATGACATTGGCCAAAGCTCCCAAGTCAAGCAGGCAGTTGTGGAGGTTCTTCTCAAACACACGGATGGTGGTCAGAAAGGGAGGAGTTTCAAATTTCCCTTGAAACAATCCTCCAGAAACGTCCACTTGAGCGACTTGGCCCTTGTCTTTCTCGTTGCCCTTGCTTTGGGTTGGTACCTTATTAGTTATCCTATCGGGCTGCTTGCTTGCTTGCTTACCTATAGGTGGGTCCGCCTTACTATTGAATATTTTTCTAACGACCAGCTCACTTTGCTGATCGTCAAAGGAAACCCTCTTTGCCGAAGTTTCTTGAGTCGAATTCTATGATGGAGTCCCATTTATCATTCTGAAAAAGGAATTCTTAATGGTAGGCACCTTTAGAAGTTCAAAGGAAGATACAATTAGCTTTACTTTCTTAAATTCCTCAGCAATATACTCCCCCATATGCTCAACTTCTTGATCACAGGAAATGTTTTGGGAGGAGTTGGTGGTTTGGCTTTGGCTATTGTTTTGTTATTTATTTCTGTTGAGATATCTTGTGGGTGTATGGGGAAAACCTGGGTTATTACTTGCATTCAGATCGAGAGGGGTGCTAAAATTGTTTGGCGGAGTGGAGGTCATAAAAGGACCTCCAACATGACCACCAACTTGTCTATTTCCGAGGTTGTAAGGGATAGTTCGTTGGTGAAACATTTGAACTTCGTCTTCCCTAGGCTCTTCTTCTTCATCCTTAGGACCATTATCTATTGAATTGAAAAGGTGAGCCAAAGGAATTTCAAAACTTACCTCTTCCATTATATCTTTGTTGTTCGAGTCGGTGCCCTCCTACTCTGATGTGTTGCACTCCACCCTTGGGAAAGGAGCCTGGTTCAACACCAACATCGAGGAGTCGTATGGGTCAAACAAAATGATATCTCTGCATCCGGAATTGTCCACTACATTTTGAACTTCAACTTGGAAAAACTCAGCAGTAGTTTGGAACTCTGGACAATCTAGCTTGGAATGGTGACTCATTTTGTGTATGCGACACCAACTAGATAGAGCGGCTTCTGCCAAGTAAACTCCGCTTGCGGGGTTCTCATTGCTGCTGGGTTGATCGAGGGGCGTGGGAATGCCACCATTATTGGGTCATGTATTCCATGTTTGGTTTTTCCTTTGGAAGGGCCTTGTGTCAAAGTTCTCACCTGAATTCTGATTCCTGTCATAATTCTGTCCGGACGATGTGCTAGCAACCCGATTGTCCCGACTTTCACGCTGATCCTGGTTATCCCTATTACAGTTGGCTTGGATGCTCTTTTGTGATGCGTGTAGCTAGTTATTCTGATTTCTTAAGTGCGTCATTTCTGTTGACATTTTCTTGATCATTTCTGTAAGCTCGTCAATCCTATCCTTTTTGGCATTGTTTGGCTGTGACGCCAAATTCTAGAGGAATACGGGTTGTGCAACCGGCTGATTCTGATGAGCAGGTGGGAATTCCGCTGCTTGGAGGTACGCAGGCACCTGAGATGGTTGAGGATGCGAATGTTTCTGTTGGGGCAGCAAGTAGTGAGGTACGAAATACACTTAATTCATTGGCTTCCCAAGATGTGAAACCATAGGTAGCTATGGTACTGGATTCAACAGGGGCGTCTAATGTTGCAAGGCTTGAGTAGGCCCTTGAATTTGCATCAAATGCGCACTTTGCCCAAGAGAAGGCAGCGAACTAGAAATGTTCTACCCCAAATATATACTGGCAATAATAGCTTTGGCGTATACATCGACCAACCTAGCAGGCGGCGGTCACATTCTTTTCACCAGGGCTGAAGTGAGGTTATCCAATGCTGCATATTAAACAGGTAATACGACAACATCATTGAAAATGTACGGGGCCTGTAGCCGAGTGTATAATCTGTGGAAGCGATCATTGAATGAATTGATCAATTCATTAATCTCCCTTTGAACCCACATGAAGTGTCGGTACAAATCTACAAGGCTAACCGGGGTCTTGAACTTCTGCAGAAAAGCATTCTTCAGAAGGTCCCACATGTTGATAGTTTTGGTCGATAAATTGACGTACCGGTAGAAGGCCACCTCCCCTAAGGAGTAAGGAAATATCCTACTAGCGACATCTTCATATATGATCTGCAATGTTTTCAAGGCAATTTCAAAAATCTTGACATGCTCCTCAGCTGTCCTTTGTGGATCCCTGGAGTTGAACTTTGTGCAAACATTCTTGGGATTCTTCGGCATATGATGGTAGAGGTTGAAGGCCAAAGGAGATGGGTTATTACCTAGCCACACCATTGGAAGGGGCAGTGGAGGTGGTTGTGCCAGATTGGCTTGTAACTGTAAATGGGCAACAGGAGGGCTGGTGACTGTGTTTGGCTGAAAGTCAGTGTTCAACCTAGATGGAGCGGCAACCTAGAAGGCTGTATGGATCAGATGCGTGGAAGGTGGTACTGCCAATGATGATGGTGAAGACAGAGGTGAAAGAGAAGTGGGCTAGTTTGGCGAATCGGTGATGGATGGTTCCCTTCATTTAGCTCTTTTAGCTCGGTCAGGGCACTGTAATTCCTGAAATTCTCCCTTGTTCGGTAGATATCAAGACTCGATGAAATCTCTCAAGGGAGAATGACCTAATTCGATCCAACTTTATCTCCAAATTCCCTCTTTCTAGTGCCAGTTTTGTTGATGGTGTTTTTATGCACTTCACAACACAGATAATACGTAGGTGCATTACCTCTCTTGAAAGACAATCTTCCACAATCAAATTGCAGAACACTATTCTAAGGTCTCTCAAATGTTAGGTCAAGATAATGCTTGGAATATATTAGTTGTTTGATGTGATTTTTTGGAATCACAAGGTGGTCTTATGTGAGTTAAAGTTGTAGAGGAATTGGGTCAATGAAAGGAGTTCTTCAGATAGGAAATTATTGCACTTTGTTGTAGGTTCAAACATCAGTCTTGGACTCCATTGTTTCATTAGATTTGGCTTTACAATGTGCAATGAACCTTAGCACAGGTTTTTTCTAAAAAAAAGGAAAAATGGGCAAGGGAGAGGGAAGGTTCCTGGACCTGCAACTACCGATGAACAGTGATCATGAACCTGCTGTGGACAGTTTCCTTAAATAGGATTTCACTTAATCTCAATTCTCACAATGTCATGAAATCTATGCTATCTTCTAAGGACTACAAATATTCATCATTCATTCGCCATGTAAATGTTAACAAAGACAAAGTTTAAAGAGCAGCTATGAAATTATAGTCGAGGCTAACTTTGCACAGTCACCTACCAGCAGCAAATGACCAAAAGTATGGACAAGGAAAGCATTCACACACTAGAAATCTTCATAACCAAAGACACATCACTAAATCCACTAAAGGTTAGGTGAAAAGCATTATCTGCAAGGATTTTAGCAATCTAAAAGGGGCCAAGCCAAAGTTTGTTGAATTTGTTGTGTCCCTTTTTCTTTTCGTGGGCCTTATCCTAGTAAAGGACTAAATTGGAAATGCAGAAGACCTTAATTTTGGTTCGATGGTCAAACCATCTTTTGACTATGCCCTGATGTTTGGAAAATTTTTCTATTGCACGGTCTCATACTTCTTCAAGGTGCAGCAGTTTGGTGAGGCGAGCTTCTCTGCAGTCTCCTCCTTCATAAAAATCTTTGACAAACTAGAGGGTAGGGATTTTCAAGTATATGGGAAAGATGGGATCCAAGCCATAAACAAGATGATACAGGGAATCTTTGAGGGCAGCCTTGTGATGGGTGCGATCCGCCTTAAGGGCGAAACGAAGTTGGGTATGCCAATCCTATCTAGCAGCTTCTTGATCACAGTGATCAAGTTTTTTGTTGGTTGACTCAGCAAGGCCATTGCCTTGGGGATAATAGTTGGATGAAAATTTAAGGGCAATACCATAGTCAAAGGCCCAACTTGTGAATTTTAATGAAGCAAATGCAAGGCTGTTATCACACACTAGAGCATAAAGACAACCAAAGCGATTTAAAATAAAACTTTTCAGAAAATTAGTTACTACTTCAGTTGTACATTGCCTACAAGCTATTGCCTCTGTCCATCTAGTGCAATAATCAGAAGCGGTTAGAATGTACCCGTGTCCAACAAATGATGGAGGGCTTACCGGACTAATGAAGTCGAGACCTCATTGCACGAAAGGCCTTACCTCCAAAACAGGCTACAACGAGACAACAACATTCCTTTCTCAGGCAGTAGCACTTTGGCACATGTGGCAGGTACAGACATGACCATGAGCATCCTTGAAAATGGTGGGCCAATAATACCCATCTCTTAATATTTGATAAGTAGTTGATAAACCGGAACCGTGACAAGTCCCGAACTTATCATGGAATTCCTTGAGAACATGATCAAATTCTTCCCTACCAAGGCATCTCAAATAGATACCTTCATGGTTCCTCTTTTACAATATGATGCCTTGCAACATATAGCTGCTTCTTTTCAATCTAAGGGCTCACCTTCGGACTCCTTGCAGCTAAGGTGGACATTTATGATTCAGTAGGTAATAAAATGTCATCGTACCATTCCCCTGGAGATACATCCTCGAGCTGGTACTACTGCACTATGAGCTCGGGTCCAGCATCCATAAACACCTCTCCCATTGTTTTGGAAAGTGTCTACCCTCTCACCAGCTTCATCGGTTGGATTTCCATATCATACTCCTGCAACAAGGCAATCCACTTTGCCCTTCGCTCTCCTAAGCAATGTTTGTAAAAAAAAGGAAAAAGGGGCAAGGCAGAGGGAAAGTTCCTAGACCTACAACTACTGATGAACAGTTATCATGGAGGTTCCTACTGTGGATAGTTTCCTTAAATAGGATTTCACTTAATCTCAATTCTCACAATGTCATGAAATCTATGCTATCTTCTAAGGACTACAAATATTCATCATTCGTTCGCCATGTAAATGTGAACAAAGACAAAGTTTAAAGAGCAGCTATGAAATTATAGTCCAAGCTAAATTTGCACAGTCACCTACCAACAACAAATGACCAAAATTATGGATAAGGAAAGCATTCACATAGCAAAAAGCTTCATAACCAAAGACACATCACTAAATCCACTAAAGCTAACTAAAGGAAACTAGAACAACAAGATAACTTAAAGTAAAGTTTTAACTAATGGGAGAAGAATCATGCAACATGGGAAGAAATCTAGAAATGCACCAAGTCAATGTATTTCTATTAAAAATTTTGCAGCATGCCTTTACAACAACTCAACTATGTTAAAATGAGAGGAGGAGAGTCCTATTTATAGTTTTCAAAAAACAAAATAAGTGGCCAAGATTCGATTATATTATGTGGCCAAGATTCACTTTACACTAGGGTTCACCTACCCCCAAATATATTACATTTTAAAACACCTTTTGTGTTTTTCCTTATTTTGTCATCTAGTGGCAGCACTGTAGCAATTTTGTCTTTTTGCTATTTGCCCTTTGCTGCAACTACTCTTTTAGGAACTCTTCATCGATGATAGGGTTGCCTTCACACTTTTTCAAAGCTACATTCTCCATGAAGCTCAAGATCATTGGGTAAAGCTTGTCCACCTCCATGATGTCTGATCGTAGCAACTGGTAGCTCCATTCTTGGGAGTTGTCAATGAGCTTCTTCTAGTCGTTGTCATACTTGGCAATATTGCTTTTGAAAAGCTTAGACTGGGCGAAGGATCAAGAAACAAAGCTCATGATATGCATGATAACCTCAGTCGACATCCCATCTTCCATGTTCTTCAAGAAGTGAGGCCTTATGCTCTCTCCCTGGCGTCGTATTGGGAATCGCGTTCAATCCATGATAATGTTGCTGATCAACAAGCGAATAAACCAGGTAGGATGTCATGTAGAAACTTGAGGTATTCTTCACACTGATAAATTGCTCGTGGAAGCAATTGCTGATTATTTCTCCCTAATCAAAGGCAGTGTCACCACAAAGAATTTTCTCCACAAAGTATAACATCCATTCCTGGAAGAAGGATGCAGTGGGCAGGCCCATTACTCTACTAAGTAGGGTAACGAGGTTGTGGTAATCCTCAAAGAAATCACTATGGAAGAGCTCTTGTAGGACTTCACCAGCACTGGCCCGCTTATCCTTCAACCAGTACTGATTGATCAGTTTTTTGCACCTCATAAGATCTTGTTCCTATAATGCCTTGCATTCTTCCACAGTCGGTGTCTCCATACTTTCAAAGGCAGGAATGTGGAAGGTTGTAGTTATCCCAAGAGGGGACATGTCTATAAGGATGTTTCCATATCTGTCCACTATGGTTCTGGTGTCGGGTTGATATGCTTCTCGGCATGCCATTACTAGCTTGGGGGCCACCAAAGCTGGCGGGAAGCCTACAGCCTTAGCAATTCCACTGCTTCTGATCAGTTTTGCATTTTCTATTTTAGGGTCCACCCTGACTCTTCGTGTGAATTCACCAATATCGACATGCCTGATATTGGTATCTATGATGTCTCTCCAAATAGTGGTGATTGTAGAGTGCAATGGCACCCCTTGGAATTTGAACTTCATCTGATCCTTGTCCTCCTTGCCCCGAGGTACTTTGGCAGTTCCTTTTCCCTTTTCCTTGGTGGCACCAGAGGTTTCTGCACTAGATTCCATAAATCCTGCACAAAGAGACGTGAATTAGTAACATTAAACATGGAAAAGTGGCCTCAGATAAATCCCTGCACATCAAGGTTAGCTCCGCAATCATCATTCACATTTAATAAATGCCTAACACCTGATAAAAACATCATTAGGAAATAAAACAAGCAATCCAGGTTCCCAGGACCGGAATTCCCTTGGCAGAATGCCATTTGGAAGGGCAAACGAGACATGGCACTCCTAATGAATTTTCCAATCTTGGATTTGATCAATGAAGGGATGATGTGAAAGAAGGCAAAATTTTAGGAAGTGGGTCGAAGTCCGTTTCGGATTTGGAGGTCATCAGAGCCCTCATTTAGGCGTTCGGGTTTCAGCTCCAGGAAGCCTGTTTGAAACGACGTAGGGAGGATGGAACTCTAGGTGCCGGGCTCCGGAGTTCGAGTTGTCAGAGTCGCGAAGCTGTCATTGGGACGGCCATGCAAAATGGTGAAATGCAAGTGGCAATCCGGGGATAGAAGTCTGGGGGTAATCCCCAGAGACAAATTTATCAAGCAGGACAGCCCGACGACGAACCAAAGGTCGGGCCCCGGAGATCGGAAAGATGGCCTAGTTCGCCCGTATGGAATGGTGAAACTAGAACAGAATCCCAAAGATGGAATTTCAGAGTTTGGAGTTTGAAGGGTGTCTGGATGTTATGCTTCAATTTATATTATATGCTCAGCAAAAGGGGGATCGGGGTTTGGGAGTCGGAAAGACGTCCCGAGACAGCCGTTCAGAACATTGAATGTGGCACAAAATTCTAGACATGGAATTCTGGAGGTCAGGGTCCGTCAACACTTTGGACACTTGGTTTTCTTGTAGGCTTAGGATGGAATTTGTAGAGTTGGGGTCCGGGTTCTGGAAAGACGAACGGACTCCGCTGCTGATAACGGCGAAACAAACACTAAAATCTGGAGACGGATATCTGAACACCGGAGTCTGAGGTGAGGTTGGACGTTTGATTTTTTCTCTGCAAGTTTAAACAGACTTCACATGCCTAGGGTTCAAGGTCTAGAAGGATGCTTAAGAAAGGCCATTTGGAATGGTGGAGGCACAACGAAAACCCAAGAGGGGAAGTCCGGAGGCTAGGACTCGGGGCAAGTTTGGTCGCTGTGAATTTCTTAAGTTTGAATTTTAGGTAACGAGTACAGACAAGTCTGGGCTCGAGGAAGGCGGTTGCCTGTTCTGAAGAATAGTGATGGTGAGGTCAAATTATGGATTTTGATTTGGTGCTTGAGATGATTGATTTTGCAAATTTTTAAAACATAGGTTTTAGCTCATGGTGCTGCCATACCAAGTTTTCAAATTTACTTTACTCCTTACTTGATTTTGAGTGTAAATTCTTTGAAAAGATGGAAAGTAGGGGTGGTGGAAAACCTACCTTCAATTCCTGGAGAAGCTCAATGTCAAATTCACAAAGAACAACAAAGTGGGGGTTAGAGCATGGAGGTGGAAAATGCTGGGGGCAACGCTGAGCTTTCAAAATTTCACTCTATCATGTGAAAATGACAAGTGAAAACATGTTTGTATAGCCCCAATTGTAATTAATGTTGTAATTAAATGCCCCATATGACAGTAAGTGGAGTTGGTGAATTCAAATTTTCAGAGCAGTGGCAGGTGATCCAGAGTCTGGTTGTCGGAAAGACGTCTAGCCAAGACTGTTTTAGAATCTGCGAAATGTTAAGTCGAATGACGGACAAGAAACTGGGGTCCGAGGTCTAGAAGGACGTCGACCAACGACCGATTAAAACGACGACATTCAAAGGGAATTCCAGTCATGGAAATCTAGGATCTGGGGTCTGATGTCTGGAAGAATGTTGGATGCCAGCCATCAACAATGGCAAAGCCGAAATGGAAACCCGAGGGTCCAGACCTGAGAGGGGCCACAGACTTCAGAAAGGCTGACAGATAAGGGAAACTTGGAAAGGCTTAAGATTTAACATTTTTCAAGGTGGCCAAGTTTGGTCAAACTTAAAATGTGACTTTTGAGAATATGTTGACCCCTTTAGGGCTCAAAAATGGGCACACAAAACAACGCGAAGCAGAAAGGACCCGACAAGCAAAAAAAGAGGGAAGAAAGGGTCCCCATTCCAAATGGGGCGTGTATGCAATAGGCACAACAAGTATCAATATTATTAGAAAAATATAGAAAATCCATAGAAAATGATCATATGGGATCCACTTTAGAACTATAATACCTAGGTGCTAGGTGAGTTGCCTAAATCTTGAATAACAAACATTACAAAAACTATCCAAACAACAAATCAATAAATATTAAATACAATCCATTCATGGAATTTTTTTATACTAGTTTAGGAGCTTTTATCCACTAACCAACTATGGAAATCAGGGGGTTTCCATCCTCTAATATTCAATTTTTGATGAACAAGGTATCCAATCAATCTAAGAAAAATCAAATTGATACAACTATTGAACATACAATAGTACTAAGAGGGGATGTGAATTAGTACTTAATCGAATTCTTTTCATCCATCAAAAATGAATCAAATGAAAGTCATGACAAGCAAAATAACACATAAGCATGCAACCATAAAACTATATTTACGTGGAAAACCCTACAAGGGAAAAACCATAGTGAGCAAGTTGCTTGGACCTACTATCCAAATCCAACCTCACAAATGAAAAAAAAAATACAACAGGTTTTATGGCTTCAACCAAAGGAATTTTACAACTCCCTAAAAAATATAACACTTACAAAATAGGTTACAAACTCTGCATAGTACTAAAATATTTCAACACTTTTGTTACCTTCATCTCACTACTTTGGGTACACTCACACATACATCTGCTCAACAAACTCTTTTGCCTTCAACTCACTACCTTCAACACACATTCTCACACTTATACCCACACATGCTTCTTTGCACTTTCACATACACTCACTGTTGAGCTATTTGCACTAATATTTACCACATTTCATTATCAAAATTCATTTTGCAGATTTCTTATTCGCATATTCTCTCTTCAAAACATTCACCATACATAGATCCATTTTTTCAATAGCTTTGATCTTCTATTTATATACTTTGCAAGCTTCAAAAAGTTTCTCCTTATTAGCCAAGATGAAACAAGTAACATGAGACATGTATCAACCATAGCAAGTCAACTCCAAAAATATCCATAGTAGAAGGACATCACATGCAGTTCAAACCAAGAGAATCTCAAAACCAATTTTCCATATAACACATTTTAAAATTGGAGCACACATCCAAACACTTGGTGCAATCATCTCAACATATCAAGTCATCCTAACAAATATATAACCTTCCATGCATCAACTAAAAACCAAAGGTGGTATCAAAGAGACCAAAAAACATTATACAAATCACTCCATGATATTTATATGGCTTGTAAAACACTTCTCTACAATCCTTTTATTATTTCAGCTCATTTTCTTTGGTGTAAACATTTAATACCGAAAATATCAATTCTAGACTCACTACTATACAAGAGAAGATTAAATACCAACTTGTGGTTCTCATAGAAAACACTATGAGCCTCAACTACACTTCTCATAACCTATTTTCTCATTTTTAGGAAATTACTTGCTGGTATAAGTCATTGTATCATGAATAGACCAACCTTCCAAGTTATCAGGACACAAATAACACATTGTCACATAAAGAATCATCGGTGGTGAACCAAACCATATGGAACTTGAACTGAGAAGGAACACTATCTTCATGAATATAAATCCAAAACCGTAAGGAAAAATAAGATATAGTGAAGTGTAGAGACTTCCTATCCTTCCTTAGGCAACCACTCACATGAACTTAACTTGTTCTTATTCTGTTAACACTAGAAATATTTTTAGTAACACTTATGCACTAAAACTTGGGACATACATAACTCATTGCTAAATTAAGCTATCCTCCAATCCACATGGCCAAAAGTTCATTGGCCCAAAGAAATGTGGTGAATTTAACTGAGCTTGTCTGGTGTAAATCTTTGTGCCTTTGACATATTAGAGACTTACATTTCACTTCATACCCCATGTGAAGTATTTCATCAAGAACATATGTAATAGTACATCAATCAAATCATATTGAAAAGACAAGTGAAATCCAACCATGAACTTCAAAAGATAAGGTAAAATTGTGTACTGATGACAATATTACAACCATTGAACACAACTCTTCATTAAGGACAACATACTAGTGCATGCAATAGAAACATAAGTTGACATCAATGATAACACATTAACAACACATTTGCAAAAATCTACCCCTTTTTCATTGATAGCAACACTTACCAGATGTTCCATTTTCTCTCCCCCTTTGACATCAAGGGAAAAGGGAAGTGGCCTACTTCCTCTATGTCTACAAAAACATATAAGCTCTCCTTTTCTTTATAAATTTTAACAGTTCACTCCCCCTAAGAAGTAGCCTCACTCAATTCAAAATTGTTCTTATATTTACATTGCTGAAATATGCATAGTGTTTTGATCAATTATTTACTTTGTATATTTACACATCAAAATTTTTTCTATCCTTCAATAAATCTTTAATTAACTTTAGAAGACAAAATATTCTTATGAATTACCTTTAACTAGGCAGTATTTTTATCCTAGTGCATATTTACAAAAGTGAGAATGTACACTTGTGTTTCAAGTTGAATGTGTAAATTATTCTTCTTCACCCAAAGTTGTTGGCACTTTTACCTTCTGAACAACCTTTTCCATTTTTGTGAAAAATATAGTCAAGGATGCTAACTCTAGACTTACAAGTCCCCTTAGTTGACCAATTTCTCTTTTGATTTTCTCTCTTTAATCCATAAGCTATTTTAATTGGGAGTGTAGACTTTCAATTTGTACCCTTATAGTGCCATCATTATCTTTCACCAAATCATATACATTGGACACTTGAGTTATTTTTGATTCAATATAATTAGTTTGATCCTTTATGCTCTTTGCAGTGGTTGACCATTTTAGGAAAAACAAATACAAAACTTTGGCATCCTCTAAGAATTTTTGAAGACTTTTCATATTTTCTTATATCTTATTATGTGCCTTACCACATTTACTCGAGGCATCAATCATTATTTTTCTATTTATTTGTTTAGTTACCTTCTGCTCCACCTACTTCTTCAAATGAGATGAATGTTCTTTGAATGAATCCATTAGAAGCTCCATTTTTTGTGTGAGAGGCAGAGATGAATCTCTTTATGCTTTAGGAACTTCCTCCTAAATCATCTTTATTGCTTCCTCCAATAATTCAACACCCTCAACCTATTGCTGAAAAATATCTCGCCCTGTAGAGGAATGAAGTATATCTCCTAGTTGTAACTTGTGGAGAGGAGAAATGATAGAAAAGTTTACTTGTCCATAATGCATAGGTAGTTGTAACAATTACAAAGTAACCACAAGCTCAATTTGAATTTGTTGCACCAAGAACTCCTTGATCGAATCAATAGGTGAGGAGGAGGAAGACGTTTCCTGTACTTTCTCAATGCTTTCCCCTATACCAACCTTTACCCACTCCTCTTGCTTATCAAGATTAATTTTTTTCTCTATTTTTTGGAGGGGGATTATCTTTAAAAAAATTATGAATAGGAGATGCATTTCATTCATCTTGTGTCACTTGCTCTTCTTGAGGATTTTTTTTAGTGTTGTGCAAAGGAGATGTTGTAGAGTGGGGAGGAGACATGTATGGTTGCTCCACATTTTTAGCTTCTTTGACTTCCTCAAAATTTTTTATTTTTCATCTCTTCTATTTCTTTCTATATTTTGTCTCTATACTTCTCCTCCATGCTCATGAGGACATTCACCCTATGCTTTGTCCTTAGATCTAAGTTTATTTTTGAGAGATTTTAAATTTCTCTTCTTAGGAAATAAACAATCCAACCTTGTCAAGAGCTTGTTGTCTCAACTCTTCATCTAACTCTATGGCCTTTTCTCTTTTATTCCTTAGAGCTTGAGGAAGACTCTCTAATTTTTTTTCAATGATGTCACTAAGAGGCACATTGTATTTAATCATGTACTTGACTATTTCTTTCTCAATAGTCTTGTGATCCATAGGAGGCACATCCAGATTAGGTTTTTCTATTTCTTGTAGGATTCCATGACTCACAATCCCATTGAAAATTGCCTCCAATTGGAGATGCTCATGAGGAGGTGCCACTAGAGAAGTTTGTTTGGTCTTATTTTATTTCCTTTTTAGCTTAGAGGTACCTTCCTCTCCTTCTCCTTCCTCTTCAATTTCTTCTGTTTGAATCTTTTTTCTTTTGGAAGGTTGTTTAGGCCTTGCATGCTTCTTCTTTGTAGACTTCATCTGAGACAATGTTTCTGATGCAACTCTTCTTCGTGTGGAACTATTTTGAGTTGATGTCATGGTTTGTAGATCATTAACAATTTGCAAAATATGATATGATTGACCTTCTTGGAATTTTATCCAAGATAGTTTCCTCAGGGTCTGATGGAATTTTTTGTAGAGCCTTGGTAGAGGTTTGGGATGCCTTCTTGGTTAACTACAAAATTAATTTTTGAAACATATTTTATGTCCTCTTTTCATTAGAATCATCCACCTTTTTCTGGATTATTTTTTCCATGATTTCCCTATGTACCAAATCTTTATGCAAATGAATCTTTTGGATATTTCAAAAAAAAATCAACATAAGACTTGATTTATGTAGGTGAAACCTCATAAGGAAACTTTGGAATCCAAGAAGTTCTTGGATCCACAACCTCTATATAACAATATTCCTTGTCAACAAGAAAAGAGATTTCATCCTTATACTTCCTCACCATGTCAAAGGGAATTATTTTCCTATCTTGCATTTTTTCTTGCAGATTCTTAAATAATCCCTAATATGTCTAGTTACAAGCTTGTTTATCTCCAAATTATCCTCTCATGTGGTTTCTAATTTGTACGGAAACAAGAATGTGTTGTTGTTAGAATTTACCCTTAAAACTAGGTAATTCATTCAAAAAATAGAATGCTAGATAAATGATTAAGGACCCAAACATGAAGTTATTTCTAGTATTCTTGGTTCTCTTGAGATTATGAATCATTTTTTTCCTCAAAAAATCACAAATCAAAGTATTTTCCTTCTTTAACCATTTGGTACACAGTGTGGATTATGGTACTAGTTGCTAAACCTTCTCTATTTGTGTAGTATACTTTGTATGCAATTCCCATGGATGCATACTTAACCCTCAGATCAATTATTTCATTAATACTTAGGGTTCTCTTGTCAAAATTTTCCCTAGTTAATTATGTAACCCTCTTATTCTTGATTGCTTTAATCATCAGAACTAGTCTAGTAGAACATAAATAAATGGCAACCCTAGTTGCATATTGTTTTATCCAATAGGGTTTATCCAAGTAAATTAATTCATCATGGATCTATCTCAAGATAATTCTTTCCCATTCATGATTGTCACAAATTTTTGGGAAATCCTTCAACACATCTAACCCTTTTTCCACCACATTTGTAAACTTTGGTTTCTATTTGGTATCATCTAGTAGGGTTTGTTGAAACTCTTCAAACTTCATGTGATTAATTTCATTTATGATAGTGTGAATGTAGATTATCATGTCATTTGTATACACCATATCAAAATGTACTTTGGAGAATGCACCATCCTTATCCACCTCCATTACTTTGAAATGATACTTCTTGTATTTCAACCTTGGTTTCTTAGAAATATCAACCAATTGAGGAGTCACCATTATAATTTATTTTAAAACTTTAGAAACTAGGGTTTTATGAGTAATTTTGAAGAATAACTTTGTGTTTTGTTGTTAGGGTTTCACCTTCAATACAATTCTACTCAAATTCACAAGATATTTTGAATTCCTTCTTCTCTACTTAGCTCTTGATTCAAATGCTTTGATTTTGAATGAGCTTAGATTGTGAAAATGAAGCATAAGTAACTTGCATTTTCCATAAATTTCCACAATTAATGCACCTTTTCCTTGTTTGGTGAGTAGCTACCAGAGTGCTCTATGTCTTCATAGAGATCCAAATTCACTCTATAGTCTTTTGCATTTATAAAAAAAAATCTCTAGACATTTGAGGTACAAATTCAAACTTACTGAACAATCATTTACTTTAGACCATATTTTATAAATAAACTTGCATGCTATGATATTTAGCAATTTATCTTTTTTAGGGGGCTGAAATATTTTTTCAATGGTAGCTCCCCCTAAGCCAATGCTTTATCTCAATGTATCAGAGGTATTATGCACAATGCACAAGCATAGTTTCATCCTTCATCTTGTTGAACACACCCGAATACTAAGAGGGGGGTGAATCAATATCTTTAAAAATTAACCCCTTCAACATAATCCAAATTCAATCTTCTAACAAGATCAATAGACCTTAAACAAATCAAAAATAATAAAATATAAAGAAATGAACACACATGCACAAGATAACACCAAATATACATGGAAAACCCATGAAGGGAAAAATCACAGTGAGAAATCTCACAATATATGAATAAGATTACAATTTGTTTTAAGGCTCACTACCTAAGGAAGCACATTGCTACCTGAAGTACTTGCAAGCTAAGGCGTGCAACCTTTGTTGAATGCACAAGATAACTGAGGAGGGAGGTGAATTAGTTGTACATTAAAAAATTAAAACACTCATTAATATTTAGATCCACATCAACTTTAATAACCTTTAATCCATTAGAGTGATTTACATGAAAGAAAATAATAGAAACTAAAAAACATCAACACTATGCACAATAGAACACCATATTTATGTGGAAAACCCAAGAAAAAAAACCATGGTGAGGATTATCTCATAATATAAAGTATTTGCAACACCAAATACAATAAGCTCACTCCTAAAGGGATCACTACCCAAAATAAAGAAGGGCTCACTACTAGATTATAGAAAATAAGAATGAAGAATGTTATAGTGAGAAATCCATCTCAATGGAACAAAAAATCCCACCACAATATCACTAACACATTCACAACCTTTCTAAATATTTTTGACACCTTTTTCTCACAGCTTCCAATGGTATAACTCATCAAAGCTCACACTACACTTCACAAATTCACACTTCACACCACTACAATTTGTATCACACTCACTACTCACATTGTTGGATAGGACAACTGAGAGGGGGGGTGAATCAATTGTCACAGATTTAAAACTTAAATTCAATTATTGGAACTAACATATAAACTGATTAAGTGATTAACCATGAAATGCCAATGCACAAACACAATAATACCATATTTACGTGGAAAACCTAATGAGGGAAAAACCATAATTAGGATTGACTCACACTATAGAGAATATCAAAACCGATTACAAAAAGGATCACTACCTAAAGTAAGGAATCACTGACCAAACTCACTATCCACAGGGCTACAACCTAGATGGCTCACTTCCATAGAGCTACAAAATAAGAAAAAGAAGACTTGTTATAGAGAGACAACAATCCCAATGCAACAAAGGATTCCAACACAATCACAAATCCACTTGCATGAATGATAGAGTTTGCCTTCTGCTCACTACATCCAAAAACTCAACATTAAGCCTCGCACTGATCAACCACACACTTTTAGAATATCATCAAAGTCATGTCTGCTATTTCACTTATCTTCTTTTCTTATTTACAATTTTCATTACTAGCGCATTCTTTATTATACCATTCCCCAACTTTGAAAAGATGCAAATTCGGCCAGTAAAATTCAAATTCAAATTAGGTCAGCACCAAACATCCTAGGGTGGAATTAGAATGAGGGTGACCCAAACGCATGCTTCGTTGGGGCACATAATAGATCCAACAGGCTTAATCAACTTTGAATGTAGTGCTTGACACACGGTCGACCAAACCAGTGTAAAACACATAGATCAGTTAAGCTCGATGCTTCCAAATGCCGAAACCATCTTCAATAGGACTAGGGAAACATAAATATCGAACCATAAAGAGAAATAAAGACCAACAAAAATTATTTCAGACCTCAACCAAAACATAGCTCACAAGCACTGGACCAACAAACTCAATAGCTGACAACCTGCAATCTTCTTTTTATACAATTTTCTCAATATCCTCAACATATAGTAAATAATTAGCTGTCTGGTTAAATTCAATGACAACACTTTCATTCCTCTTTCTATTCTTGCAACAATCTCCCCCTTTGTCATTGATGGAAACACATGATGTGAAAAACCATCAAAGACACCTACTAGCTCTCAAGATTTTTCTTTTGGTTCTCCTCCTTAGAAGATCATCACCTGCTTTCCTCTCTCTTCTTTACATGCTATTTCTCTCCCCCTTTGACATCAATAGAAAAGGAAAAAAAATATATGTTCTTTGAAACTTCCTTTGACATGAAAGCAAAATACTCATAATGACAACACTTTAAAAACTATTTTCTCCCCTTGAGAGGTAGACACCAAAAACATCACTCCAAAAAGATATAACCATGAATCCACCAGGCTAATGAATCTTAGTTTGTAAAATGAGGGGCAATAACCCCTAGCTTATCCTAGAGATGCTCAAAATTATCTTTAGGAAGAGACTTTGTGAATATATCTGCAATCTGATCTTTTGTTGAAACATACTTGATTTTGACTTCATTTTCCATGACCTTCTCTCTCAAGAAATGATACTTGATAGATGTGTGCTTCATTCTTGAGTGCATTATAGGATTATTCAAAATGTTAATTGCACTTGTGTTATCACAGAAGATACAAATAGGATCATCATACCGCATTATGATATTTTTCAATTTCTGCTTCATCCATAAAACTTATGTACAACAAGATGCAACAACAATATACTTAGCTTTAGCAGTAGACAAAGAGACTAGATCTTTCTTCTTACTCAACCATGCCACTAATCTACATCCAAGAAAGAATGCACCACCACTAGTACTCTTTCTATCATCTATACTTTTGGCCCAATTTACATCTATATAAGCACTAAGTGTAAAATCAATATCCTTGGGATACCATAACCCATAATCTAGAGTGCCTTTCAAATATTTGAATATCCTTTTAACTACAGTAACATGTGTTTCCTTTGGATCTTGTTGAAATCTAGCCACAAGGCAAACCACATGCATAATATCCGGTCTAGTAGTAGTCAAATACAACAGTCCACCAATCATATATCTATACTTGCTCTGATCAGTCTTAGGTGAATCATCATCTTTTCCCAACTCACATCCAGCCACCATAGGGGTAATTACTAGTTTTGAACTGTCCATTCCAAATCTTTTCAGCATCTCCTTCACATACTTAGATTGTGAAATGAAAACTCCTTCCTTTGATTGATTAATTTTTAGCCCAAGAAAGAAATTCATCTTGCCAAACATAGACATTTCAAATTCTTTCCACATTTCTTTTACAAACATCTTTCACATATTTTAATTCTCTCCAAAGATAATGTCATCAACACACACAACAACAATCAGGATCTTGTCATTTCTTAGTCTTGAAGTATAAATTACCGTCTTATGTCCTTTGTTAAATCCTTACTGACTCAAGTAATTATCTAGCCTTGCATAGTAGGCTTTAGGAGCTTGCTTCAATCCATATAAAGCTTTCTTAAATTTGCACACCATATCTAGTTGGTATGTTAACTGAATCCTTTCAGTTGTTCCATGTAGACCTCTTCTTCTAGTTCACCATTCAAAATTGTTGTCTTGACATCCATCTGATAGACTTTGAAATCTTTATAAGCAACCAATGCCAAGAACATCCTTATAGCTTCCATTCTTGCTATTGGGGAAGAATTCTCCTGAAAATATATACCTTCTACTTGCGAGTAGCCTTTGCACACAAGCCTTGCTTTGTTTCTAACAACTTTCCCTTCTCATTTAACTTGTTTCTCAATACCCATTTTGATCCAATAATTTTTTTGTCTACCGAAATTCAGACCAATTCCCAAGTGTGATTCTTCTCAATCTACACAAGTTTTTCTTTCATTGCTTCCTTCCAATGTTCATCCTTACAGGATTCACTTACCGACTTTGGCTCAATCTCAGAGAATAAGCACAAATTTACTTCAGTAGCAACTTTTCTTCTAGTTAACACAACTTGTATCTTCTCTCCAATAATTCAAATTTCTGAATGATTCCTCAGTACATATTTTGGTGTCCTAGGCGACATCACTAGGGTATCTTCTACACTTTCATTCTGGTTTTCATGTTCATCTTTATCCCGTTCTTCCACAACTTCTTCTATTCTTGCACAATCATGTTCATCATACATATATCCATCAATATCAATAGAATTCTTTACTGTTTCATCAACCTTCACATTCGAGATTTCTACAATTTTCCTTAATCTTTTGTTGAAACATTTGTATGCCTTTCTCTTAGTAGAGTATCCAAGAAATATTCCTTCATCACTTATTGGATCAAAATTACCTAAAGTTTCCTCATCTCTTATGATGTAGCATTTTCTTCCGAATACCTTGAAATATTTGATTGTAGGGATTCTTCTATGCCATAGCTCATAGGGAGTCTTTGTACTATTTTCTCTTTCCCGAAATTGATTGAATACATATACAATAGTGTGAATGACTTATTTCCAGTAAACTTCCAGTAATCCAGCTTCAGTGATCATTGATCTAGTAGCTTCTTGAACTGTTCTATTTTTTCTTTCAATAAATCCATTTTGTTGAGGAGTTCTCAGAGAAGATATTTGTCTCTTTATACCATGCACTTCACAAAAAATATTGACCTGATAGGAGGTGAATTCTCCACCTCTGTCAGATCTCAAGCATTTAATCTTCAAATTCACTTCATTTTCAACCATAGCCTTGAATACCTTGAATCTATCTAATGTATATGGTATCTCTCTTAGAAATGTAACACATATATATCTAGAATAATCATAAGTTAAAAGCATAAAGTATCTTTCACCAAGTAGACTTCACACTCTCATAGGACCACAAAGGTCCGTATGAACCAAATCCAATAATCCAGTAGTAGATTGTTCTCTTGATTTGAAATGACTTCTTGTTTTCTTTCCGAAATGGAAAGACTTGAACACAACTGATTCTTTCCAAGTTATCAAAATTCATGTGACACATTCTCCTATGCCATAGCCAACTGTCATTTATCTAAGTCATAAAATATCATCCATCAGCACCTTTAAGCTGATAAACATTCCCTTTAGATTTCTTCCATGTAGCAATCAATGTTTTGGATCCTTTCCGGATCTCACATTTCTCATCCTTAAACACAAGATCATATCATTTTCTATACATTTGACCAACACTCAACAAATTATGCCTTAAAACCTTAACATATTAAACATCGTTAGTGTGATGCTTGCCATCAAAACTTATTGAACCTATCCCACATATTTTAACACCAGTAGCATCTCCAAACATAATCAGACCACCATCATATTTTCAAGTTTCAAAAAATTACTCTTATCACCAGTCATGTGATGTGAGCAACCACTATCAACTACCCAAAAATTCTTTTCTTGTTTAGCATGTAGGGCAGAGATAACCATACCTTCATCCTTCTCCTTCTCTTTCTCTTTCTTTGGAGGACTTTATTTTGATTGTCTTTCTGATTTAGTAGAAGTAGGTTCATCCTTAATCACCAAGAACAAGTATTCATTTTCATCTGGATCTTCATATTTTGAATCTTCATCTGAAATACTAGCATTCTCATTCACATAGTAAGCTCTGTTAATCTTCTTTCCTTTCTTCTTTTCCTCATAGATTTGTTTATTCCTTTTAGCTCTTTTTGGAACTTTGTAGCATAGTGACCAATTTCTCCACAATTAAAGTATTTAAAGGGATATTTACCTTCATCCTTACCAAAGCCTTTTCTCATTCTCCTTACAAAGTTAACTTCAATTTCATCAATTTTATCTTCATCTATATCTCCAATTTTTGTAGCTTTAAAAGCAATCTCTATTTTATCTCCACTTCTTAGATTCGACTTCCTCATTTCATAGGATGTTAAAAATACTAGTAGTAGATCCTTGGTACAAGTCTTTTAATCTATAGTTTTCTCAATGGCACACACCTTTTCACTGTAAGAATCAAGAAGAGTTTTGAGAATCTTCTTTACAATTTTGGTTTCATCTATAGTAGCACCAAGGGATCACATTCTATCCACAACCTCATCCAATCTCTATACATAGGCTTTAACATTCTTATCTTCAGACATGTGTAAAAGATCAAAATGTGTTTCTAGATTCTATAATTTTTCCTCTTTTACCCTTTCATCACAATCATGTGCTCTTTCTAAAGTATCCCAAATTTTCTTAGTTGTCTTCAAATTATTCACCTTTATCAACTTGAAATGTGCCAGACTATTCTTCAAGATGAACTTTGCCTTATTATTCGCTTCATGTGCTTTGATTTCTTCAGATGTACTTGGACCATTAGCAGGAGGGGTGTAGGGTTCCTCATAAGCTTTCTCTACATCAAATCTATAATACTCCAAATATTCTTCCATCAATACTTTCCAAATACCATAATTATTTCCATCAAACCTCGGATAATCATAGATAATTTTTCCATCCATCCCAAACCTTCCTCAAGTGGTTAAGCTCTTCACCAAGGAACCAAGATGATACCAATTGTTGGATATGACAACTGAGAGGGGGGAGAATCAATTATCACATATTTAAACCTTAAATTCAATTATCATAACTAACATATAAATTGATTAAGTGATTAACCATCAAATTCCAATGCACAAACACAAAAACACTAGATTTATGTGGAAAATCCAATGAGGGAAAAACGACGGTGAGGATTAACTCACACTATAGAGAATATCAAAATTGATTACAAAAAGGCTCACTGCCTAAAGTAAGGACTCATTGTCTAGACTCACTTTCCATAGGGCTACAACCTGGATGGCTCACTTTCATAAAGATACAAAAGAAGACAAAGAAGACTTGTTACAAAGAGACAACAATCCCAATAGAACAAAGGATTCCGCCACAATCACAGATCCACTTGCATGAATGATAGAGTTTGTCTTCTGCTCACTGCTATTGGAAACTCAACGTTAAGCTTCACATTGATCAAATGCACATAAATCACACACTTTCAAAGTAACATCAAAGTCGTGTCTGATCTTTCACTTATCTTCCTTCTTTTCTTATGTACACTTTTCATTGCTAGTGCATTCTATATTTATACCATTCCCCAACTTTGAAAAGATACAAATTCATCCATCTAACTTCAAATTCAAATTAGGTCGGTGCCAAACATCCTAGGGTGGAATTAGAATGAGGGTGACCCAAACACATGCTTCACTGGGACCCATAATAGATCCAACACACTTATCGACTTCAAATGAAGTGATTGACACATGGTAAGCCAAATTAGTGTAAAACACATAGATCAATTAAGCTCGATGCTTCCAAATGCCGAAACCATATTCAATGGGACCAGGGCAACACAACTCTCGAACCATAAAGAGAAATCTAGACCAACAACAATTCTTTTGGACCTTAGCCAGAACATAGTTCACAAGCACCAAACCAATAACCTCAACAATTGACAACTTGCAATCTTCTTTTTATATAATTTTCTCAATATCCTTAGCATATAGTAAATAACTAGTTGACCAATTGACATCAATGACAACACTTTCATTCCTCTTTCTATTCTTGCAACAGACACATCCTCCATCAACACAACACTTATTTATGTAGACACTAAAAAATGTTATAGGCCTGCGAACACTACTTTTCCTCATCAATTCCCCTTCTTCCCTACATAATTAAATAATTTTAAGTATTTGATTATTTCACTTTCCCCATTTTCTTCTTTGATTGATTAAATAAATTATATTTATTTAATTATGTCACTAATTAATCTTTTCATTCTATAGTTAAATAAATTCATTTATTTAATTATCTATTTTCATTTTTCCACTATAATTAAATAATTATTATAATTATTTAATTATTCATTAGCCTCTTCTTCTATAATTAAATAAATTTTATTTATTTAATTATTTTCCACTTTTCCCTCCACTAGTAAGTAATTATTTTAATTATTTACTAATTTTTCCTTTTTCCTCTACTTTTAATTAAATGTCAACTTTTCCTTTTCTTATATAATTAAATAAATGTTTTAATTATTTAATTATTCACTTTCCCTCCTAAAATAAATAACTTTATAATTATTTAATTTACTCCATCCACCTTTTTTTCTGTATGAAATATTACCTCTTATCTCAATTAATTTCCACCATTGATAAGGTTTTATTACCTTTTAATCTCCATCATTCATCCTTAACTAAACCCTATTTTTTCCCTAGCCCTATTTCCTTGATTCTCAAAACAATATCATCCATTGATCTTCATCATTGAATCATATCCCTTCATTCAAATTTAGTTTTCTATAAAAGAGACCTATCACTTTCATTTCAATGCTACAACCATAAAAACTATCTTCAATTTTTTGCTATCATTATCACTAGGCTTATTCTCTCACACTACAAATTTGAGGGAAAGAAATCATATAAAGCAAAATAGAGAAGAGCAATGAAGGTGATTCAACCATGGTATAGGAATTATTGGTAATATTGCTTTATTATTTATGCTTCTATGTTCATTTGTGCTTCATTGTTGGACTAGGGTCTTTAGGGTTTGAGTTTTATGAATTTGGTGGTTGGTACTATTGATTCATGCCTTTTCCCATGATTTTACCCTATTCTACAATTTATACCTTCTTCAAACTTGAAAACATTCTCTAAGGTTGGCTATGCACCTCAACCAGTCAATTCAAATTAGGTCAGAATCAAAACATTCCCACGATGGAAATGAATGAAGGAAAACCATTTCACACCTTAACTCAAACTTAAATCCACTCATACACGCCACACCACACTTCCACAATCACTAAATTAAATCTACAATTAGCGTAAACACTGAAGGTCAGCCAAACTTGGGTAAACACCATCAAACATTTAAGTAGATGCTTCCTTTGATCCAAAGCTGACTCACAGACATCAAATATCACTTGAACACATTCTATAATATTCCAGAAACACCCTAAAATCCAACAAATTCCTCCGAAACAAGTTTCAGTTGAAGAACAAACTTATCCTATTCACCCAAATAATATTCCACACACTACAACTCAAGAAATCAACTTGTGGAGCACCAAACCATGAAAAATTTCAACCAAAGTTAGATATGAACCTTATCAACACATTTCTAGAACTACAAAAACAAAAACCAAACTATAGAAAAATGTGGAGCAAAAACATTTCTCCTAGACACCACTGCAATACATACTTCAAATACTGGTGAACACATATTTCTTTGCACAATGATCCAAACCAAGCAATTATGAATATAAAATCTATGAACACCTCTGGTCAACATATTTGAACCACACAAGCAGATCTTCAACAAAAAATAAATGTGGAGAAAAACTAGAACTCCAATCTATATCCTAGAGCACCAGAAACACATTCTCATCATATTCACCACTTCCTCATTATCACCAAACTAAAGGCAACATAAAAACTCAACCAAACAACATTAACACACAAATGCTTATCAAAGCAACACTAGAGGTTGACACTAGTAACACTTACTAATGACAATATAATGAAACTAATCAAGGAAACATCACAACTTCTCAACCATCAATAGATTTCCAACAATCCCCAACAAAACTAGTTGATATTAATGACAAAACAAACATAATTTCATTGACATTAATGACAACACCAATTACTCATACTTACAACAATATCCCCCTTTGTCATTGATGTCAAGACATGATGTGAAAAACCACCAACAAGAAACACAACAAATCTGATCACCAACATATTACTCCATACCGACTTTTTTCTTTCTCTCTTTTACTTTCTCTCCCCCTCAACTTACTATTATTTTTCATATTATTCTCACTTACCCCTTTTACATCAATGGAAAATGGTATCACATTTGCATCACTTTCCCCCTTTGACATCAATCATACTTGTACCTTCTCATCACTGCTCTGTAACATCTTTTCCTTTTTACTGCTCCATATACTCCCCCTTACGATCACATAACAAATTGTACCATCCAACAACTACTGCACATATCCTTTGACGTAGTTGAAAAAGGAAAAAACCAACTTGCACCAACACTTACTCTCCCTAACTGCAACAACTAATAATGCCACTACCTGCTCCCCTTTAGAGGTAGCCTCCAATCATCAATCTAGAACAAAGAATGAATCTTGAAATCCACTCGACTAATGCATATCCTTATGAATCTAGTTCAAAGAAGGAGGGGTAATAACCTCTAAATTCTCCCAGAGATACTCAAAAGTATCCTTAGGAAGAGCCTTAGTAAATATATCAGCAACCTGAATCTTTGTAGGCACATACTCAAGATTTACCTCATTCTCTACAACCTTCTCTCTCAAAAAGTGATATCAGATTGAGATATATTTTTTCCTTGAGTACATCATTAGAATCTTTGAAATGTTAATATTACTCATATTATCACAGAATATATAAATTGGTTCATCATATATCACTTTGATATCCTTTAAGGATTGCCTTATCCACAACACCTATGTGTAGCAAGATACTGCTACATTATATTATTGCTCTACAATAGATAAAGACATCGATTCTTGCATCTTGCTTAGCCAAGACACCAATTTGCATCATAAAAAGAATGCACCGCCACTTGTGCTCTTCCTATCATCCTCATCCACACAACCTGCCCAATCTTCATCTGTGTAAGAACTCAAAGAAAAATTAGTATCCTTTGGATACCACAAACCATATTTTAGAGTTCCCTTCAAGTATCTAAATATCCTCTTCATTGTTGCAACATGTGTCTCTCTAGGATATTCTTAAAATATAGCCACAAGACAAACTACATGCATGATATCCAGTCTAGTAGCAATTAGATATAGCAGTCCTCCAATCATTGATCTATACTTTCTATGATAAACCTTAAGAGATTCATCATTCTTACTCAATTTACAACCCATAACCATACGAGTACATATCGGTTTAGAATCCTCCATTCCAAACTTCTTCAACACTTCTTTGACATACTTTGATTGTGAAATGAATATTATTATACTATTTGATTGATTTGTAGTCTAAGGAAGAAATTCATTTCCCCAAACATAGACATCTCAAACTCTTTCTGCATATTTTCTACAAATTTCTTACACATAGCTTCATTTACTCCAAAAAGTATATCATCAACATACACAACCACAATCAAGATTTGATATTTTTCAACTTTGAAATAAATATTAATATTTGTGGTACCTTTATTGAATCCTTGTTGTATCAAGTACTTTTTCAACCTTACATACCAAGCTCTGGGAAGTTTCTTCAGTCCATAAAGTGCCTTCTTCAATTTGTAGACCATATTCAGTTTTTCTGATAAGTGAAATACTTTCGATTGTTCAATATATACTTCTTCCAACTCACCATTCAAGAAAGTAGACTTAACATCCATTTGATAAACCTTGAAATCCTTATGTGGTGCAAAAGCCAAAAACATCCTGATAGCTTCCATTCTTGCCATTAGAGAAAATGTCTCCTTAGAATCTATTCCTTCTATTTGTGAGTAGCCCTTACACACAAGCCTTGCCTTGTTTCTTACTACTTCTCCATTCTCATTCAATTTGTTCTAGAATATCCACTTTTTTCCAATTACATTATTTTTATCTGGTCTTGGGACAAGTTCCCAAGTCTGATTCTTCTAAATCTGCATTAGTTCTTCCTCCATAGCTTTGATCCAATATTCATCTTTGCATGCTTTAATCATTGATTTATATTCAAATTTAGAGAGTAAACATAGATTTACCTATTCTTCATCCATTACAACTTTTCTTCTTATTAGAACACCTTTTATTTTGTCACCAATGATCTAATCTTCAAAATGATTATTTTGCACATACCTAGGGGTCTTGGGGATCCTTTCCAGAGCTTCTTCCTCTTCAATATGAATTTATTTATACTTACCTTCATCTTTATGATTTCTCTACAAGAGGACTCATCTTATTCATATCCATCTATCATCACTGAGTTCTTCTATAATTCTTCATCCACTTTGAAACTTGCACTCTCAAAAATCTTCTTCAGCCTCTTGTTTTAGCACCTGTAAGCTTTGCTTCTTGTAGAATATCCAAGGAAGATACCTTCATCAGATCTACTGTCAAACTTTGCTAAGTTCTCTTCATCTCTTCTAATATAGCATTTTCTTCCAAACACTCTAAAATATTTGACAATAGGGATCCTTCCATACCATAGCTTACAAGGAGTCTTTGCACTATTTTCTCTTGCTTGCACTTTGTTAAATATGTAGAGAATAGTATGAATTTCTTATCTCCAGTATACTTTGGATAGGTTTTCCTCTTTCATCACTATTCTTCTAGCTCCCTGAATAGTCCAATTCTTTCTTTCAACTAGTCCATTCTATTGAGAATTCCTAGTGGCAGATAAATGCCTCTTTATTCCATGATTCTCACAGAAGTTGTTAAATTCATTCGAGGTGAACTCTCCACCTCTATCAAACCTCAAACACTTGATTTTCATGTCTAGTTCATTTTCAACCATAACTTTGAATGCTTTAAACATATCTAGAGCTTTTGATTTTTCTTTGAGAAAATTAACCCATGTCATTCTAGAATAATCATAAATCAATAGCATGAAATACATGTCACCTTGAAGACTTATTACTCTAGTAGAAACACAAAGTTCTATATGCACCAAATCCAACAATCTAGTAGATTTTTATTTGACTTTGAAACTTCTTCTTTCTTGCTTCCCAATCTGGCATTCCTTGCAAACAACATTGATGGGCTTTGTAATCTTTGGAAAATCTCTCACAACTTGAACTGAACTAATTCTCACTAGGCTATCAAAATTGATGTGACACATCCTTCTATGCCATAGCCAACTTTCATTAATTTTAGTCATAAAGTAAAGACCATTAGCACCTTTAAGCTGATAAATTTTTTATTTTATCCTTCCAACAACAACCATAGTTATAGAGTCTTTTTTGATCTCACATCCATCATCCTGAAACATAAGATCATATCCTTTGCTACACATTTTTCCAACACTTGAGAGGTTATGCCTTAGACATTTGACATAAAGAACATCATTTGTATTATTCTTTCCATGAAAACTAGTTGAAACTTTTCCACATATCTTAGTAGATGTATCATCACCAAAATTAACAAGACCTCCATATTTTTCAATTTTAATAAACTTACTTTTATCTCTGGTCATATGATTTGAGCATCCACTATTAATAATCTAGTATTTCTTCTCTTCTCTAGCATGAAAATCAGTCACCATAGAATTATGACCTACTTTCAAAGAACTTTCCTTCACACATATCTCAGAGTTAGATTCAAATTTTATATCCATGAACAAGAATTCACTACCCTCATCATCCCCATAGTTTGATTCATCATCCTATATACTGGCATCTTCTCTAACATAATAACTTTTCTTAATTTTTTTACCTTTGTTCTCCTTATTCTTATCATTTAAAGATTTGTTAGGACATTTTGAAGCATAATGACCTATCTTTCCACAATTGAAACATTTAAAAGGTAACTTACCTCCATAATTTCTAGTACCCTTTTTTATTCTCCTCATAAAAAATCATTCTACATCATCAAGATCCTCTTGATCTGATTCTTTAGTCTTTTCTGTTTTTCCATCCTTGAAAGTAGACTCAACTTTTGCATTAATTGAACCAAATCTCTTAATTCAAAAGTAGATAAAGTGAAAAGTAGCTAACTTATAGAGTAATTATTTAGATTTTGAAATTCCTCAATAGCATAAACCTTATGACTATAGGATTTAGGTAGAGTTCTCAGTTCCTTCTTTACCACCTCATCATCTTCAATATTTCTACCAGGCTCTCTAATGGAATTGACAACTTCATCCACTATCAACATGTAGCTTGTAATATTTTCATCCTCTAACATCAAAATATTTCAAACATGATATTTAGATTCTACATCTTAGCTTGCTTGATCTTATCATCTCCTTCATAAATGCTTTCCAACTTTGACCAGATTTCTATAGCAGTTTTTCAGATTCAAAATTTTCACAAGTTCAGTATTAGAAAGACCACTTAAAAGAGAATAACTTTCTTTACCATTTTTTCATAGGCCTTGATCTCATCATTAATAATCAAACCATTTGTAGGCATAGTGTATCCAGTCGCAATAGACTTCCAAACTCCATATCCAAGAGATACCAAAAAACCTTCCATCACCATCTTCCAAAAATGTATATCTAATCTACCTCAAGCGATTAAGCTTTCTTCCAAGGAACCTGACTCTGATCCCAATTGTTGAATGCACAAAACAACTCAGAGGGTGGATAATGAGTTGTACATTAAAACATCAAAACCCTCATTAATATTTAGATTCACATCAACTTTTTTGGTGTAATTAAAAGTGTTGTACCTTGTCCTAGGTCATGATTACACCTTATTTAAGTTTACTTAGGGACCACATAGGAGGTGGTTGGAGCATTTACACTTTTGGTGGACTTATCATATTATTACTTTATCACATCCACCTTTCATGGACATATCATGTGATTACCTTTCCACCTTTAGTGGGTGATCCACCATTTGTGGTGATTATCACATTATCACTTTTCCACTTTAGGTGTAGTGATAGATTTTCATAGTTGTCTCATGTCATAAGATTATGAGACTTGTCATAATATTATGTCCTTCTATGTACTCACCTTAGCTATATAACCAAGGGGTCTCCTATGTACTTTTTCTCATTTTATTTGCATCATTGGCATAATACAATTTATTCTTGTCATATTGTTTCTATCTCTCTTATGCTTGTTCTTTCTTTAGGCCTCTAGATCTTGGGTGGCTATCTTCATAGCCAATTATTACAAGGTATCAGAGCTATTGGAGTGCCTTTGGATTATCATTTTGGGGAGATCTTGAGTGCAATCTTGTATTTTCATGATAGAAATACCAGATTCTAGGGGGGTTCCATTTTTGGCCTTGTATTGTAGGTCCATTTTGGGAGCTTGTTTCATTAGATCCGAGCTCACCATTGCATCTGGAGTGTCTGAGATAGTCAAATTTTCCTTTTGTTTCATCCTAGTTGGAAATTAGAGGCCAAATCTACAAGGGTTTGAAGATTGGAGGTGGTTGCTAGATCCAGGAGCTAGCTACCATTTTAGAGCATTTCTTGCCAAAAAGGACATCGAAATCACATTCAGAAGGGCCAAAAACCCCTAAATTGACTGTCAAATTTAGACAAAGTTGTCTATCGAGGGAAAATTTTTTTTGCAGGCTGAGCCATACGGCCTAGCCATTATTATAGTTGGGTACAATTTTTATTTTAATATATATATATATATTGTATATTCTACAAAGATTTCCTTTTAAAAAAAGGAAAAAAATATCAAAAATATATATATTCGTAGATATTTTGTTTGTAATTTTTTTTTTTCAAAATAAAAATAAAAATAAAAAAGGTTTTTTTAATTCTGCGATATGCAGACCATAGACTGTACCCATGGGTACCATGGTGGTACAAAGGCCTACATCTAAGTCATGTGGTGGGTCGTTATTTTGCCATCGCCCCTAGCATTCCCACCATCTGGCAGTGACCGGTTTAATAAACTGGCATCGGTTTCTTACAACTCCAATGACCTTTAAAAAATACTTGATGACAACATTAAATTGGTGATAGTCTTTCAAAACTGGTGGAGAAGGTCAAATCGATGGCATCAAAATATTCTTAAGAATATTCTGTCAGAAAGATTCTGGTATGACGATAGAATATTCCATCCACATCATGAGAATATTTTGGTTAAGGAGCGATGACGATTGTGATGAGAAGATGGCCATCAAATTCAAGCTCGTGATTTATTGATGTCAGCACTACGTCAACATCTTTTTGAAAAATCAAACCCCCACTCCATTGAGATTTTCAGTTTTACAGATCAACTTTGAAGGCTTATATCTTGGTCATTTTGAGGCCTCTTTTAGTGCTTTTTTTTTTTAATTTGGGCAATTTTTTTGTGTACTTCATAGTAGTGCAATAATTTTCTAATTTTGGTGGATAGATTTACTAAATTTTTTTAGTTTTTCAAATTGTACTTGTCCAATCCTCATTTCTGCAACTTTCGAGGCTTTGTTTAGCCTCATACAAACTCCTTTTTGTTGATGGTCAAAAGTGCACAACAACATAAAATAGAATATCTCTACCCTATTTCTCTTGAAAAAGAAAGATAACATATAGTAATCTAACTCCAAGGTCATGGTAGTTGGTTCTCAACTATACTAATGTTACTCACTAGCCAATGTAACCGTAATATTCAAGGGGCATTTGTTGGTAATAAAGAACACAAACTGCATCCGATTAAATAACCTATGTTTGAGGGGGGGGGGGTAAATAAACAAAAAAAGATAGATCAAGGCATAGAACAGTGAAATATGAATAAAAATTCTCAATATCCAGACATGCATTCCCACAATGAGTGTTTCTTCAACAGACCAAAAACCACATGATGTAATCCATAGAATAATCTACACCATTACATACATACATAGTGCTTAATTCAATTACCACAACCATTCACAAAATGACGTTGAGATTTAAAATAGATCACTCACTCATTGCTAAAACATAGATCAAATAGACATGTAGTAATTCCATTCATAGATAATTAAATTAAATAATGTTGAAATCCAATTTACCCTATTGATTTACATCAAATAGAAAACATTTAGGCACAAAAACTCACTCGCATACAGATTGATTATGATTCATTAATCTTATCACAAAGATTCACTTCCAATAATAACATAAAAACCATATAAAATTGTAAAAAGTTATTTGATTTCAATTTAATTTTTTTAAAGTATCTTGCTACAACTGTGAAAAATCCAAAACTATAATTCCTATCTTCTATCATATCAGGTGGCTAATCCTTCTTCAGTCAGCCGAAGTTTACAAAAAAATTCCCAAAAGTACATATAGGCCTTTCATGCATAAGTTTCTCTCAATCAAAGACCTAGATCCACAAATCAAGGAATCAAAATTGTATGCAGGAAATCAACTAATTTTAGTTCAAAAAGTGATTACCCTGCTAACCAAAATCTGATGCCCCAGGAAGAAGATAGAATTGGCAGATGGGAACCTTTAGTTCAGCCTATGTCAAAACCCTACAAAGTAGGAGAGAGGAGGAAGTTGTATGCCAAAGAGAGAATGTTTTGCTGCCAGCTCACCCCTGCATTGCCTACTCAAGGAGATACTCATCATAACTAGAGAACACTTTTTGAAGGATGTCCACATCAGGTCCATCTACCCAACTATCCTCAAACTTGGTTCTCTTCAATTCTACTGAAGAAAATTATTGCATATCTTTCAATTTGATTAAGTCCCTCCTGGAATCTTTTATCTCCTCTTTGATATCCATGAGCCTATCCAACAAAAAGTCTTCTCCAACATCTCCTTTTTGTATTACTTCCTGAAATCTACTACTCCACTTCTCCTTTAATTTATCCAAAGGAATGCCTTCCTTGACCAGAATATCCACATTGACTATAATAGCCACGAATACTTCTAATTCATCAATTTGTTCATTTAAATCCTTACAAGCATCTTGAATTTAATCCTTATGCTTATAGATGAAGTTCGATCTGAATTGGATTAGATTTAGAGTCCTTTCAAGGAAATCTGCATTATCCTCTTCAAGGATTGACTACTCCAAGAGAGTTAACTTTGGTATCTTTTTGATGTCCTTCAACTTCTTTGCATATTCTCTGTATTATTCCTCCTATTTATCTAGGGCTTCAACATGATCATCTCTGCTATCAAATCAAGTTCCTTTTTATGAATTTCAAAACTATCTACCAAAACTTCACCAACCTCCAGATTGAGCCTATCAATCCATTTGTCAAGCATCCCTAACTTACTCCTCATATGAACTAAATCATCAAATTCCCTCTTTCTCAATAGGATTGGGGTTTACAGAGCAGCCCCTTGTTGAGACAATGGAGTGGAGACATCCCTCAAGAATTTATGTAACTAATCCAATTGGGCCTTAAGTTCATCTTTCCTTTGCTTATCCTTGATCATCTTAGACTTGGTGGAGGAGGCTACAATATCAATAGGATTCATTTGTTGGTTCTTTGTAGGTCCTAATTGGTAATCAGTTACCTGCATGTACTCTCTGTCCTTATCTACCACTAGAATTGCACATTCAACAATAAATTCTCCTGCATCTGTGAGCTTGGTAGAATGCAAAACTCTAGCATTTTTCTTGGATCTCTCCTTCTCTTTTACCTTCATCATCTCATCCCAATTGAGAGGTTGAGGTTGAGCTATTTTTTTCTTCTCCAAGTCAAGTTTCAACCATGTTAGAGCATTATGGGTAGTGGCCACTTGTGAAGAGGCAGTAGTGATAGAAGATAATGGTTGCAATATGGTAGCTTTAGGTTGAGAATCAGCCTCATGCACATTTTGTTGTTCCCTTTGTGCAACTCTCTCAACTTCTTCTTTATCTTTCTATTCCTTCAACCTTTTATCTTCCAAATCCTTCTTCAAATGTTCCTCCTCTAACCTTCTTTCCTCAAGCATTTGGTCTCTTTTCTTTTCCAACTCTTTGACCTTGTCCCATACCTCTTTCTATTTTTGTTAATGCTTGGAAAGATCTTAAGCTTCCTTTTCCATTTGTAGGCATTATTCTTCTTCCATTTTCTTATAGGATTCTTCAATAGCCTTGAACTTAGCCTCAAGGGCTTCTTTTTCTCTCCTTTTCCTAGCTTTTTCCTCCTCAAGATCATGAATTTTCTGCACCATTTCCAATTTGTCATTCTCTTCCTTAGTTTTGAGTTCTTGCTCCTTTTGTTGTTGTTTCTTAGCCAATTCATCAGCTTTCAATTTAGCTTCTAATTTTTGTTGTATGAGTAGTGCATCAGCTTGAGCCTTTGCACCCATCTCCTTCTATTTAGGCAATGCCTCAACTTGTGCCTTAACCTCTGATTCTTGTTGCTTTGCTAATTCCTCGATCCATGGCTTATCATTCGCAAATAACTTCCACTTCTCCTTAGGAGTAAGAAAATTCTCTTCCTCAAAATTTTGGGTAGATGCATCTTTCTCCATATCACCATCAAAATGTGTCCCTTCTAAATCTATGTCAATGTCATGAATTTCAATCTCAATCCCTTTTCCTTTTAGTGTGTCTGCTTCTTCATGAAGACTACCCGTAGTTATTTCCTCACTAGGTTCTTGAGGGAGAGGAAATTGAAAAGAGGAGCCTTCTCCAAATGTTGCAGTCTCCGCAACCTGTGCTTCAAGAGCTTCTTCTACAGGTATTTTAGGAACAATATCCCCTCTAGTGACGGGAGGAAGATACTCCAATTTCTCCTTGGGGGCTACTCTCCTTTTGGTTTTTTGGTAACCCTTGGTTTCCCTGACTTCCCTTTCCTTTGAAGTTTGAGCAGGTGGTTCCTTTATTCTCAACACTACCCATTGGATACTCCTATCCATTATTGTTCTAGAAATATGTTTAAAGTCAATAAACTTTTCTTCCTCCTAATCGATTGGATCTAAGCCATGGATGCCTAAATTTGCTGCTTCATATCCTGGGTCTAAAATCACACCATCATCTGATAGTGTGTCAAAAATATCTTCTTTCACGCCATACTCAATCATCTATTTGACAGTTAACCTTTCATAGTTTCTCTTTCTCACATAAAAGTCATCCTACAAATCATACCAAAAATACTCTAGCAAATTATAATGCCTCTAAAACATGGAGGAAAGTAAATTATTCATCTTCTTCTCTAGATCGAAGTGCTTTCGAGACGTATAGAGTCCCAACTTGAAATAGCTCAACTCTTCATATATTTCTTTTGTAGCTATATTGTGAAGACAACAATACTCTCCCAACTTCATGGGGAACTTATGACACCCCGATTTATGCTTGATATTGAACTTTGCATTAACTCCCAATGCTTAGTATACAAACTCCATGAGGACCATTCTATCAATGCAACACCTAGGGAGTAGGTGAGGATTTCCATTAAACCCTGATAACCTAAAGTAGGTGAACTTGGGGTTCTGGATATACTAGTGTCCCCATTGAACAATGCATGCCATGGACTCCCTACTTAGTTTGAAACCTGCATCACTAGTTAACTTATTAATGATGACATACAAAAATGCATCTTTAACTCTCCTATAATGCTCCTCTGATTTCTGCAAAGTCAATTGATCATAGTGGTTCCACACTTTCTGTTGTCCAAGAGCTTCTCACAACACTCCTACTGCATTTAATCTTGGGAAGATAACCATCCTTGTAGGTACATAAATGACATAAGATGTCATATAGAAGGTCTTTGTTTTCCTTAAATTTATCATCTGATTGTGCAAAGTATCAAACAAAATCATACACCATTCAAATTTATGTCTACCATCAAATATGACTTCAATAAATGGGACCATCCACTCCTTGAAACATATAAAATCCTTTTTCATAAATACTCCACTAAGCATCAAGATTAAATCATCAAACTCCTTGAAATTCCCTCTTTTGGGCTGATCAGGCATTTTTGTCAAAGATTTCTTTGCAGTCCTCAACCACTTCCTATTCATGTGATTCTTGTTGATATCCTTATTCTCAATGAATCTTTTCAATGCATGAGCCTCTGTCAATATCTTTGGATTCTTGGGAGCAGATGCATGGAACATCAACCTCATCATTTGTGGGGATAAGTGAATTATGAAATTCCCTTGCTGATCCATACATTGCCTTGACACAAAATTATATGCTCCTCCTGCAACTAAGATTAGCTTTGGACATTAGACTAAAAGAGGAAAAAAAGTAACATGGGCAATTCCTGATTGAACTAGCCTCTCCGTTCTTCCAGTAAGTTGTTTTGAAAAAGTCTCTTCAATCAGTTCTTCAAAATTGAATATCCCTAAGTTGGTGTCTGTGATGTCTGCCAACCCAAAGTCTAGCTTGCTAGCTATGGGAGTGATCATCCAATATTTATACCTCATTGTATAAGGTAGTTGTTCTACCTTTATCTTTTTAGGCTTTACTTGTTTATAACTCTCAGCTACTTGACCTTCCATGTGTGAAGTCCTTGCAAACGCTGCTGACATCATTTAATTCGTGCATTGACAACTCAGGATTAGATCCATGGAAAGTATAAACCAGTATTAGAGAATGCACCTTCCCTGTTACTCTGTGCTTCTTCATGTAGCCTCTTCATACTTAGAAAAATTACACATTTACCAGAGGTAGGATCAAGATAGAAACATCACTAGAAAACCTCCAAGTATTTCCTGGGTCTAGACCAGGATTGCGAATGGAATGGGGTTTGAATAAATTGTATACTAAGACCGGGACCAGAATCAGAATGGTTACCGAGACTAGAACCGGAATGGAAACCAGACTTGACACATTAGGAAGTTCCAAAACCCGTGATCACTTCGCTTCCCCATCCGCCAAGTTAAAAAGTGTTGGATAGTCCAAAGTACAATGGAAGTGGGTTCAAAACTGGATCTGACATGTTATGCAGATAAAGGTTTATGGATAGAACCTTTCCTCAATCCGGTTCTGGCCATGTTCTCATATGACAATATCATCAAAAAATTCTAAATTCCCATTATGACTTTTGCAACAAGGTCACCTAATAAGTTGAGAAGGCTTAAAATAAATGCATAGACCTAATCCTCATACAACCAAGAGGAAACCTAGTGACTAGGGCACAACTTTTAAAATGACGCAAACGTGAAAACCCTTGCCCATTCGAACCTGACAACCTAAGAAACTAGGGCATCAAAAACCCTACTTGGAAATGATCGAGTTATCATTCGATAAGGACGGGGAGCTATGTAACATATTGAAGACTATAAATAAACCTAGAATCCCACTTAAAGGAACACCCTAAACCCTAGGGCATGATGGTACGAATGTGAGCGAATGTGAAAATGACCGCAAAGAACAAAACAAATAAAAAAAAGATAAACACAAAGAAAAAAAGAGACAAAAAGGAAAATAAAAACAAAGAGGAAAAGTCACAACAAGGAAACAAACAAAGATTTGAGGGTAAAACCCCCGAATCATGTGAAAACCAAAAAACCAAAACAAAAGAAATGAAAGCAACAAAGAAGAACACCTACGTCAAAAAGCTACCCAACAGGTTGGCACTCGATCCAAATCCTCATGCAAATGCTTGATCTTTGATGAAATCGTACTCCTCTGCTCTGGTTCGATATTATTGTTAAAAACAATAATAATAACCAACTAATTAACCTTAATTAAAGTTAAAATTAAATCTCGTATGTGTGAGGAGCCTAGAATTAATGCCATTAATGCAGTAGGTTAGGCGCAGGATCATGATGGGAACATGCACAAAAATATCGTGCAACTGAAGTAGAGTGGAAAAAACAAAACAAGAAAGTGGGAGCAAAAGCGAGATCAAAATTGATCAGGGAACTTTTGTAAAGTTCTAGGTTTGGTTCCAGTTCTGGTTTTGGTTCCACTGAAAGACAAAAGATAGAAGGAAACAAATAAAAGAAGACAACAAGACCGAAATGAGATCGGAAGAACCGATCCTGAGAAAAAATGAATAAAAGACAATGATAGAGGCGAAGGCAGTATGGGAACCAAACCCGTAACTTTGTCCAAGTTTCGAGTTCAAGATCTATTCCGAATCTGGCCCCACAAAAAGAAAACAACATGGACCAAAAAAGGAAACATATGAAGAAACCAATGGGAGCAGGATCGAAACTTAGTTAGGAAGTTAAACTCAAATGAGTTCCAAGTCAATATTTAATTCCAGTTTCGGTTCTGCTAGAGCAAAAAGAACAAAAAATAAAGACTTGGAGAAAAAAACAACTCCAAAATATTTGTTGAAAAGACCTAAGGATAGGAAACAAAGAGGGGGACTCCTTTTGACCAAGGCAAAATATGGGGTGGTTATGCAGGGCATAAAAAATGGTGACTCGGCTGGGAAAATGGTTTACCCATTTTCAAGATACCGAAGAATTCAGTCACCCAGAACTTCTAGTTTATGAATCACGTTAAGTTGAATAAGGTTAGATATACAGAGTAAGGTTGAGATGGAATCTAAAATGTATGTCCTCATGAATTTTTTTGAATCTGGGTGTGTGCATACATGGTGCATCTTTCTTTATAAAATATTTCTCCACCCTTGAACAACTATACCTAAGATCCAAGCTACATAGGTTGAATCCTTCAACTATCATGCAATGAAGTCCTGGGCATTGCTCCGTTGCCAGATAAGCATCCATAGCCCTTGAGGAGATACCTGTAGTTCTCTTAAAGCATTTCTCTACTGCTAGACAAATTTCCATAGCCCCGATAGAGATACTTGATTCGCCCATTTAGTATTGAGTTTACCTTTCTCCCTTCTCTCTTTTTTTATATAGGATTTACTTGTGGAATTCTTTATTGACTTTTCTCAATACTCAGATGTAATTGATCTGAAATGTGGGTTGAGAACTACAATGGACCTCATGACAGTCTTGGGAGTCAAATTTTTTACTTAAATCAGAGATACAACCACCCTGAGATAAATAGTCATTTTACTTAGGTGGATGTTTATCTATTTTGTAACAGACTTTAATCATAGTTCATGAGATTATTTACAATATACCTTATTCTTAATAACTTTTCAAACCAGTGTTGAAATAATCATAAGACATAAGCTTAGAATGAAATATTTCAACAGATGTTCCTTGAAAATACCTAAATCAATTTCTCTCCTAGTGCCTGCAACATACTTTGAATAACAACCCCTTATCTCGAAATGGATAGAAATGAAGGTCCCCAATGAACAAGACAAAATAGAAAGAACAAAAAGAAACAAAGGAAAAGAAACAAACAAATCACCCAAAAAGAACAAATAAATGCATATAGTATAGTCATTAAAAAAATCAGACCTTTATGAGCCAAAGTAATGTTTAAGAAACTAACCATTAACGAGAAATGGAATAGGTTCTCCTATCAAGGTACTCAATCGGAGAGAATTCTCACCTAGTGTCTCAGCTATTTGATATGGACCCAACCAGATTCTATCAAAATTTTGGTAGTCTCCCTTTTTCTCTTTAGCTTTATCCCATAGTAAAACTCGATCTGATATCCTAAAGTCCTTTACCTTGGCCCTCTTGTCAAACTAGAAATTGATGACAACTTGGTGTTTGGAGAATTGCTACAAAGCAATGTCTCTTTGTTCTTCCATTTTTAGCAAATTGGTTAGTCTAACCTCGATCTGATCATCCTTCATATAGAATTCTTGCATGAATTTGAGGATAGGTATTTGAAAATGGATTGGGAAGACTAGCTCTTGGCCATAGACTAGCTTAAAAGGTGAATTTCCTAGGGTGACTTTGATTTGAGTTTGATTTTCCCATAAGGAAAATCTTAGTTGGGTGTGCCAGCCCCTAGGATTGTTTTCTAGAAATTTTCTAATTACTCGTAACAGATTCTTGTTGGTGGAATCAACTACTCCATTTACCTAAGGGTAGTAATTAGACAAATAATTTAAAGTAGTTTTGTGTTCATAGGCCCATTGAGTGAATTGAGCTAAAGAGAAAGAAAGGCCATTATCACATACTAGGGCGTATGATACTCCAAACCTAGTTGTGATGCTTTTAGTAAAAAAATTGATAACCACGTCTGTGGTGCTGTTCTTGCAAGGTTGAGCCTCGGTCCAACACATGCAATAGTCAATTGCTGTCAGGATGAAGTTATGACCTATAGAAGAGTTTGGATTAATGATACCTGCAAAGTCTAGTTCCCATTGAGCGAATGGTCTTACCTCGTACACAGGTTGTAAGGGAATCACTTGATTTATTTCCCTAGATGAAGAGGTCTTAAATGTGTGACATGTCTTGACATGTTGGTGTGCATTTTGAAACACGTGGGGCCAATAGTAACTTGATCTAAAAATCTGATGAGCCAAGGCACTTGTTGATCCATGCCCTATACCATGTTTACCAAGAAATTCAATTATAGCATGTTTGGCTTCTTGCTGATCCAAACAACCTAGGTAAACTCCTTCAAAATTTATTCTATATAGGGATCCTCCTTTGAGCATATAATGAGCACTCTTCATCCTCAATGCTCTCCTCTGAGTAGAATTCATCCCCTCTAGACATCTATTATTGAGGAGGAAGAAGATCAAATCTATGTACCAGGGATCCTTGGTGAATGACTACACTGTGTACTGTTGGCAGGTGATACTTTTGTCAACATCCATCATAGCCTTTGATAAGCCCTATCCTCAGATGAGCTTCATTGGATGAATTTATAAATCAAACTCCTATAAAATAGTCATCCATTTTCCTCTTCTCTCCCCTAACTCGCTCTGCATAAGGAGGGACTTCACAATTGGATTAGGAAATATGGTGATAACCTGAATTTGAAGAATGTAGTGCCTGAATTTTCTTACTACTCGAACCAATGCAAAGGCCTACTTCTCAAGGGGCGGGTACCTGACTTCTACATTTTTAAATGGGGAGCTCATGAAGGCAATAGGCCTTTCCTCTCCTTGACCTCTTTGTTGTGTTAAAACAACTGGACATGAATGGTCAGATGCAAAAGAATAGATATAGAAGGGCTTTAGGTAATTTGGGCTAGTCAAGATCGATGCGTCAGATATTGATTGTTTAATTTGCGAGAAATAATAGTTAGCATCATTGCTCCATTCTATTTTTTCAACTTTTCTCATCATCTCGTTAAGAGGTTTGAAAATTTCTACAAACCTTGTTATAAATTTTCTCACAAAATTAATCCTTTGGAAGAAGGATCTCATCTCTTTTTTACTTCCTAGCATTGTTAGCTTTAAGATGGCTTCAACTCTATCAGGGTCTATAGATATCCCCTTTTCTAATATTACATGGCCTAAGAGTTTCCCTTTAGAAACTCCAAACACACATTTCTTTGGATTAAGGGACACTCTATAGATTATACATCTTTTGAGGACTTTTGCTAAATCTGTAGCATGTTCCTTTCTATTTTTTAAGAAGATAGTTAAGTCATCTACATAAATGATGATACACTTACCTATTAGATCCTTGAATGCTACATCCATTGCATGTTGAAAGGTAGCTCTAGCGTTGATAAGGATGAATGGCATCCTCTGATAAGAAAATGTGCCCCACTTGGTAGTGAAGGCAGTCTTCATTTTGTCCTAATGACTGACAAGCACTTGATTATACCCAAAATAGCCATCCAAGAATGACATCATCTGGGATATGTTTACCGTTTGTAATACCTCATCAAGAGAAGGAAGTGGATAGTTATCTTTCTTAGAGGCCTTATTTAGGTTCTTGAAATCAACGCATAACCTGATTTCACTGCTTTTCTTTCGCATCAGAATGAAGTTGGTGACTCAAGTGGAATGTTGTACTGGGAAGATTATTCTTGCAAATAGAAATTTTTGTACCTCCTTTTGAATTAAGGGCTCAATCAAAGCATTCACCAGGCTTTGTTTTTGATGAAAGAGCTTGGCTTCTGGCTTCAGAGGTATGGTGTGTGTGATTACCAAAGTGTCAAAGGTCTTTAAATATTCATACCCCCATGCAATGGCTGCAATGTCCTCTTTCAAAACTTTAATTATTTTCTCTTTAATTTCCTCAAGAAAAGTTTTTCCTATAAGGACATTCCTTTCAGGACCTGAATGGGCAAGATTAATAGATTCATATTTCCCTCCATCACTTTCTGTTGGCACCCTTTGACGAGCCTGCAGATTAGAGTCGAATATTCTTTCTAAAGCTACCATCCCCTTTGGAATCCTGTTACTTTTCAAATCTAGTATTCCTTCTGTGTCACAATTCTGAGGATCCTAGTCTCCCCGATCTGTTTAGGCACATCAATTATCTATCCTTCGAAGTCACCTAAACTTTCCAAAAAGATGAGTATATGTTGGTCGTTATCAAATATCTAAAAATTCTGGACGTTATTCGAGACAACTAGGATTGAGACTAGTTCAACTGAAAATATTTTTAGCTTGGAGTCCTACATAGGCTCCAAGGTGCTAGCAGTAATGACTAGGCCACCTACAATCTGATTGTTTTCCCTAGGAATCAAAGTGATCCCAAAAGCATCAAAATCTTCAATCAGATTCCAAATTTTGTTTCTGTATGCAACCAATATTTTTTTGTGACTAGTATACTAGTTGTAGATGTGTTTGATAATAACTTCATAATCCCCTATAACCGTGAGAGCTGTGAACTTATTTTGATGAGCAAACATGAGTCCCCGAGAAAGTGCTTCGTATTCAACCACATTGTTTATGCAGCCAAACTACAACATGCAAGATGCAAAGTAAGTCTTCCCTTTCGGGTTGGTTAATTCAATCCCAAATCCACTTCCTAATTTGGATTTAGAGCCATTAAATTTAAGACTCCATAATTGATCTAGAGCTGGGAGTTCTTTCTTCTTTGGGATGATAGGTGATGACTTGCTTGAAATGTGTGGTGGCTCAGACTATTGTTGGCCACGAAGATTTAAAGGTGACTGGGGGCAAGGTTCAGTAGAAGATTCACCTATATTCAAAACCTATTCAAAAATTACTTCTTGAACATTTCTTTGTATTAGATCACAATCAAGTACATCTTTCATCAATTCCTTAGGCATTGGAAGGGTATTTAGGGTGGGTGTAATAGAGAAAGACTGAGATGCCTCAGTCTCTTCTAGGATTTTAGAGCATAGGACTTGAGTCTACTCAAACTAGTTGGGGGTGTTATTGGGTGATGTTCACAAGCCTCTTCTGACTCATAGACATAATTCAGAATATCCACATATGGTTGGCATGTTTTTTTAGAATGGTCCTCGTAATGAACCCGACACCGATTCGGGAGTAACAAACTCCATAGGTCAATTTATTCCCCAAGAACTAGCCTATCATGTTGTAATATACTAATTAGAAGCTATTGGTTAACTATGCTCATGGAGTTAACAGACTCTTGAGGTTGGAAAAGCTAGGATCAAACATTGATAAAGTCATAATTTCCTCACTCTTGTATACTCCAATTTTGGTCTCAAAGAATGCAACCTCATTAGGAAAATCATACTTGGTTATCATGTGCTTGAGGCAGGGCTCTCTTTCAATCCTAATTTGTGAAGATATCCCTTTCCATGGCAGCCACATATGTGAAAATTCCAAGGATAGATAACCCCCAATACTTTTCATTAGTTCATGAATTAAAAGCATACCATATGTTTCGAGAATATCGGCTACCTAGATATCTATATAAGTCTGAATCCTTGGGTCTGATCTAACTTGCACATGCATATTTTTTAGTTCTCCTACCACATTGACCTCGATTTTTTCCAATTGAATCACTTTCTTATGAGTTTGGGTAGGAATTAATCCTAACTTCTTGCAAATGGAAAATGGCATAACATTACTCGATGCTCCGGAATCCAAAAGATAGTTATGCAAATTCTTCCCAAAGATCCTAAGACTCAAAAGAAATGGTGCAGTTCTAGTCTTACCTTTATATATGACCGCGTTCATGTCAGTGGCTAGAGTTGCCCTATTTTTCCCCTTTGAATGATCTGCTTCTTCTAAAGCCTTTAACATAATTTCCTGCTATGCTGGACACCATTTGAGGATATCGAAAAATGACAGGGAATTATTTTGTCTCTACATCTCTAAAATGAAATCAAATTCTGATTCATTACTCTTTGAATACTTGGGAATAAAATGTGAGTTACCTTTATTCTGAACATCAGGCGGGCCTCTTGGTGGAGGTGGGTTATTATCTACATTCTGATTAGGTGGAACCATGGTATTCAGAGGATTAGATGTGGTGAATGGGCCCTTATTCTTATTTCTCTGAAAAATGACCTCCTTTAGATTGGAAATCCTGAGCATTATATACGTCCTCCTTTGGCTGGTTTTCTCCCTGCATGGGAAATTGGTACTGCTCATCAATGGTCTCATAGGTCATAACTATGCTTACTGACCAACCATCTTGGTTGGAATTTCCTTGTGGAGGGTGGGATTCAGCTTGTGCAATCTTAACCATTTTCTCCATTTTTGGGCAGTTAACCTTAGAATGAGCTGCAGTGTCATGCAACCTACACCAATTTGTCAAAAAATTTAGATCTACCACATTTGCAGTGTGTGGCGTATCATCACCAACCTGATAATTATGGGAAACTCCCACAGTATTAGGCCCAATATTCCATTTTCCATTGTTGTTGGACCTCTGATTGTATCCTCTGTTATGATTTTGATATTTTTGGTTAGAGGGATTTTGGTTCTGGAAGTTCCTATTGGTATTTTGGTTCATATTTTGGCTAGGATAACCACCCTGATTGTTATACCCTCCCTGATTCTGGTAATTCTAGTTTTGATTTTGAGGGGGGTTATGTATAAGTTGTGCCATATCATTGGAAATTTGAGATAGAGTCTTCTTGAGAATTTCCATCTCATTAGTCAGTTGAACAGTTTGTTCACTTTCTATAGTCTTCCCTCCAGGTGGATGATTAACAAGATTTTACCCTCCCACTTGATTGTGGTAGTTTTGAGATTGCTGGAAAGAACATTGAACACCATTAGTGAAGAAAGGCAGGGGAGGTAAGGTTTGTAACTCAAAAATAGGTCCATATTGGGAGTAAGACATCCCTAAGACTGTATTGAACAAAGGAGGATTAGATATTTGATAGCCCATGGGGGGAAGAACTCCTCCTAAACTTATTGATTGCAAGCTTATCTACTATTGTAGTTTGATGGTCAGATGATAAACCTTAGACAACGAATCAATGTCGACAGTAACATAAGTCCTCTGCAAGAATAGGCCAATCAAGGGATCTACAACCCTTAAATATGCCAGAATGGAGATATTTTTAGCAACTAAATAGGGATCTTGTAGCCTTCGAAACATTCTTTGGAAGCTCATGTTGAATAATGGCAATGGTTCATGAGGTTCCTTTCTTATGGTGGAAAATTGATGATATAAAATGGTAGGGTCTACATAGACCTTGAATTGATTAATAAGGGCATTTTCTAAGTCTGTCCAACCTAGAATAGATCCCTAGGGAAGATTTAACTACCAATTGTATGCCATGTCTCTTACACAGTAGGGGAATAATTTACATACAACATCTTGGTGAGCTACTTGAGCACAAGTACATGCATCCTTAAATTATTTTATGTGCTCCTCGAAACTCCTTGATTCTCCATACATATACTTGGGATAAAATATTTCTGGATTCTTGGGAAGATCATGTATACCACTAGGAATAGTCCCCAGTGGAGAGGGGTTATTCACAAAGATATTCATGTGTGGTGGTGGTAGTACTGGCTGAACCGGTTGTGGAGTGAGTGAATTTGGTTGCTGGGGTGGTAAAGATGGATTTGGAATAAATCTAGGTGGAGTAAGTGGTGGTGACAATGGTGGGATAAAAAATCTATGGGCTTGGAGCTTGTATCTAACTAGGGTTTAGATTTCTACTAATGGATCATGATTTGTAGAAGATCTAAGAGCTCTTTCATACCTTTGTGGTGAGAATGACCCAATCCGAGCCAACTTGTTCCTTAGGTCCTCCTTCTAGTGCCAGATCTTTTGATGGTCAAAAGTGCACAACAACATAATATAGAATATCTCTACCCTATTTCTCCTAAAAAGGAAAGATAACATATAATAATCTAACTCCCAAGGTCTTGGTTGTTGGTTCTCAACTATACTGACGTTACTCACTGGCCAATGTAACCATAATATTCAAGGGGCCTTTGCTAATAATAAAGAACACAAACTGCATTAGATTAACTAACCTATGTTGAGGGGGGGGGAAATAAATAAAAAAATATTGATCAAGGCATAAAACAATGAAATATGAATAAAACTTCTCAGTATCCAGACCTGCATTCCCACAATGAGTGTTTCTTCAACAGACCAAAAACCACAACATGATGTAATCCATAGAATAATCTTCACCATTACATACATTCATAGTTCTTAATTCAATTACCACAACCATTCACCAAAATACTTTGAAATTTAAAATAGATCACTCACTCATTGCTAAAACACAAATCAAATATACATGTAGTAATTCCATTCATAGATAATTCAATGAAATAATCTTGAAATATGGTTTCCCCTATTGATTCACATCAAATAGAAAACATTTAGGCACAAAAACTCACTGGCATATAGATTGATTATGATTCATTAATCTTATCATAGAGATTCACTTCCAACAATAACATAAAAACCATATAAAACTATAAAAAGGTATCTGATTTCAACTTAAGACTTTTAAAGTATCTTGCTGCAATTGTGAAAAATCCAAAACTATAATTCCTATCTACAATTATATCAGGTGGCTAATCCTTCTTCAATCAGGTGACCTTTAAAAAAAAGAGCTTAAAATTACATATAGGCCTACCATGCATAAGTTTCTCTCAATCAAAGACCTAGATCCACAAATCAGGGAATCATAATTGTATAAAGGAACTAAACTAATTTTAGTTCAAAAATTTAGTACCCTACTGTCCAAAATCTGACACCCCAAGAAGAAGATAGAACTAGTAGATGGGAACCTTTAGTTCAGCCTATGTGAAAACCCTACAAAGTAGGAGAGAAGAGGAAGTTGTATGCCAAAGAGAGAATGTTCTGCTGCCGACTCACCCTTGCATTGCCTACTCAAGGAGATAATCATCATAACTAAAGAATACTTGTTGAAGGACATCCACATCATGTCTATCCTCAAACTTAATTCTCTTCAATTCTACTAAGGAAAATTCTTGCATATCTTTAAATTTTATTAACTCCCTCCTGGAAGCTTTTATCTCCTCTTTGATATCCATGAGCCTATCCAACAACAAGTCTTCTCCATCATCTTCTTTTTTCATTACTTCCTGAAATATACTACTCCATTTCTCCTTCATTTTATCCAAAGGCATGCCTTCCTTGACTGAAATATCCACATTGACTATAATAGCCACTACTGCTTTTAATTCATCATTTTTTTCATTTAAGTCCTTACAAGCATCTTGAACTTCATCCTTATGATTATAGATGAAGTTGGATTTGAACTGGATTATATTTAGATTCCTTTCAAGGAAATATGCATTATTCTCTTCAAGGATTGACTGCTCCTGGAGAGTTAAATTTGGTATTTTGCTGATGCCCTTCAACTTCTTTGCATATTATTTGTATTCTTCCTCTTGTTTCTCTAGGGCTTCAGCATGATGATTAATCTCTACTATAAAATCAAGTGCCTTTTTATGAATTTCAAATTTATCTACTAGCACTTCACCAACCTCTTGATTGAGCCTATAAATCCATCTGTCAAGCATCCCGGACTTACTCTTCATCTAAACTATATCATCAAATTACCTCTTGCTCAATAGGACTGGAGTTTACAGAGCAACCACTTGTTGAGACATTGGAGTGGAGACATCCCTCAAGAATTTATGTATCTGATCCAATTGGGCCTTAAGTTCATATTTCCTCTGCTTATCCTTGACCATCCTAGACTTGGTGGAGGAGGCTATAATATCAATAAGATTCATTTGTTGGTTCCTTGTAGGTTTCCCCAAGTTGACCATGCCTAATTGGTAATCAATCACTTGCATGTCTCCTCTATCCTTATCTACCACTGGAATTGCACATTCAACAATAATTTCTCCTGCATCTGTGAGCTTGGTAGAATGTAGAACTCTAGCCTTTTTCTTGGGTCTTTCCTTCTCTATTTACTTCATCATCTTATCCCAATTGAGAGGCTAAGGTTGAGCTATTACTTTCTTCTCCAAGTCAAGTTTCAACCATGTCAGAGCATTAGGGGTAGTGGCCACTTGTGTTGAGGAAGAGGCAATAGTGACAAAAGATAATGGTTGCAATATGGTACCTTTAGGTTGAGAATCAACCTCTTGCGCATTTCATTGTTCCCTTTGTGCATCCTATTGTGCAAATACGTCAACTTCTTCTTTATCTTTTTGTTCCTTCAACCTTTTATCTTCTAAATCCTTCTTCAAACGCTCCTCCTCTAACCTTCTTTCCTCAAGCATTTGGTCTCTTTTCTTTTCCAACTCTTTGACCTTGTCCCATACCTCTTTTTCTTTTTGTTCATGCTTTTCAAGCTCTTCAAATTCCTTCTCCATTGGTAGGCATTCTTCTTCATCCCATTTCTTATAGGATTCTTCAATAGCCTTGAACATAGCCTCAAGTGCTTCTTTTTCTCTCGTTTGCCTAGATTTTTCCTCCTCAAGATCATGGATTTTCTGCAGCATTTCCACTTTGTCATTCTCTTCCTTAGTTTTGAGTTCCTGCTTCTTTTGTTGTTGTTTCTTTTCCAATTCATCAACTTTGAATTTAGCTTCCAATTGTTGTTGTGTGAGTAATGCATCAGCCTGAGCCCTTGCATCCATCTCCTTCTATTTAGTCAATGCCTGAGCTTGTGCCTTAACCTCTGATTCTTGTTGCTTTGCTAATGCCTTGACCTATGCCTTAGCATCCTCAAATAACTTCCATTGCTCCTCCCGAGTAAGAACTTGCTCTTCCTCAATATTTTGGGTAGATGCATCTTTCTCCATATCATCATCAAAATGTGTCCCTTCTAAATCTATGTCAATGTCATGAATTTCCACCTCAAGCTCTTGTTCTTTTAGTGTGCCTGCTTCTTCATGAAGACTACCTGTAGGTATTTCTAAACTAGGTTCTTGAGGGAGAGGAAATTGAGCAAAGGAGCCTTCTCCAAATGTTGCAGTTTCTACACCCTATGCTTAAGGAGCTTCTTCTACAGGTATTTCAAGAACAATATCCCCTCCAGTGATGGGAGGAAGATACTCCAATTGATCCTTGGGGGCTACTCTCCTTTTGGTTCTTTGGTAACCCTCAGTTGCCCGAACTTTCCTTTTCTTTGAAGTTTGAGTAGGTGGTTCTTTTATTTAAAACATTCCCCATTGGACACTCCTATTCATTATTGTTCTAGAAATATTTTTAATGTCAATAAACTCCTCTTCCTCCCAATTGATTGGATATAAGCCTTGCATGCCTACATTTTTTGCTTCATATCCTAGGTCTAAAATCACACCATCATTTGATAATGTGTCAGGAATATCTTCTTTCACCCCATAATTAATCATATGTGGGATGGTTAACCTTACATAGTTTCTCTTTCTCACATCAAACTCATCCTGCAAATCACACCAAAAATCCTCTAGCAAATTATAATGCTTCTCAAACATGGAGGAAAGTAACTTATTCATCTTATTCTTTAGATCAAAGTGCTTTCGAGACATATAGAGTCCCAACTTGAAGTAGCTCAACTCTTCACATATTGCTTTTGCAACTATATTGTGAAGACAATTGTACTCTCCCAACTTCATGGGGAACTTATGGCACACTGGTTTATGCTTGATACCGAGCTTTGCATTAACTCCCAATGCTTGGTATATAAACTCCATGAGGACCATTTTATCATTACAAAACCTAGGGAGTAGGTGAGGATGTCCATCAAACCCTGATAAGCTGAAGTAGGTGAACCTGGGTTATTGGATATACAAGTGTCCCCATTGAGGAATGAATGCCATGGCCTCCCTACTTAGTATGAAACCCGCATGACCAATCAACTTATTAATGATGACATACAAAAATGCATCATTGAATCTCCTATAATACTCCTTTGATGTTTGCAAAGTCAATTGAACATAGTGGTTCCACACTTTCCGTTGTCCAGGAGCTTCTCCCAACACTCCTACTGCATTTAATCTTGGGAAGATACCCATCCTTGCAGCTACATAAATGACATAAGATGCCATATAGAAGGTCTTTGTTTTCCTTACATTTATAATTTGATTTTGTAAAGTATCAGACAAAGTCATACACCAATCAAATTTATGTCTACCATCAAATATAGCTTCAATAAATGGGAACATCCACTCCTTGAAACATATTGAATCCTTTTTCCCAAATACTCTAGAAAGCATCAGGATTAAATCATCAACCTGCTTCTTGAAATCCCCTCTTTTGGGTTGATCAGGCATTTTAGTCAAAGATTTATTTTTAGTCCTTAACCACTTCTTATTCATGTGATTCTTGTTAACATAATTATTCTCATTGAATCTTTTCAATGCATCAGCCTCTGTCAATATCTTTGGATTCGTGGGAGCAGGTGCATTGAAAATCAACCTCATTATTTGTGGGGATAAGTCAATTATGAAATTCCCTTGCTAATCCATACATTGCCTTGACACAAAATTATATGCTCCTGCTACAACTAAGATTAGCTCTAGACATTGGACTAAAAGTCGAAAGAAAGTAACATGGGCAATTCCTGATTGAACTATCCTATCCATTCTTCCAGTAACTTGTTCTGAAAAAGTTTCTTCAATCAGTTCTTCATAATTAAATGTCCCTAAGTTGGTATTTGTGATGTTTGCCAACCCAGAGTCTAGCTTGTTGGCTATGGGAGTGATCATCCAGTGTTTATACATCATTGTATAAGGTAGTTTTTCTACCTTTATCTTCTTAGGCTTTACTTGTTTATAACTCTCAGTTGCTTGAACTTTCATTCCCGAAGTCCCTACAGAGGCTCATGAAATCATTTACTTCCTGCATTGACAACTCAAGATTAGATCCATGGAAAGTATAAACTGGTATTAGAGAACACACCTTTATTTTTACTTTGTTCTTCTTCATGTATCCTCTTCATACTTAGCAAAATTACACATTCACCGGAGGCGGGATCAAGATAGAAACATCAGTAGAAAACCTCCAGGTATTGTCAGGGTTGGGACCGGGATCGAAGATGGAATGGGGTTTGAACAAATTATATACCAAGACTGGGAACAAAATTAGAATGGTTTCTAGGACCAGAACTGGAATGAAAACCAGACTTGACAAATTAGGAAGTTCCAAAACCCATGATCACTCTGCTTCCACATCCGCTAAGGTAAAAAGTGTTGGATAGTCCAAAGTACATCGAAAGTGGGTTCAAAATTGGATCTGACATGTATTGCAGATGTAGGATTATGTATAGAACCCTTTCTAGATTGAGTTCTGGCCATGATCTCTTATGATGTCATCATCAGAAAATCCTAAATTCCCATTATGACTTTTGCAACAAGGTCACCTAATAAGTTGAGAAGGCTTAAAATAAATGCACAAACCTAATCCTGATATGACCAAGTGGAAACCTAGTGACTAGGGTATAAATTTTAAAATGATGCGAACACGAAAACCATCGCCCATTCGAACCTAACAACCTAAGAAACTAGGGCATCGAAAACCCTACTTGGAAATGATCGAGCCATCATTCAACACAGATGGGGAGCTATGTAATAGATCAAAGACTATAAAGAAACCTAGAATCCCACTTAAAGCAACTCCCTAAACATTAGGGCATGATGGTACAGACGTGAGGAAATGTTAAAATGATTGTGAAGAATAGAACAAATGAAAAAAAGACAAATAAAAAGAAAAACAAAGAGGAAAATCCATAGAAAGGCAACAAACAAATATTTGAGGGTAAAACCCCTGAATCATGCGAAAAATGACTAACCAAAACAAAAGAAATGAAAGAAACAAAAAAGAAGAACACCTACCTCAAAACTCTACCCAACAAGGTGGCACTCGATCCAAATCCACGCACAAATGCTTGATCTTTGACGAAATCGTACTCCTCTACTCTATCTTGGCTCTAGTTCGATATTACTATTAAAAACAATAATAATAACCAGTGAATTAACCTTAATTAAGGTTTAAATTCAATCTCGTACATGTGAGGAGAATGTAATTAATCCCATTAATGCGGTTGGTCAGGCATGGGATCATGACGGGAACATGCAAAAAACTATTGTGCATCTGAAGTAGAGTGACAAACACAAAACAATAAAGTGGGAGTGGAAGCGAGATCAAAATCAGTCAAGGAACTTTTGTAAAGTTTTGGGTTTGGTTCCAGTTCCACTCAAAGACGAAAGAAAGAAGGAAACAAACAAAAAAAGACAACAAGATGGAAACAAGATTGGAAGCACCGATCACAAGACAAAATGGACAAAAGAAAATGACGGAGGTGGAGGCGGGAAAGGAACCAAACCTAGAACTTTGTCCAAGTTTCGAGTTCAAGATCTATTCGGGATTAAGTCCCGTAGAAAGAAAACAACATGGACCAAAAAAGGAAACACACGAAGAAACCAGCAGCAGCGGGATAAAAAATGAGTTAGAAATTGAAACTCAAATGAGTTCCAAAGATTTAATTCTGGTTCCAATTTTGCTAGAGAAAAAAGAACAAAAACCAAAGACTTGGAGAAAAGAACAACTCCAAAGTCTTTGTTGAAAATACCCAAGGACAGGAAACAAAGAGGGGGACCCCTTTTGAACAAGGCAAAAGATGGGGTGGTTATGCATGGAATAACATTTTTCAGGTGCCACTTTTTTTGAAAGTGCATGATGTTTTCTGAACTTCACAGTGGTGCTATCGTTTTGTAGTCATAGTGATTAGAAATTATACTTTCAACGTATGGTCTATTTTAGAATTTTTAAAGCTAAGATTTCAGTTTGGTCTTTTGTATCAATCATTTGAGTCTATTGTAGCCTACTAAAGGCAATTTCAAAACATTGAAAATCAGAATTCCACATTTCTTGGCTTGCAAGTGGCCATTGTACACACACTAAGTATAAAGTGCCAAATCATCTTTTTTTTGGGGGGGGTGGGGGGGGATTCTTTGATTGAGTGAATTATGGGGGGTGCCTTGTGTGATTGTGCCTCTCTTTCTCTATCTTGTTCTCTTTCATTTTGTTGTTATGGGTTCTCCTAAGTTTCCTTTGTTAACTCCACATAACTTTGCTTCTTGGAAAATTGATGCTTGGAGTAAGTTAATGGAAAAAGGATTAACTCATTATATTGATGGAATTGTTGTTGCACCATTTGATCCTAAAGCTGATCCTAATGCTCATATGGATTGACTCACTAAAAATACTATGGCTCTTGGAACTTTGAGGAAATATGTATCAAAATATCTCATCTTTCAAATTGAAAAGTGTAAAACAATTAAAGAAGCTTGGGAAAATTTTGGCCAATTGTATGGCCAAGTTGATGAGATTAGAGGTTATCAACTTGAAAATGATCTCACAATGTTAGATCCCAAGAATTTTGATACAATCCAAGACTATGTCACTAAGGAAAATGAGCCAAGAGCACAACTTAAGGATTGTGGCATTGAAAAGAAGGATGCACAGTTGGTCTACAATTTGTTGGGAAAGCTTCCATCAAAATATGAAGCATTTGTTTCTAGCTTCCAAACCCATCACTTGATAGTGGGTAGTTATTTCACTCTACCATCATATGATGCATTCACATAAATGTTGATGTTAAAGCAATCAAAGTTGATAAGCATGGGTATTCTCAAGTCTTCAAAGTCCAAAGCTTTGGTGGCCAATCAAGGGAATCAAGGGACTCAAGGAAAGGGTTCTAACAAGGAGTAGAAGCAGTCTAATGAAAATACACAACAAGATAAAGCACAATAATCCTCTCCACAACAAGGGAATTCTTCATCTTCTCTCAAGAAGGAGAGACCAACTTGTTCATATTGCAAAATATTTTGTCACGATGAGCATCATTTCCACACTAAGAAAATCGATGAGTTGACAAACATCATCAAGAAGAAGAACAACAATTTTTCATTTGCCTACAAGAAGAAGGATTCATCTCCTTCCACTTCCTCACAATCAAAAGGAAAAGGGCAAGCATTTGTGGTTACTAAAGGTTCTTCACAACAATGGATACTTGACTTGGGTGCTACTCATCACATGGGTTCTACAAGGGAGAATTTTTCTTCTTTGAAGGCATCTAAGGTACCTCACATCTTCATAGGAGATGATACTCAAGTGGAAATTGATGGAAATTTTTTGGTTGTCATGGATGATGGAAATTTTGAGAATGTTCTCTATGTTCCTAACTTGAGTTCCAATCTTCTTTTAATCTACCAAATCAATCACTTTGGAGATGGCAAGAAATTTGAGTTTCTACCAGATTTAGTTGTGGTCGAAGAACTTAAGGATGATGTCTTGGTTATAGTGGGAAAAGCCAATCACAACACATGAATTTACTCATTCTCCCACTTTGCGCCCAAGTCTCCTTCTACAACCTTGCTCACTCATTCAAATTTAGAAAGTAAGTTATGGAATGAGCGGTTTGGACACCTTAATTACTACTATCTTTAGTAGCTTAGCTCTAAGGAAATGGTTACAAGACTCCCTCAAATCAGCTTCTCCGAAGGTGTATGTTCAGGTTGTTCCTTGGGTAAGCATCCAAAAGAGAAGTTTGAAAAAGGGAAGTCTTGGAGAGCTTTGGAAGTTCTTCAATTGGTTCACAATGATGTAGTAGGTCCTTTTCGAGTGCCATCATTTAGCAAGGCCCGGTATGTCCTCACCTTCATTGATTACTACTCCTGGTTCACATGGGTCTATTTTCTTGTTCACAGGAGTGAAGTGTTTGACAGATTTCTAGCCTTCAAGGCTCATGTTGAGAAGCAATCAGGGAAGAAAGTCAAGATTATTCACATTGATAATGGAAGAGAATATGTGAACAATAGACTTGAGGAATTTTGTACTCAAGGGGATTGATCTTCAACATTCAATTTCCTACACTCCACAATAGAATGGTGTTGTTGGAAGGAAGAATAGAACCCTTAAGGAGATGGCCAGTTTCATGATTCATGCTCGTTTTCATGGTCCTCAATTTTGGGTAGAAGATATCAGTTGTGCCATTCACATCCAGAATCAAGTTCCCCATAAGGATTTAAAGGGCACAACTCATTTTGAGACTTTTTGAGGTAGAAAATTGGTTGTGAGACACTTTAGAGTTTTTGGTTGTCCATCTTGGGAATGCATGCCTCCAGACAAGCACATAGAATTGGAACCTCAGAGTAGGCCTTGCATATTTCCTAGATATCCTGATGGTGTGAAGGCATATAGAATTTCGGATACAAAGACACATGAGCTATTCATTGAGAGGAGTGTTCACTTTGAGGAAAGCTCTCCTAGCTTGGCGTCTAATCCTCCTCTTCCTTCCTCCATAGTGGAAAGTGATGATAGTGACTCAGATGATGATTCTCCCTCAACTTTGACTCATAGGATCACACCTTCACAGGTTCCACTTTTAGTAGAGGAGCCTCATCCTTCATCTCCTACTAGACCTCGTTGGGCTAAAAAAACTCTCGAGTTAGTAGGTTCTCTTGTTGGGGATCCTTTAGATACTTGAAGGAATTGGTCACAACATTAGGATTTTCCACATGCTTTTATTGCTAGTGCTTCTGATCCATAGTCCTTCAAGGAAGCATCATGAGTTCCAAAGTGGGATTCAACAATGGAGGAAGATTATAGTTCCTTGATGATGAACCACACATGGGATTTAGTTCCACTCCGTAAGAAGAAAAGATGGTTCAATGTAAGTGGATCTATCGGACCAAGTATGTAGTGAATGGAAGTGTGGATAAATACAAGGCTCAACTTGTGGCAAAAGGTTTCTCATAGGTTCCAGGTGTTGATTATACAAAGACCTTTGCACCCATTGCTAAGATGAACTCCATTCGCTTGACACTTTCTATTGCTGCAACTCATGTTTGGGTTGTACATCAAATGGATGTGAAGAGTGCATTTCTTCACAGGGATCTTCAAGAGGATATTTACATGGAGCAGCCATGGGGATTCATACATGATTCTTCTTTGGTTTGCAGATTGAGGAAGTCTATCTATGGCCTTAAACAGGCCCCTAGGGCTTGGTATGCCAAGATAGATTCCTTTCTTCTCTCAACAAAATTAACCAAGTGTCATTCAGATTCAAATGTCTACATTTTGTGATAGGATGAATCTCATTTGCTACTTGTGCTCTATGTTGATGACTTGATCATTAAAAGGAGTACCTCTTCCATCATTGGTAGTGTCAAATCTACTTTGCAGGATATATTTTCTATGACTGACTTGGGCCTTTTGCACTATTTTCTTGGGATTGAGATCATACAGTCAGCTTCTAGGATCTCTCTTTCTCAACCCAAGTATGCTCTTGATCTTCTAACTCAATTTCACATGGCTGATTGTAAGTTTTCTCTAACTCCCTTTCTTTTAGGATTCAAGCTTGAGGCTAATTGTTCTACTCTACTTGTTGATGCCACTTTGTATTGTCAACTCAGTTGGGATTCTCATCTACTTGACTCACACACACACCCTGATATCTCCTTTGCATTTGGCATAGTTTCACACTTTATGTAGGAACCACATGAGCTTCATTGGAAAGTAGCCAAATGCATATTGAATTACATATAGGGTACACATCATCATGGGATTCACTATGCAACAGGTATAGGACTTACCTTGGTGGGATATACAAATTTTGATTGGGTTGGCGATCTTGATAATTGTAAGTCCACTTTTGGCTAGAACTTTCATCTTGGTTCTAGCCCCATTTGTTGGCAGAGTAAAAAGCAACATGCTATTGCTCTTTCTTTGACTGAGGCTGAGTATCGAGGGGTTGTTAATGCCACTACTGAGGCCATTTGGCTTCAAAATACTCTCACTGCATTTGGATTCACTATTCCACATACTACAATAATTCATTATGACAATCAAAGTGCCATCAAGATCTCAAAGAATTCGGTTGACCATAAAAGGACCAAACACATCGAGATTCCTATGCACTACATTCAGGAGCTGATACAAGAATAGGTCTTTGATTTGCAGTATTGTCCTATAGTATTGCAGGTTGCATATATCTTCATCAAACCCTTCACTGAGAGTATATGTCATCATCTGCGAGCTCTCTTGGGGGTGTGAGATGTTTCATCTGAGGAGGTCTCTTGACTTCTTCATTCTCTCTTATGGGGGGACTTTTTCCTCTTCTAAGGGTTTTTTTCCTTCTCATACATTTGAGAGGCTTTTTTCTTGTTTTTCATCTATCTTTTGGGGGGAGTTTTTTCCCATGTGGTTTTTTCCTTTTCTCCACTTTATGAGAGATTGGATTGATTTTGTACATGGGTACCTAACATGGCCTAGTTGTTGGGACCCATCTTGCATTGTTTTCTTTTGTGTACATTCTCCCTAAGTTGCACTTAAGGGGGGGTGTTGGTGTAATTAAAAGTGTTGTACCTTGTGATAGGTCATCATTACACCTTAGTTAAGTTTACTTAGGGACCACATAGGAGGTAGTTGGAAAATTTCCACTTTTGGTGGACTTATCATGTTATTAATTTATCCTATCCACTTTCATGGACATATCATGTGATTACCTCTCCACCTTTTGTGGGTGATCCACCATTTGTGGTGATTATCACATTATCACTTTTCCACTTTAGGTGGAGTGATATCTTTTCACAGTTATCTCATGTCATAATATTATGACACTTGTCATAATCTTATTCCCTTCTATATACTCACCTTGGCTATATAACCAAGGGGTCTCCTATGTACTTTTACTCATTCTATTTGCATCTTTGGTAGAATATAGTTTATTCTTGTCATATTGTTTATATCTCTCCTATGCTTGTGCTTTCTTTAGGCCTCTAGATCTTGTGTGGCTATCTTCAGAGCCAATTCTTACAAGCTTTAATAGCCTTTAATCCGTTAGAGTGATTTAGCATGAAAGAAAATAACAAAAAATAAAAACATCAACACTATGCACAATAGAACACTAGCTTTACGTGGAAAACCCAAGAAGGCAAAATCCATGGTGAGGATTAGATCACAATATAAAGTAATTGCAACACCGAATACAATAGGCTCACTACTTACAACACTTAATATAATAGGATCACTACAAGAGGGCTCATTGCTAAATTATAGAAAAGAAGAAAGAATAATGTTACAATGATAGATCCATCTCAATGCAAGAAAAAAGTACACCATAGTATCACCAACACATTTGTGACCTTTATGAATATTGTAGACACCTTATGATCACTACTTCTAATGGTCTAACTCATTAAATCTCACACTTCACTTCACAAATTTGTACTTCACACCTTTAGAATTCACATCACATGTACTCCATCAACAAAACACTTATTTATACCTTCTTCAACCTTGAAAAAATTATCCAAGGTTGGCTATGCACCTCAACCATGCCAATCCAAATTAGGTCGACACCAGAACATTTCCGTAGTGGGAAGGAATGAAGGAAAACCACATTACACCTTAAATAAATCCACTCATACACGCCATGCCATGCTTCCACACTCACTGAAGAAAATCTGCAATTAGTGTAAACACCATCAAACATTTAAGTACATAATTCCTTTGATCTAAAGATGACTCATGGAGAATAAATATCACTTGAACACAATCTAGAATTACCTTGAAATATAAAAAATTCCTTCGAAACAACTTTCACTTGAAAATAACTCATCCTATTCACCTAGATAATCTTCCACACATTGCAACTCAGGAAATCAATTTTTGGAGAAACAAACCATGAAAAAATTCAACCAAAGCTAGATATGAACCTTATCAAGACACTTCTAAAATTGCAAGAGTAGAAACCAAACTACGAAGAAATGCAGAGAAAAACCATTTATCCTAGACACCATTTCAATACACAATTCACATATTGGTGAACACATCTTTCTCTACACAACTATGAAGACCAATAAATTCTAGATATAACATATATGAACACCTCTAATCAACATATATGAATTGCACAAGAAGATCTTCAACACAAAATTAATTCAAAGAAATACTAGAACTCCACTCTATATGCCAGAACACCTCTACAACTCATTGTTTCCTCTTTTATTTAATTTTTCTCAAAATCACTTGGAAACCAAGCACCGAAAACACATTCTCATCATATTCACCACTTCCTCATTTTCACTAAATTAACTGCAACACAACAACTCAACCAAACAACATCCCCAAATAGAGACTTATCAACGCAACACTAGAGGTTGACATTAGTAACACTTACTAATGAAAACATAATAAAGCTAATAAAATCAAAACAACTTCTCAATTGTCAATAGACTTCCTACGATAAACAACATAACTAGCTGAAATGAATGACAAAACAAACATAAGCCTTTGGAAATTAATGACAACACCAATTAATCATACTCACAATTACCTTAAGGCAAGATACAAGGACTTGCAAGCTAAGGCACACCTAACCTTAGGCAATTTACAAGGAATTGCAGGCTGAGGTGCACAAATTTAGGGCAAGATACAAGGACCTACTAGGGAGAGTCACTATCTCCAAGTAGGATATATGAAGCTTTAGATTTAAAACATATATCAGCAATACACTCTACAGACTAAGGTTTTGAAGTGAATTTGATTTATATTTTCCATATATCACATTAGTTACTACATTATTCCACTCTCTTACAACTTGCAACTGATTTGTCCTTCCATTTATCTCCTCTGCAAGGAAGGAAAACATTAAATTATCTTGGATAGAATAGGAGACAATAAATGAACCCAACAATTCAACCACAAAACATAATTGTGGTGAAATCAGTCCTATTCAATAGATAGAGAGGAGAAAAATAGCTTTCTACATCTTCTAATGTGATCCCAAACATTAAACACACTAGTTGGTGCAGGGTCACCCTCAAGTTTCATGCCTTCAATAGGAAAAAGTGCCATTTTATTTTGATTTTGTGGTTTTCTCATGTAATAAGGTCTTCTAAGACCATTTTAGATATTTTTGAGTCCATATTAGGTCGCTAGGTGTGTTGGAGTGTCAAATTGCACAAGTTGTCAACTTTGCAAAATGTTGTAAAAGTTGCAAAACATGGAATATGAAGAGTCATAAGTTATAAATGAAATAATTTGAATGGTTGTAAATTTAAAAGTTGTTTGAGAACCATTGAAAAATGGTTGTAAATGTTTTAAAAGGCTTGGTAAGGTTGAAGCCAAGGTGGGCAAGTTGTAATTTAAAGAAAAATCAATAAAACTATCTCTATTTCTACAATTCTAAATGTGATTTTTCTGTTCTAGGACTATGTATGGACTTGATTGGCCTTACCATGACCTGAAACCTATTATAATTGGTGTTACTATGAATCTTCTTTATTCTACTTTTGTAGCACTCAAATTCATTACGTTTCAAGCAAGTTAGAGCCATTTTACCCCCGGTAGCCTAAAACCCTAGTAGGCCTAATTTAAGGGAGAATAGTCCAAATTTGAGTCTTGTGTTCCAAAACAACCCTATCCAAATTCCTAGTATATTGTATAAATCCCAAATGGGTATCTAGAATTATGTTTATAGTTTTGGTATCAAGTCTAGTTTGAAAATTATGGCCAAAAAACACCAATTTGCTGCTACCATGCCTTAGGTTCAAGAAGTAGGATAGTCAAAATTAGGGCCTGTCTATATAAAACAACCTACCCACATTTTGAGATATGTTAAATAAGAGCCAAAATGGCACTAAAAAATGCTTTTTCAATCTAGTTTTGAGGTCTACACAAGAAGTTATGATGGAAAAAGTAGTTAGGTAGTACTACTAGGAGATTGAGGCCTAATGAATGAAAACCCACCATTTGAATGGTTGAAGATTGAAAGTTTTATTGCTTGAGAATTGTTTGGAGTTTTCCACCCTTGATTTTCATTACTAGTGCATAACATCCCAAGTCGGCAACAAGGAAATGTGTATAAGAAACATGTAACACATTACCAGTTGACCCAAAAACATATCTTCCAATTAAATTTACTCAATACGGTTCTCAAAAGAATAGGGTAGGACCCAAAATCATCTTAAAATTTCAAATGTTGGTGTACATTCCTGAGAACATAGTCCAAGCAAGAGAACAAGCCCTATTGGCTAGACATCCACAAAACACCCAAAAAACCAACTCAAACTATATGCAACACCAAAAAGATCAACCACTAATATGTAAACCACAAAGAGACATTCCATGAACATCCAACAATACTTCCATATACTTATTTCTCACTATCATGCCAAAAAAATCTAGCACAAACCAAATAGAAACAAAACACTTCATCTCAAAAGCCCAGAATACAATAATAAGATAAGACATTTACAAACTAACTTGTGGTAAAATTCATCACATGAAAGTTGAACCAAGAAACTGCACAAACACTAAAATCACATCCACCAAGGCATAGGAATAGAAACAACAATGTGGAGAAATGCATAATAATTTCTAGACTAGTCCTGACCAACAACCAAACTGCCAACCCATTGCAATTACTAGAGACCTTCTTGGCAACACTTGTGACCTAAAAATATAAGAGTGCAACATCCACAAAACATAAAAATTGAATCCAAAACTATAAGAACATATCTTCACCTCTATCCTTCAATAACTATAATGTCATGCCCAAGAACCTTGAGCATTTTTTCTCTAAGTTCCATACAAATGACCCTAATAGGACAAAAAAGGAGCACAACAGGATTTTCCAGACTTGTCTGAGGGATAGAGGGATTAATCATGAAGATGTGGCATGTTGGATTTCCCCTTATTCTCTGGGAGAGGATTCCTTTTACTGGGACAATAATTTACCGGTTGCATCAATTTATAATTGGACTGAACTTGAGGCTACGTTTCTATAGAATTTTAAAATCCCTATTAGTGCCAATGAGCTCTACTTGTTGTTTACCGGGGTTTAGAGGGAAGTTAATGAGCCTATAGGATCATTCAACAATAGGTTCCACCATGCATATACTAGATTACAATCTCCCTATGCTATGGATGATGCTACTACTTTGGAGGTTTATTTTGAAGCCCTTGATAGTCTTACATCCACCTTCCTTAAGTGGAGAAGTAATCCCCCAACTACCTTTCTCACTACGTATATAGAGGCTATTAAGGTTAGCATTGATCTTAGACAACATTTATCAGGACCTTTTCCATCTTTGGGACCCACTGCTCATCCTGGATAGGTCCAAGCTCTCAACTAGGCTTTGACCAATCACACTCCCATTATGAACCCCATTCTACAGTTGCCTTTGGTTCCTCACATGGGTCCTCCAATAAGTCAGGCTCACCCAATACCCAGTTATCCCCAACAAGGCCCCAATCAGCCCCTTCACTTATAGAAACAGGATGGTTTCCCTACATATTTTTAGAATTCAAAAGTCTTGAGTCAGTCCATTTGTTCTAGAGGAGCATCAAGATACCCTCCAAATTATGTGAATTTAGTGCCCTACAATAGTCCTAATAAGGAAAGGTTGGATGAGTTAATAGAGTAGGTGAAAAAACTGAATATGGAGGTAACTTGAGAAACCAAAATAGTCAACTCTAAGCTGCTCAAAGGAACATGTAATCAAGTTACAATAGGGAGAAACGAGATACCACACGAGGAAAAAGCTTTGACAGAGGACAACATTATGACAAAAATTAGAATTTCAAAAGAGGACAAGGTTCTGGTCAAAACTTTGATAGAGGGCAACAAGGTGGACAAGGATTCGAAAGGAGACAACCACCCCATAAAAATAGGCCATGGAACACTAGACCCAATAATGGAGGGGTCCCTAATTTGTTAGATCAACCTCCTAATCAAGAGAAACCTCCGAGTGGTGTATAACTAGGAGAGACAACTTTATCTAGATGGTGCAGGTTTCACAAGACAAGTCAACACTCTGAGTTAGATTGTCCTAAGTTCCAAATTGCTGCTTCAATATTTCAGTATGAAGTTGAGAATAAATCCACTAGTTAGGAGATGGTACCTTCCACTCCCTATGATTCTCTGGTACTGGTCCTAAACCATGCACCTTTTCTAAAGGACGAAGAGAATGATCCAAAGGAGGAGTCAAGTAGCGAGAACGGGGAGATTGAACAAATGCTTAATGAAGATGAAATGTCTCAGTTATTCAGTGAAGGGACGAAGAAAAATAATGGCCCCTTGGATGAGGAGGAAGTTGGCGTTGAGGAAGTACAGATGTTTTAGCAACCTACAAGGAAATATAATTTGAGGAACATGCCTAACAGGAACCCTCAAGCTGGAGGGCCATTCACAAGATCTATCCCTCCAAATAATTTTACTACTCCACCAAATCCTTATGCCAATAATAATCCATCCTATCGTCATGTACCAACATAGTACTTTGCAAAAGGAGGACAACCTGACATGCTAAAGGGAGGTAATGGTGATAAGCAGACTGTCCATCCTAAGGAAACATATGTTGATATGAACATGGAACAATTGGGTGAGTATGTGACTAAAGAACTCTAGAAGGTAAAGGTAAGTCTTTTTTCTTTTGAGTTATTAAAAGTTCCAGCCATCAAAATTACGGTTCTAGAATCCTATAATTTGCATACAGTTCATCAAGGAAGGATAATTAGTGAGATAGTTGGGAAGGCTCCCAGCCTACAGGTGCCTAAAAGGTAAGGTCAGGTATAGTCTAGTGAAAGACGGAAAGAAAAGGATAAGAACCAGGTTGCACAAATTGACACACAACTGAGTTTATTCCAAGGCAAGGAAAAAACTCCCTCTTTTCTAATTTTTGTTCGCATATTTGGGAAGAACCTACATAATTTGTCTTTTGGATTCAGGAGCATCTACAAATGTTATGCCTTTTTCTATCTATAGAGCTCTAGGAATTATTCATGCTGCCTCTCAAAAGAAGGTCACTCAACTGGACAAGACATGGGTAAATGTGGTAGGAGAGTTAAACATGATTCCCATGCAGGTTGCACTAGACCATAGGGTAAAAAAAGTGATTAAAATTCAAGTAGAAGACATTCCTAATACTTATGGTCTCATTTTAGGATGAGATTTCACTAAGGCACTAAATGGATACACATCCATAGATTATTCCCACATGTGGCTTCCCTGGAAAGGAGTCCCAAAGCAAATTCGAATTGAGAGGGAACCTCGAATGAAGTATGTCATTATTGAATACCAGAATACTTCAAATAAGATATTGGTATTAGAGGTTAGTATGGGGAATTATGTATTGGCTGCCCCTATTTTAGATAAAAAAGAAATTTTTATGTTGCAGAGCTCTACTAGTGAACCCACATCAGAATCCAACAATTCTAAGGCACTAAGTGAGTCAACAGAGGAAATTGATGACCAAGAATATGAACAACTCATCTTGGTGGATAATTTCTAAGAATTCATCCAAAAGTGTGTAGAGGATCAAATTCAATTAGGAAGAGGGATGAAGTTTGAAGACCTAATCCTTCCCAATTGGTGTAGAGTACATAAGGCCCCTCACTCTGAGATAAAATGTTACCTATGTCAAACAACAGTGGAGCAGATCCAAAGGCGCATCAATCCAACCCCAACTATCAAATTAGATATACAAAGATCTCAAGATGATCCTAAAGGTAAATGCCCAATGCTACCTGAAGGAGCTCCTAGCAGTAGTAAGGCCAAGGATAACTGAAGAAGATCAGGAGTTGATGGTTGTTGGACATTAAGATTTGATGGATCCAAATCAAAGTAGGGGGCTATAGAAGGATTGAAATTGATTAGCCCAAGAGGTGAGACCTTTTTTTTTGCTCAGACTCCAATTCTAGTGTACCAATAATATGGCTGAGTATGAGGCTTTAGTCCATGGGTTATTAATGGCACTAAGGAAGAAGGTTAAGATTCTGCAAGTATTAAGGGATTATGAGCTAGTGGTTAGGCAAGTGAGAAAAAAATATCATTCCATGATAGAAGGATGAATAATTATAGACATTGAGTCTGGGATCTCATTGAGGGATTTGATGGCTTCAACATTCAATTGATCCCTCATAGCAAGAATCAAACTGTAGATTCTCCGGTGCAAGAAACTAGCACGTTGCAGCCCTTATCACTCTCAGGTTTGAAGAATTTTACAATGGAGCTCACTCCACTGCCCTTAGTACCTGACAATGTAAGTAATTTCTAGGTATTTGAGGATGATAAGCACATTCTTTATTTTATCATTAGTTATGATGTGTTTACTTTTCAGATAATTGATGAGGTAGAGACTCAAGAGGTAGAGATGGACCTTGAATGATTCATTAACTTAAAGACTAACACTATCCCATGAGGTATGGTGCAGTTAGAGAGAATTTTTGATCTGGATAGGATAAAAGATCAAGAACAACAAAATAAAAGGGAGTCCCTCAGTAATCAATGTGAAGCTTACAATGTGGGAACTCCAGATAATGTAAACAATGTCTTCATTGGCAAGGTATGTAATCCAAAGGAGAGAAAAGGAATCATTGATGCTTTACTTACATATCAGGATGTAATAGCTTAGAGTTATGAAGATCTGAAGACATATGATACTTTGATCATTACGCACACTATACCTCTCAAGTCAAATGCCAAACCATTTAGGTAGTGGTAAAAACCAATTAATGCCTTATTGGAACCAATCATTCAAAGGGAAGTGCAAAAGTTGCTTGCAACTCGCATAATATTTCTAGTAAGACACTCAACATGGGTTGCAAACCTGGTTCCAGTAAGAAAGAAAAATGGAGAGATTAAATTGTGTGTTAATTTTAGGAACCTTAATAAGGCATCAGAAAAGGATATCTATCCAGTTCCTTCGTTGGATGAGATGCTTCAGATTGTGAATGGATCTCAGATGATGTCATTTCTAGATGGGTACTTTGGGTACAACCAAGTTATGGTACAATATCAGGACAGACATAAAATTTCCTTTACTACAAAATGGGAGACTTTTGCTTATACGAGAATGCCCTTTGGACTGATCAATACTGGAGCTACTTTCTAAAGAGCCATGGATATTGGCTTTAAGGAAATCATTGGTAAGTGCATAATCATTTATATGGATGATCTGACAATTTTTGTAAGAAGAGAGGTGATCACATAACAAACCTGTGAAAATTATTCCAGAGGTGTAGAGAGTTTGGCATTTCACTTAATCCCAAGAAGTGTATCTTTAGAGTCACTGAAGGAAAACTGCTAGGACATGTTATTTCAAAGAAAGGTGTTAATATTGATCCAGAGCGAGTGGAGGCTATACTGAACATTTAGCTCCCTGCAAGTAAAAAGGAGATGAAATCATTTTTTGGGAAAATCAACTTCATCAGAAAGTTCATCACTGGATTTGCAAAAATAGTGAAGCCCTTAAATGCAATGATAAAACAAGAGGCAAAGGTTGAATGGAGTGTAGAAGCTAAAGAAGCATTTGCAGAAATTAAGAGGGCCATTGTTGAAGCTCCAGTGTTGGTAAGTCCTAATTACACCAAACCTTTCTACATCTACTCTTTTGCTTCAGAAAATTCTTGTGCTGGCATGCTGACTCAAAAATATGACCAAGGAAATGAACATCCCATAGCTTTCATGAGTGCTCCTCTAAAGGATGTAGAGTTGAGATACCCTAATGTAGAAAAGTAGGCCTATGCTTTAGTTAGATCTGTAAAGAAGTTCAGGCACTATATCCCAAGGAATAAGGTCTTTGCCATAGTACCTAACCCTGTAGTGAAGCTTCTACTAATGTGGAATGAGTTGGAAGAACGAAGGGCTAAATGGGTAACCATGTTGCAAGAGTATGATATTGAGATCCAATGCATGAAACTGGTAAGAGGATAGGGATTAACAAAGACAATGGCTGAAATGGGCCCAGACCTCATGGCCCAATATTACCACCTCCAAGATGTTTCCACAGGGGACTGGTACGATGAAATTATTTATTACCTCTTGAATCAGCAATGTCCTAAACACCTCAATTTTGTGCAGAGGAGGGCATTGCATCTAAAAAGTGACAACTTTATGATGAAGGGAGTTGTATTGTATAAGAAGAATCATGAGGGTGTATAATTAAGATGCTAAGGAAAGGAAGAAGTTGCTAAAGTATTGGAAAAATTCCATGACATATATGGTATAGGTCATGGGTCAACACCCTCCATTGCAAATCAGATCCTGAGAGAAAACTATTATTGGCCTACCCTATTCAAAGATACACAAAATCATGTAAGGACCTACCACATACGCTAAATCGTAGCAAGCAAGGAGAAACATGTAGCCCTTCGGCTTCATTCAGTTATAGAGGTAAAACCATTCACATAATGGGGTATGGATTTCATTGGTCTAATCAACCCACCCTCTTCCGCTGTACACATGTACATTCTCACTATCACTGATTATTTCACCAGATGGATTGAGGCTCTTGTATGCAAACAATGTACTTCTGAAGTGGTAATCGATTTCATTGAATTAGGTATTATTAATCACTTTGGGTGTCCATTGGCTTTAGTATGTGATAATGGTCCCGCATTTGCATCATTGAAACTTTCTAACTGGGCCTTTGATCATGGAATCATTATAAAGTTTGCATCTAATTATTACCCACAGGGCAATGGTTTAGTTGAGTCTTCCAATAAGAATATTTTGACAGTCATCTGTAAGCTATTGGAAAAGAATCCCAAGGATTGGCACACCCAACTTAGGTTTTCTCTCTGGGTAGACCATACCACACATAGGACATCCTTAGGAACCTCTCCTTATCATCTAGTGTATGGTTTGGAACCCATGTTTCCCATCCAGCTAAATATCCCTACCATGTAGTTCATTAATGAATATTATGATGAGGAGGATAATCGTGAAGCCCGCTTGGATGAACTATTACACCTTGAAAAAAGAAGAGATGAAGCCTTAGAAAAATTTGCCAAACATCAGGGTGTAGTGAAGAGATGGTTTGATAGCAGAGCGAAGGTGAAATCCTTTTGAATATCTGACTTGGTTCTCTACTGGGACAAAGCCCTTGACAGAAAAGGGGAGCATGGAAAATTTAACAAACTTTGGCTCGACCCTTATCAGATTTGAGAGATCCTGGGAGATAATGCTTTTCACTTTGATGCAGACCCAGGAGGCTCAATTATGCTGATTAGGCCTATTTTTCAAAGCAACATGCCTTTAAACCTATCATAGGACCATGAAACCTTGGTGCAGCAATTCATATGCCTTCAAACCTCCAAAATCACAAAAATATTCCATTGGTACGGACAAATACATGCCAAACTTGAAAAACCTTGTTTTAGGCACAATTCATGAGGGTTTATTGAAAATATGGGTTCCAAGACTTATCATAACATTCCACTACATTAGACCTTCATAAAATGACCTGCAAAAACTCAAAACACTATCACATATAGAGTTCCAATCATATTTTTCCAAAACCTTACTTTAGTTCCTCAATTTCACTTGGAAAACTCATGAAAACACCCTAGGGCATCCCCCTAAAACCATACAACTTGTATTTTATGCCTCCCAAACCATTGGTACATCTAAAATTCCATGAAACAAGTCATTCCACCGAGTTACAGGGCTGGACAGCAAGTGGAATGACTAGAACATCATTTTTTACACCAATCAAACCCTCAAATTAGTTAGAAACAGGCAGTCCCAGAAAAATGAAGAGATCTCTCTCAAAACTCAATATTAGAACCTCTAATTGGATTCAGATGAAAGATATTTCATTCCCCTACAAGATGATATAAGTCTCAGATCATATGGTGGTGGTACAGATCCGTACAATGCTTGCAAAGTTCAGGAAAACAGGAAAAACATGGGATTTGAGACCACCCGGCAGTAAAACAAGGATATCTCACTCAATTTTTAATGAAATCACACCATTCCAACGCCAAAAGAAAGGTTATTCAATTATCTATCCAACCATAATAGGCTTGTAGTGTAAAACAATACGTACAGGTCGTACAATGCACGGGATCAGCAATTTCTTAATGGAAAACACAAAAAAACAGCAAACTTCTTATTAGAAACTCATTCCAAACTTCTCCAACAGCCTCTCTTCGAGATATTCCAACAATATATCATGTAATCACATCCAAACCACCCCTTGAACCGACCAACTACCATAACCACCTTTTGTTAGAGTCTAAGATGACAATTTTTGCCAATTTTGCTCTTAATCACTATCCCATTACAACTTGATCAACTTGATTTTGCAAATACCACCTAACTGACCTATTAAGCCCTCCAATACATTTAAAATGGTCATTGAGACCTTATTTAACATGGAATAAGACCCTACTCCCCATATCCCTTAAAACTCATGATTTCACATGGCTTTTGCATTATGAATCAAACTGACAAATTCAACTAAATGATTCAAAACCTTTTCAAATTACATTATGACTGGTCCTTTAGACCTTATTAAGCATAAATGAACACAAGACACACCTAGCTATCAACTTAGACTTCACAAGGTGTAGGTGCTATTGCACCACACTTGAAAACCCTCAATGGAGAGGATATCCCATTGCCTATCAATGGGTAGTATTTGAAGCATTACTTCCAATCCTGAGCTATTTATAGCTCCTTCCTTGTACATAAGTAGATTAGGTTTCCTTTTCGTTGTTTTGTTTTTTCTTTGGTTAGAGTAGGTTTTCTTTTGTTTTGTGCTTGCTTCTAGTTTTCCACTTTCTCTTGGGGTTTGTTGCACATATATGGAAATCATTATGTTATTGGGTTTGTTCTAACGTGTTTCTTTCAAAAAATTCAATCATATTTCTAAAATCAATTGGTAGAACCCCTTTATCTAGTGTTGCATGTGCTTGCAATTTGAAGGTCACTTGGTTAAGTCAAATATGGAATGCATTTGGGTCTCATATTTTGCACAAATCTTAAAGTTTCCAAGGCTGCATATGGTCCTTGTGATGTTTGGTCAAGTGAAAAATCTTATATTCTACTTCAACACCACTGTGGTTCTCAGCCCTGAGTGCGAGCTTCATTGTTTACAGGGTGAAAGGGAAAGTTTAAAAGATCTTAAAAGAATATCAAAAAAAAAGGAGAGACAGAACTATAAAGATCAAAAGGAAATCTCCACCTCATCAGGGGTATCCTAGTATCTCTACTAGGGCTATGGATGCCTAACTGGTAGTAGAGCTATGCTTGGGAGAACCATGGTGATAGCCTCATCGGGGCTATGGATGCCTGACTAGTAGCAAGGCTATATTGAAGATGCTTTTGGAGTTGGAATCTTTATGTAGCCTGGTCAGACCAAGTTTGGTCCTTGTTGCAGTTAAGGAAAGGGAAATGAATGCATATACACACACTTCGACCTTGGTGCATGAATGGTATACTTGCCTGTGAATTTTGAAACCTTGTCTATAGCTGACCTGGTGTAAGGATTGAAACTAGAGATTATAGGTTCTTGATTACAGTTTTTCATTGAAATGCTTTGGAGCATTTCCCAGTGGAGTTGCCATTTCTTGTGCAATTTTTTCACACATGCCCCACTGAAAGCAGGGACCCTCTTTTTGCTTGCTCTTTTGGTTTTCCTCTTTGGGCTTGTCTTTGTTCTTTGGTGCTTTGATCCTTTGGTTGTGAGATTTTGTTGCTTCAAAATGTTCCTAAATGCTTATCTTTCTTTTAAAAATGTACCTAATGAAGTAACACTTTGAAAATCATGAGTCTTGGGGAAAATTTCGGGTTTTCTTTGGTTTTAGGAATTTTATCCTTGGGCGGAAATCCTTGGTTACCTCTAAAACCCAATGGAAGTTGGTTATACATTGTTTTTGGAGATTTTAACTCCTCAAGGAATTCCGCCTTCCTCGAAATTCCTTCATCGCCTTGGATTCCTGAACTCATCTTGGGTTGTCATGTCATCGCATTTATGCTTCCTGTATGGACTCTTTGGATTGTGTTTAGTGAGGTTTGGGGGTTTTATGCTATGAATTGATTTCTTTTAGCTTGTTTGAATTTAGAGAGCTTAATTTCAAGTGTTGGGTGCAAGTTTAAGCATTTTGAACCTTCGATCACTTTTTTTGGTGGTGTTTGTTTGGTGATTTTTGGTGTTTTCTTGAGGATTTAGATTGTTGCTTGTTGCTACCATTTCAATTTTCTCTTCATCCATGGTATGTTTATAGTGCCTCTATTTCCAATTGATGGATAATTAAATTGCTCTAGGGTGTCATGAATGTGCTTTGAATTTGGATTTCAAAGTAGTGGAGGTTTGTAAGTCAATTAGGGTTACTCCCTTTATTCTTTCGATGCCTCCTCTAAAATTGATGTGGCCATCCCTGCTAATTTGATGATCTGATTGTGCCATCCTTTGCTAGTTTTGTCTCCTCCCAAGCCTGGTTTTGTGCGTGATTTTGTTTTTCCTGGAGTTTCAATCTTGGATTCCCTTGTGTTTGATGGAATTGATGATTATGGGCGGATTTGAGTGTTTAGTCTTTATTTGCATTCGATAGTTTCCTTGCTCTGAATATTCTGAGATATTCATCATGATTTAATAATGAAAGTGAGTGGATTGAGACTATGACTGCATGTTCCTGATGAAACCCTAGGGTTTAATTCCTGAATCCATTACCAATGCTATCAAACTGCCCTTGGCAGAGCTAGAAAATAGAATTTATTGATAAGATCTTAAGTAGATGTAATCCAAGCTCGAGTTCCCAAAATTTGTGATCATTCAATCAATCTGGGTGAAATCCTGACGATGTCAAAGATTTTAGGATTTCATGGATCTCAAGGATTTCCTTTACCTTAGGATTTCCCCGGATTTCCTTTGCCTTGTCGTTTCCCCAAAAGTTTGCATAGAACGTGGAATTAGACTGACTTTGTGAAAATCCATTGTCTTGGGAAATCAATGAACTTCTGTTGCTCCTTCATTTTCCCAAAATATGCGAGGTCCCACTAGTTTCGCGGATTTCCATCCTTGACAGAATTCCCCGAGGATCTATTGGAAATGAAAGTTAAAGAGAATGCATGGATTAATTGCTAATGATTTCTGCATCACATGATTGATTTGGGAGAATTAAGGATATATGATGCTATTTATTGAATTTTTGGTCATAATTGAGTGACATTTGGATGTTTGTTGTGCTTTCATCGTCAAATTCTACCTAGCTCAAAATTCCCTGAAATTCCCTTATGGCCCAAAATCCATGAAGGGGTGAAAATCCTGAACTTTGAGAAAGGGTGTTTTAATGATATTCCCAAGGGATTCTAATTGTTGTTTAGATTTCTTTGATGATGAGCATGTTATTTGTGATGGACTAACCTGAACTCTCATGTTGTATTGGGTATTTATTGTGGTCCCCTTTTGAGTGTAGGCTGAATCAAGAAAGGCTATTATTGGTACAACTAAAGGCAAAGATATGGATTCGAGTGAGGAGGGAGCTCCTATCTTAGAGGCTGAAAGAATCAATATAGACATGAAAAGAAAGATCCCTAAGACCAAGTTAGCTTCCATTTGGTCAGGGTAAAAAATACCAATGTTGGAAGATGGGAATATGAGGAGTTTAAAGCTAGGATGGCAGTACAAGGTTCCTCTCACTTGGAAAGCAATTTGGTGAGCTCCGAGTTGGCTCATGTGAGCGACTTCCCTCCTATAGTGCAATGCTATGAGCTAGTCCTATAATGTGCTAGGCACTATGATCCAGGTACACAAAGGATAATTGTTCCACAAGGTAGGGTGCTTGCCAATTTATCTCCTATCTTGGTGGCTCAGGCATTTGATATACCAGATAGAACTCATGTGGTGGGTTTTGATTTGGACATAGCCAAGAAGTATTATGCAGATGATAGAAATAAGGCCCTACAAATGATTAATTATTAGTTGGAGAAGCCTAAGCCACACATCTCCAAGTTGTCTAAATAGTTATTCAAAGAAAAGTTAAAATCAGAGTACTATGATGCAATCACTCTCCTTAGCAGGGTGATGGGTTTGAAGACTGCAGGGATATTTGAAAATTGGATGTTCTACATCATAGTAAGAATGGAACAAGATGTGAATTGTCATTGGTTTGGTGTCATTAGTACCTTGATCCATGAAAAAATATGTAATTTTTTGTAGACCAAGAGGTTCACAATGACATCCTACCTGGCCTATGCCTTGGCCAGGTTTCATCCATAAAAGGGACTGAGTACACGGGGAACCTTTGGCCAAGATGTTATCTATGAGGTTTATCCACAGCTACATCTAGATGGTTCAAGCTACGGGAAGGTGAATGGTGCATTCACCATGTATATCACAAGATTATTACAAGGGGCAGAGCATCTAAGGATCTCTAAGGCAACTAAGGAGTTGATACATAGGTATGGGATGTGGTTTATTTAGTTTCCTGCCTTTTCATATATCATAATTGATGGTTGACAAAGGGCTCCTTATAGATTACCAAGGTACCCAAAATACCACATCATACTTTTGGAAGTTACCAGGCAGATATTAGCCTTTGATGATATCTTGAAGAAGGACATGCATAAAAATGGCTTGGGAAATGACTTCCCATTGAGGATAGGATTTAATGAGGTCCGCCCTTCTTTGATCACAACACACTCTTCCGAGGAAGAAATGGGCACTCTAGATTTTGAATTCCACTCCAAAAGGGCTAGATTTGATAGGACAGAGGGAGCTCAAAAGAGAGCAAGTAGAGAATTCAGGCACAAGGATGACATTGAAGATTATTGGGTAAATTACAAAGATGAATTTGAGGTCTTGAAGAAGAAGTATTCAAGATTTCCTATTCACCTAATTAAGCTGTATAACATCAAGTCCATTCCTGATCAAATTGATGATGATGGAGAGTTTATATAGAATCATGATTATGAGTCTATTAGAGATAAGCCAGTGGGAGAAATTAACTAGCTGAAAGAACATAAAACTAAATTGGAGAAAATCTATGTTCCTGTGATCAAATATACCAAATTGTGGATTAAACATAAAATGTGGGAATTGGAAAATGAAGGGAAGTAGTATACCTATGACTTAATGGGAAATATAGAGTCGCAATCCACTTTTGAAGAAGATGAACAAGATCCAAAGGGAAAAGAAAAGGTGGAATCTCCCTTCAAAATCAAAATTAAGGATATCCAAACAAAATTTGAAGTGGAAAAGAAAAGGAAACCCAGTGCTAAATGAAGAAAGACTACTTTGAAGGAAGAGGTGTCTATTCATGAGGACGAAGAAGAAAAGGATAGTTCCACTATGCGTAAGAAAAGAAGATTGGGTAAGGCTTCAAAGAAACATAATGAAAAACCTAAGGAACAAGGTGGAAGCACAAAACCATAGGTGGTAGAGGTGGAAAGCTTTGGAGAAAAGACATAGGTATATGCTAGGAAGGCCAAAACTCCCTCTCCAAGGGAAAGTTTGATGAAGGATAATTCTCCTAAGGTTCTTTCCACTGGACAAAAAGAAGATACTCTTGATCCTCCTCCAACCTAGAATTTGAATGATGATGAGAAGGTACAAACCAAGGCTTTTGTTGGAAAGGCACATCAAGATGAGGAGATAAAAGGAATTCCATGATGGGGATCTCCATAGAGCGGAGGCAAATATTAGTAATATTTTTCATTCATCCCTAGTATCTTATGATGATTCACCAGTCAGAGGTGAATAAGAGGAACCTATGGAAAAGGAAATGGCACATGAAAGGACTCCCTCTCCTATTCAGGTTGTGACAGAGGAAAGTGAAAAGCCAGAAGATAAGGAGGAAGATAAAGGATAGGACAAAGATGAGGAGGTTCTCTTGGACAATAATGTAGATGTTGAGCCCTCTAGGGGTCAAACTGAAAGGGAAAAGTAGAATGAGAAACACCCTGATACTTCTACCCAAATTTGGCTCAATGAAAGGTTGAAAATAAGCAAATGGTTGTAGATGACACCGCTCCAAATTGGGATGAATTGATGGATAACATAGTCAAAGGGAAAACAAAGAAGAAGCTTAGGGTGATCACCAAGATCACCAGGGATGAGATAGATAATAGGATAATCCACATTGCCACTCCTATAGCAGACAAGGATAGAAGGGAGATTGCTCCTCAGGATTACACTATTCAAATCTTGAACTTGGGACCCACAAGAAAGGATCAAGAAAAGGAAGAGTTCTGAGAATCTTCCCAAGCTATTCTCAGAAGGTTGGACAAAGAAACTACACAGAAGGAGAGGTTGCAAAAATAGTTAAGTGATGTATACAAATATGTGAAACACTTGATGAAGCCTCTTTAACAGGTGGGAATTGAAGGAATAACCCCTGAAGGTTTGTTGCCTAAGGAGGGATTTACTGAGCTCGAGAAAATGAAGGCATCCACATAGGCTAGCTATGAATGGTTGGAAGGAGTTGGACACCGAGGAGATAGACTGATCAAGGAAAATTTGTCTACTTGTGGTGATGCACACAGATCCTTTGAGTGGTTGCAGGATGTGCTGAAGCAAGTTAAGACCGATACAAACCTCCTCCTGTAGAAGTTAAAGATCATCATGGATTATACAGATGAGAAACTATTGAGTGATGAAATCTTTCCTTCTTCAAAGGTTTCAAAACCCTGGGAATGGTATGATTTATTGCAAATCAATCAAAAGTTTGTAAAGAATATTCACCAATAGGGGCAGTAGGTAGGGGATACATTGAAGGATATTTACAAAAAGTGTATTCCATTCTTTGATATCATGACCGGGAGAAGGAATTTTGCACCGAAGCATCTGAGCTTTGAACAACTGAAGAAATGGTGGCATGAGGTTTATGTCCGATGGATGATGGTCCAATCACAGTTCACCATCTGGATGATGCATCCACCTACAATGCTATCATGGAGAAATATCAAGACCTTAAGGTGGAATGGGATAAGGTTGTCAAGGAATCAAGGGAAGAAATTAAATCCCTTGATAGAAGATTCAAAGTATTAAATTATCCACCTTTGGCTGACCTAGAGGAGATTTTCCTTAAGGTGCGAGATAAAATGGGTCAAGGAAAAGATAAAGGGCTAGCCAATGAGTGACTGCTTCAAAATTTTTGCTTCCCATTATCCTTCTTTCATTCTTTGCATGCATTCGATCGAGCCGTGTTGGAGATTCCAGGCCGACCTGGAAAAGAGATTTTGGAATTTAATTCAATATTATATTTTATTTTAAGAGGCTTTTTCCTTGGGTGACTTGTTTTATGGTCGACCTCTCTTGTAACCCTAATTGGGATGAAATTCTGTATAAGTATGGAATTTGGCCTCATTTGTAAGAGTTAGTTAGAAGATTAGACTTTGAAGCGAGCGAAGTGAAAAAGTAGAAACTAGAGTTAGGAGTTAGTTTTTTGAAGCTAATGTTGTAACATTGAATGCTGGAATTGTTGCTACTATTGGATGAACTCAATACAATTAAAGACATTATGCTTTGGTGGCCTCTCTTGGATTGATTTATCTTGCATGGTTCTTGTTATTCTATCTTTCTAAATTACTTTTGAAAATATTGAATGAATGTTAGATTTAGGGTTAGATGATTTAGTAATATTCATGGTTAGATTCTTGAAGTGTTGCAGTGATCCCTAGTCCATACTTTTAGAAACTTATTGATTGTGGGTTGCTGTGTAAAGTTATCCCGGACCTTATATTTATGTGCTTAGTTCAATTGTGAGTATTTATTCATTTCAATTGTGAAATAAGGTTGGTGTGGATGAATTTTAATGATCTAAAAATCTATAATTCCTTAGAAGATTGCATGGTTTTTGTGAGATTGCAGGGTAAATCCGGGTCAAGAAGAAATTAGTTTTAAGGGATTGGTCCATTTCAAGTATCTTGTCATTAGTATTGTTGATCTTAGGAGCGATTTTAACATAGGTTTTCTATAAACCCTTATCTTTTTCTATTTCTTTGAATATAGGTTAAATTTAGGGATTTAAGTATGAACACATTGCAAAATTTGATAAGTTTAAAGATCTAGTATTCATTTTGTAAGGCCCCTTGTGATTACCAACATTTTCACATTTATCACTGAGTTTTTTTATTGCATTTTCAAGACTTGACATTAGAGACCTTGGGGTTATCTCTTTGCTCATAGAGATTTACCTTTCAAGAGAGATATGATATCATATTTTGTTTGAGTTGTTGTTGCGTAGAAAACACCATCAACATATTACAAATTTTTGGTTGGTATGTTGATGGCATGAAGTTATATCTATTTTTGGTATACCCTAATTTGAGGTATGGTTAGCTTCGAGGAGTTGAATTTTTTTGTGGTTTCTATTCCAAGTGGTATGAGTAGAGAAACTACTCAGAGACTTTGTTATCATTGGAATTTTATGTGTTCATATAAATATTGGTGCAGGTTTCAATAACAGTTGATATGTTTCACCTTTGCATGTTCCTTTTTCTTTCATAGGTGGCATGTTAGAGGATTTGAAGGAGTTATTTTTTCTTGATGGTGGTTATCATGATTGATTTTGTAGGTGTATTGTTGGATCATGAGAGCATGGTGAAGATTTAGATGGTACATGTTTGGCTAAGGTATTTTTCCCTTGTTTGTGATTCCTATTGGTGTATTTACAATGTTGATGCCAAGTAGGAGAATGTTAGGATTAAGGTGCCATCGAACTTGTAAATCCTATGCCATATATCATGGTTCCAACTTGCTTGGAAAGTTTCTCTAGGCACTTAGGGTGTATTGGGAAAATATTAATTCTCACTATTGTTTATAATATACTCATAGGGGGTGATTGGTCCACTTGTAGTGATAAATGTGGGTTGTGGACATAAATATTTAATATTATGTTCCCCACATGTGGATGCCTAAAATGGGATAATTAAAGTTAAAGGAAATTATAAACAAGTGAATGTTGAGATTATCCAAGTGGGTGCTTAGATAGAGACATGTGTCACTTGGTTTTCCATCATTTATTGCATTTAATTTAATGTTTATCTTTCATAGTTGGGCACCCAAGTTGGAGGGAAAGTATTGGAGCCAAAATTGATGTCCTTTCACTTTCTGAAGAGGTAATCCAAAGTTTGGGGACATTTGTGTAACGTCAAAAAAAGGGTCCTTAGCCTTTTTCATTCTTGTTTAGCTCCTCCTTGCTGATTTGAACTTAATGTCACCTTGATCTAGTGTTGTGAGGTGTTCTACACATTTGCATTAGGTCTTGGGTCCGTTTTAAGCTAAATTAACTTAACTCTACTCTAATTTAATGTTGTAAAATGTATTTATTTACATCTTCACGTTAAATTTGGGAGGCTTGTAAATCAAATGGACCTAATCGAGTGTTGTAATGTGTTTTATACATTCATATGGGATTTAGGGCCCTTCTAAGAATAATAAACCTATTTTTTCCTTAATTTAGTGTTGTAAAGAGTATTTATTTACACTTTCAAATTGGATTTTGGGCCAATTACATTTATAACCTTAATATCATCATTAATAGGCCCCTATGACCCCATATTATGCATACCAAGGTTTATTTTGGTCAAAAAATTGACAAAATCAACATATAATATGAATTTATGCATTCCCAAATAGTTTAGCCCCCGAAATAGCCCATGTGGGACCCATTCACCACTTTTGGTGAATGAGTCCCATCTAGGTGGGACTCATTTACCCAGGATGGAAAATGAGTCCTATTTGGGCTATTTTAAAGGTTTGAGCAGGAAAAATTGGGTTTTAAGTCTAAATTTCTTCAATGTCGACCTTGGGGATCAAATTAATGATCATGTGAGTGGCTTTCCTATATAAAAAAGCTTCCAAATCATTATGTCATCCTAACATCCTAAGAAATCTAAGCAACATCATGCATTCATGAGATCAAGTCAAGCAAGCAAGGGTTAAGCATTCAAGGGCAAGATTCTTCATCAATTTTTGTAGAAATTCAAGATCCATGATCATGTCAAGCATATCAAGCATCAAGCATGTTAGTGAGCTAGTGTTTTGATGTAGCATTGAAGATCCAAGACCAAGCATTGTTCTATTCTTATTGTCAAAGATCAAGATTTACATCCTTCATGGCCACTTCATGTTGAGTTACAGATTTACAAGAAATCATTCAAGGTATTATTGTCCATGATTCATGTCCTTTGTTTCATGCTTCATTCCTTCATTTGATTGTTTCATTATTTGGTTTAATTACCTAAATGGGGTTTGATCAAGGTAAACCCCCATTCCCTAAAAATCAACATTTTCTCTCTTTCTTTGTGTGATTGCAGATCTAGGTATCTTGGATCTTGAAAGACCATTGAAGAATAGGTTTCAAACTTTTTGGAGTCATCTCTCTACTTGCAAGGCCAAGATCTTCACAAAAAGTCACTTACAACCTTGAAAATGAAGGTTTTTGATCCGAACACCTGGAGGAACAGAAAGAGTAGATTAAGAAGTACATATCAGATCTTTGAATTTATAGAAAATCCAATTTGGACTCATTCACCACAAGTGGAAAATGAGTCCACTTTTTTGTCAATTTTTAAATTTTGGCATTTTTAGATACCCTTTTTTGAGAAACCTGTTCCTGTGTAGAAACCCCGATCTGGGTCAGATTCATCTAGACTGGTGAATGAGTCCTATTCAGCCTAAATTTAAGATTCATCAGCATTTGTAGTCTTGATCCAAGTCTCTAGAAGTTTCTAGGTGCACACTTCCAATTTTACAACTTTCTATTTTGTTTCATTTGCATTTCTAGGTCATCTTACATATTACATTGTGTTTGCAAACATTTTATTTTCCAAGTTTACACTTGGTGGTGAACCCCTCATTTCTTATCATTCAATCCCCCTAGAACATTCCCTTTGTCATATTTCAATATCCTTTGCATTGAAATCTCAAGGGCTTGTTCTTGAATGAAGTGTGGAAATTGACCTCTCTCCTCTTAGGTCCAATACCCTAGGTGTAAAAGAGTGCATAATTTTATACTATTCATTTTGGTGAACCTAGATTTTGAATACCTTCTTTGTTGATTTGGAGTCCATAATCATCCCAGATTTGGCTTGCATTAGCATTGGATTAGGATTTACATTGGTTAATTTGAATTCTAGGGTTTCAAAATTTTCATTAGTGAAAGTGCATATAGGTTGCATTTTTGCATCTAAAATCATTGAAAATCACCTAAAAATTAAATTTGTATTTAGGATACACATCATACAAACTAAAAATCATAAAAATCAACTGAAAATTTCTAAATTTTTTGAAAAAAAATCCCTATTGGGACTCATTCGCCTCCTTGGGTGAATTAGTCCCTTTGCACATCTAAAACAAAACTTTTACAAAATTGAAAACCTTGTTTTAAAGATTTTTTTTCTGCCATTGTTTATATGCTTCAGTTGGTTGAATTTATGTTTCATGAATTTTACAAAATCTAGCTTAAATTGGTCCATTTCATGCATTGCTTAATTTCCAATTTGCATTCACAACATTTAATTTTCAGATCATTGCATAGTATAATCAGTACATTACCTTGTTTGAAATATGAAAATTGTATTTCATTCTAGGTCATAAGATTTCATCTTAAGTTTGCATCTAGTATTGTTCAAAAATGTTAGTTTCAATCTTTTCCTAAATTACAAAGAAAAAATTAGTCAATAAACATGTTAGTCATTCATTCAATGCATTCCCTAGTTATGAGAGTCTCTTAGTGCAAGAGAGTCAAAATTTTGATAATTGCGTTAAACCTACACCCCCTTTTATCTCTCCTATTTGTGAGAATGATGTGATAGAAGAGAATACAAGCATAGACAATCATGATGATCATAATTTTTCTTCTCCCGATACCTCTCCTTTTAGTGATGAAGGTATCTTGGTGAAAGAAGATACAATAATTGAGAATCATGAAGATCTTCCTTGTCCTTCTCCTCATCCCCTTTGGCAAGATATTATACCACAAGAGAATGAGATTGTAAATGATGAGGATGATAGATTCGTCTTAGATGATCAAATCTTTAAGGTCTATAACAACCCTCTTTATGATCCTTCCCCTACCTATCCTATTTTTGAAGACATTGGGGAGAAAAGTAAGGAACTCATAGATGATCATGATAATCATACTTGTTCTTCTCCTAATATCTCTCATAGCTATGAAAATGATAGTTTTATGATAGAAAATAAAATGGATGAATGTCATGAGAATCTTAGTTAACCCCCTTCACCTAGGGAAACCCTTATCAAGCAAGACAATTCAACCATTGATCAACTTTCTACTTGTGATGAAGTCCTTTTTGAGGAAAAAATCCTTGAATTTCAAGAACATTTGGTTCATAGTTATCCTAAAAACTCTTCTCCTAGGGAGGATATCATGGTGCAAAAAAATCTAAACATTGACACATGTAATGGGGATTCATTAGATAAAGATGTTGAAGTGGCACTAGACTCCTTTTCACTAAGGGATCATGCAAATATGCACAATATTGTTGAGGTTCTAATGACACAAATTGGATCTCCTTTAATTATTGAGCTCCCTAAGTCACCTCCCATTAATGAATCACATAAGAAAATAAGAGATTTCTTGAAATATAGGGGGCAATCTAACAATATTTTACAACAACCAAGATATAACATAGTTGCTCAAACATATAGGAGACGACAAATTGCTCCTGCCACATCACCATTTCCCCAACATATTGTGCCTAGTGTTGAAGATCTTAATAAGACTCTTGCTAATATATCTGTGTGGAAAATCATTCAACTATCACCTACATACAAGTTCCTATTTCAAGAAGTATTACAAATAAAGCAAGAGGAGATCAAGCTTCTATGAAATTGAATAATGTAACATCATCCTTTCATCCCACACAAGACAAACAATAAAAAATAAAATTCCCTAAACATGAATTTTCCTCACTTGACACGAAAAACAAGAATCAAGCCTTGATGATAAAGGTGATCATTAATGACACTATAGTTAAGCGTACTCTCATAGACAACGGAGCTGAAATGAATGTTTTAAGCATTGACCTCCTAGACAAAATTGGCATGGACAAAAGGCTCATTCAACTTAATAATGTTCATGTTCACGGCTTTGGAAATGGTAATAGACAACTACTAGGGATGATCACATTACCTATTGAGGTCAGACATGTAGTGTTTCCTACCTCTATCTATTTCATGTTAGGACCCCTTTCATACAATATTCTCCTAAGGAGACCATGGATTCATGCTATGAAAGGAGTCCCCTCTAGTCTTCACCGTGAAATGAAATTTGAATATAACAAGATATACATGATTGATGTAGATGAACAAAGCTATGAATCACATGATCATAACACTTCCAACTCCACTGATACTTTCATTCGATAATAAAAATTTGAGCCAATACAAATTGATATTAGTCCCAAACTCTTTAGTGACAATTGGGGGTCATTAGATTTTACACCTCCTTTCAATAAAGAATCAAATATCTAACCCTCAAGGTCCAAAGAGTCATATACAAATGATTCCTTTTCATATACAAGTTCTACTAATGATTGGGGTTTTACACCTCCCTTTATAGGAGAGTGTAAAATCTCATAGCCTAAACCAAAACAACCTTTTGTTTCATTCGCTCCACTTAGTTCTACAATATTACCCCATGATGGTGATAGGGGCTATATAAATCCTATCCCTCATGGAGGAATGACACATAAATTTATAAATAATTATGTTATCGTGAAGAAGCTGATCCTTCTCAAAAGCATAAACCCCCTTCATATGACTTGGAAGATTGCTATGGTATCAGATACAATCTCCCTCCTTCACATGGATATAATGAACACATGAAGCAAACTGATATACCATACTCTTTCAAGAAAGATTTAGGTTTACCACATTTATCTCCCTTCTCATATAAAGCCTTAACATTTAATGTGTGTATGACATCTTGCGTAAATAAAGGAACATATTCTACTATTGATCAAGAGAGTATCTTGTTGAGACTCCTTCAGGATTGTTTGATATCTCTGCCTCCAAAAACACAAAAGAAATCTTACTACAAAAATTCATTTTGTGCATACCATAGAGTTCATGGTCATTCTACTAATGAATGTAAGTCTTTGAATAGAAAAATTGAACATCTCAAGGAGTGTGGTGCTCTTTCTTGTGTTGAAGCACCTAACTCATCTAACTAATTATAATTTTTATCCTATTCGGCTCACCCTTGTCCTGTAATAAGTGGGGGCAAGGGGTTAGATAGACTTATCCTTGTATGTCACTTGTCATTGCCTCTTTCGGCTGGTTGATCACCTTTCATGAACATAACATAGCAAGCTTGGGATGTGAACGAAATTCCTTAAGTTGAATCGCATTTGACATACTTATTCATGATGTAGCTTATCGGAAACGTATGACTTGGCATAGGGCTTTCTGAATAAGCTCTCATGTTTTGTTCTACTTTAAAGAAATTCCTCACAGTAATGGTGTTAGCAACTGATTTAAAGTGGGGGCATACATCAAAACTAATGTTTCAGTATGTGATTTTCTTTCTTCTTGTGGTGTGCCCTTTTCTTGGTGGAGTCATTGGGCTTGATTTCCTCCAAGAGTGTGATATTTATTTGAATTATTCTCTCTTGGACACATTAAGCATGATGTTCCCTAAGAGGATACCTCATAGGAACTAAGAAAAATACCTTTGAACATTCCTTACACCATTTTGCATTTACAATTTTGATTATATGGCCACCTTGCATAATAAAGTTTGCATGCATGTGGAGCCATCCAATTTGTTCATGAGCTCTAAGCACACAAAGTTTTTCTTATCTCATGAAACTCAAAAGTCATTTTATGTGGCACCTTATTAAATTTATCAAGAGGTATAACTTTGGTATGGTTGAGCGGGAAGACTAATCTGAGGCATAACTTTCCCCATAGCCACTTGTATGTGTGTGAGTGCATACCAATAGTGAGTGTATGTTTCTCACCTTTTAGGACTTCTCACCATTAGACAATTAAGAGTTTCGTCGCCTTAGAGTGAGTATGAATTTTTGGAAAAAACACCTAGATCTGATCCACATTGTGTTGGACAAATGGTCGAAACTTGATCTACCCTTTTATCTTTTCTTATTTTTGTTCTTCTTATAGTTATTGACATTGCATGATCATGTATCTTGTTTTGCTGCATATTATACACCTTGTGCATGTCCTTTTGTGCCTATGTTGGTTTGAATTGGGATCTTGGATCTTGGGGGCTTGGTTAGCTCCTTCACCTTTTTCATACTTTGTCTCCCACAACGGTATGATTGGACCCCTCTTGAATGTCTACTTTAGTGTGAGTTTGAAGCAAGTTCATCCTCTCACTAAAGTGGGGGCTAAATGTAACGTCAAAAAAAGGGTCCTTAGCCTTTTTCATGCTTGTTTAGCTTCTCCTTGTGAATTTGGACTTAATGTTACCTTGATCTAGTGTTGTGAGGTGTTCTACACATCCACATTAGGTCTTGGGCCTATTTTAATCTAAATTCACTTAACTTTACCCTAATTTAATGTTGTAAAATGTATTTATTTACATCTTCACATTAAATTTTGGAGGTAAATCAAGTGGACCTAATCTAGTGTTGTAAGGAGTTTTACACATTCACATGGGATTTAGGGCCCTTCTAAGCATAATAAACCTATTTTTGCCTTAATTTAGTGTTGTAAAGTGTATTTATTTACACTTTCACATTGGATTTTGGGCCCTATTACATTTATAACCTTAATATAATAATTAATAGGCCATCCCTATGACCTTATATTATGCATCCTAAGGCTTATTTTGGTCAAAAATTTGACAAAATCAACTTATAAACTTAATTTATGCATTACCCAATAGTTTAGCCCTCGAAATAGCCCCTGTGGGACCCATTCACCACTTTAGGTGAATGAGTCCCATCCAGGTGGGACTTGTTGGATATTGATGCTATGTTGGTGATATGTCATTGTCATTGATTTCAACACTATTGGTATTAATGGATTGAAGACTGTATATGTCGAGGATATTGAGAAAATTATAATAAATATATTGCAGGTAGTCTATGAAGTAGAGAAGGTCATAGTGATGGAAAGTTATATACGTCGATGGTTAGAAGGTGCACATTAAAGGGTTTGTTTCTGAGCCTATCTAGTATCTTTTCCGAAAGTTTCAGAGGTGCGCATCAAGAATTGAGAAAATTATGAAGTTCTGTGTTCCTACAATTATTCAGTTACTATAGCAAGTGTTTCTGAATGATGAGATTGCAATTATGATGAATTGAGTTGTTGCGTACATTTTTGAGATGTTTAGTGATGTTTCTAGATCATGCTCTATTAGTGTGGTATGTCCATGTCTATTGGTGTGTTCGTGATCAATATTTTTCCCTTATGTGTTCGAGTTTTCATGTTCTTGGCCGACATGATGATGGTAGCGTGTTGTAGATCCTTATAGATTAATATTGTATTTTTTGGAATGTTTGAGGCTGTTGATTTAGGTCCTCACTATGTTTTGACTGAATTAGGTTGGTGCTCATTAAGAGTTTTTCATGTATTGAGGCCAACAAGTTGTAATTCATTTATTCCTTATTTGTGGCCGACAGAGTTGTTGATGTAAATTCATGTAGCGGATATTTAAGAGTGATTGTTTCTTCATTTTTAAGTGTGTGTGTGGTGTATGTGAAGTATATACAAGATATGTGTGAATAAATATCAGATCATCTAAATGCAGAGCAGAGTGTGAAGAATTTTGAGCGAAGTGCGAAGAAGTGTTTCTGTGCCTAATCGAAACTGTCATCAAGATTTTGCAGAAGATAATTTCTCAATTCAACCTGATCAAATGGATTTAATCTATTTATTTTATGTAAGGTAGTGAGCCTCCCCTTTGACTAATGAGCTCTAGGTAGTGTGCTTGAATGCAAGTGAATTCCCCATTCATTTATTTCATTATACTTCTAACAGGGTATAATCTTGTGGACTAACATCCACCGTGGTTTTTCCCCTAACATGGTTTCCACATATAAAAATCTTGGTGTTCATGTGTCTTTGATGTGTTTTTGATTGATGTGTTTTTGATTTATGTTAATTATTAGATCTGAGATTAAAGGTTGACTAAGGTTGAATAAGTTAAAATTCTATAACAATTGATTCACCCCTCCTCTCAGTGGTCTATCATTGTTTTTCCAATAATTGGTATCAGATCTAGTTCCTCTGAAGAATTTTAATAGCTTGAGGTGATGTGAGATGGCATCATACAATAAGGATAGTCCTAGATTCGATAGTATAAACTACTCTTTGTGGAAAGTTAGAATGGAGTGTCATTTGATGTGCATTGGTGAGCCTTTCTGGAAGATTACAAAGAATGCATATATTATTCCTCATAATGGTCCCTCTATTGCTGATGAGATCAAAGAAGCTTATACTAATACCAGGGCTATAGAAGCATTGCTAAGTGCTTTGACAGATTGAAAGACGACAAATGTGATAGGTCTGAAGACTGCACATGAGATTTGGAAAATTTTGGAAACATTATATGAAGGAGATGCACTACTGAAAGTTGCTAAACTATAAAGTATGAAAGACAAGTGGGAGAACATGAAGATGAAAAGAGTTTTTCTTTCACACAAAAGGTAAATGAACTAGTGATGGGCATCAGATGTGCTGGTGGAATCTTGGAAGAAGATGAGATTGTGGCTAAAATACTTAGATCTATGCCTACTTCTTATAAAATAAAAGATCATGCTATTGAAGAACTTAGGGAAGTAACAAATGTGACAAGAGACATGCTGATTGGACAAGTTGTTGCCTTTGAGTTGAGTGAATTTGGTGAATCTTTTCCTAAGACACATTCTACATTCAAATCTATTATATCTAGAAAAAGCCGACATAGATATGATCTGGGAGATAGCTCCAGGAAGACATTCAAGTATGAATATGAAATGAAATTGATTGAAGATGAAGAAAGAGAGCTAGAAGAAGTGGAAGTACTGATTGTGAAAAGAGAAGCCAAAGGACAAGGTAAGTACAAAGGAAAGTTTCCTATTAAATATTTCTCTTGCAGTAAGATAGGTCATTTTGCATCAAGGTGTCATGAAAGAGTTTCTAAGTATAAAATTGATAAGTCTAGATTTCAAAATAAATTTTATTATGCTGAAGAAGGTGTTACTGATGATGTATCTGATAAAGAAACTGGAAATGAAGATGAATAGGTATTCATTTCTATCAAGGAAAATGGTCCAGTGTCCATTGAATCAACTAGTAATCAGAATATTGAGAAAGCTCTTGTAGTCATGATTGATGAGAAGGATAAGTGGGTGATTGATAGCGGATGCTCACATCATATGACTGGTGAAAAAAGCAAGTTTCTAAGCTTGGACAAATATGATGGTGGTGTTGTAAGATTTGGAGATAAAAATGCTAGTGTGATTTGTGGTAGAGGCACTATTTCTCTTGGTGGTAAATGTAATACTGATGATGTCCTATATGATGAAGATTTGAAGCACAATTTTTTGAGTGTTGGATAGATGGTTCACAAAGGTTACAATCTTTAGTTCAAAGATGGTAAGTGTAGGATATTGGGAAGCTCCGAAAATGTTATTGCTTCAGGTACAAAGACAAGAGGTAATAATTTTAACTTAAATGTTTCTAGTGAAAGTTGTTTGATTTCTCAAGCTGATGTAAGTTGGTTATGGCATATAAGGCCGTGTCATGTGAATTTTGATAACATTATCAAAATAAGCTCCACAAAAGAAGTCAGAGGTCTACCTAAGTTAGTGAAGCCTACTAACACTATATGCAAGGAATGTTAGATGGGAAATTAGACAAGAATTTCATTTTAGAGCAAACAACATCATTGCAATGGAGAATTGGATTTGGTACATATTGATCTATGTGGTCCATCTAGATTCAAAAGTCTACAAGGAGAAAGGTACTTTATGTTGCTTATTGATGATTATTCTAGAATGGTATGGGTTGCTTTCTTAAGAGAAAAATATGAGGGATTAGAGAAATTCAAAAGCTTCAAAGCTATGGTAGAGAATGAGACAGGTTTGAAGATCAAATGTTTGAGATCAGAAAGAGGTGAATTATTCACTTCCCGAGAGTTCAATTAATTTTGTGAATATCATGGAATAAAAAGATAGTTATCTGTTCCTCGGACCCCTCAACAAATCCAAGTTGTTGAGAGAAAGATCAAAACAATTTTAGATGCTGCCAAAACCATGATGTTGGAAGATAATGTTCCTCATATCTATTAGAGAGAAGCTGTAATCATTATTGTGTATACTATCAACCAGGTAAATTTCAATGGTAATTCTGGTAAGACTCCTTTTGAGCTATGGTTTGGTTATAAGCCTACTATTAAATATTTCAAAATATTTGGAAGTAGATGTTATATCAAAAGAGATGAAGATATAGGAAAGTTTGAGTCTAGAAGTGATGAAGGAATCTTTCTGGGTTACTCTACTTAGAGAAAAGCCTACCATTCCTACAATAAAAGATTGAAGAAGATGGTTGAAAGTGAAAATGTCAGAGTTGATGAGGAAATTGATAGATCATCTAGGTATTGTGGATATGATTCAGATGACCAACAAGACAATACTAAGAATGGAAAGAATACGCAAACACAAAATCAAGTTCAAATTGTTTCGGTGAATCAAGAAAATCATGAAGGAGAAGATAGTGAAAATGTAGAAGAAAGAATAGAAGAACTCAAAATTCCAAGGTATGTAAAGTGAAGTCATTCTAAAAGTTAGATCATAGGAGACAAGAAAAAATGTGTGCAGACTAGAAGAAAAATTGCAGAAGAATATTTTCTGATATCCAAGACTGAGCCTAGCAATGTCAATGAAGCATGTAAAGATGAATATTGGATGGAAGCAATGAAGGAAGAACCGATGCAAATAGAGAAAAATGATACATGGGTTCTTGTTCCTAGACCTCAAGACAAAAATGTGATTGGAACCAAATGGGTCTTTCAGAATAAGCTGAATGAACAAGGTGAAGTGATCAGGAATAAAGTAAGACTGGTATGTAAAGGATACTCACAGATGGAAGGTATTGATTTTGAAGAAAAATTTGCCCCTGTTGCTAGAATTGAAGCTGTAAGGTTCTTTCTTCCTTATGATACCTTCAAGACTTAAAAAGTCTGTCAAATGGATGTGAATTCAGCATTTTTGAATGGTGAATTAGAAGAAGAGGTATATATTGAACAACTGGATGGATTTCAACTAACTGATGAAAAAGATATGGTTTGCCGATTGAAGAAAGCTCTATATGGACTCAAGCAAGCACCTAGAGCCTGGTATGAAAGAATGGATAAATACTCCTTGAAGCTTGGATTCAATAAAGGCATTGTTGACAACAATCTATATTTCAAGTTGGATTAGGAAAAAGAATTTATAATTGAAGTCTTTGTTGATGAAATTACTTTTTAAGGTAATGATGACCTATGTATGAAGTTTGCTGATGAAATGAAAAGTGAATTTGAAATGTCAATGATAGGAGAACTGAAATTATTTTTAGGATTGTGAATAACTCAGTTAAATGATGGAATTTTCATATCTTAGTCCAAATATGTAAGAGAGCTACTGAAAAAGTTTGGCATGGAAGACTCAAAGCCAGTTGGTACACCCATGGTAACCAGATGCAGGCTAGCACATAATGATAATTCCCATAAGGCTAATCAAACAAGATATAGGTCAATGATTGGTGGATTGCTATATTTAACTCAGACTAGACCAGACATTATGAATGTTGTGTGCATGGTTGCTAGATATCAAGCTGATCCAAAGCAATCACATGTGACTGCAATAAAGAGAATTTTTAGATACTTAAAAGGAATAGTTGATTTTGGTCTTTGGTATCCTAAGGAAGATGATCTTACTTTGAATTCCCTTATGCAGATTGGGTATGTGATGTTGATGACAAGAAAAGTACAAGTGGTGGTGCATTATTCTTAGGGAAGAAGTTTGTGTCTTAGATAAGTAAAAATTAGAATTCCATTTCCTTATCTACTACAAAGGCATAATATATTATTGCTACAAACAAATGTACCTAAGTGTTGTGGATGAAGTAGATGCTGAGAGATATTAGAGTTGAGTATGATGATCCTATTTCTATATTCTGTGACAATTCAAGTGCCATAAACAACTCCAAGAATCCAATGCTAAATTCAAAAGCAAAGCATATATCTATCAAGTATCACTTTTTGAGAGACAAAGTGAGTGATAAAGAAGTCAGATTAGAATATGTGCCTACAAAGGAATAAATTGTAGATATCTTTGCCAAATCGTTTCCTAAGGATAATTTTGGGTATCTCAGAGGAAATTTAGGGGTAATTTCCCCCCCTAATTTGAACTAAGATGCAGTTCTTTGCATCAATCTGTGGACTTAAAGTCAGATCTTGTTTCATATTGATGTTGTGGTGGCTGCTACTCAGGGGTAGTAGTTAGATGATTCAGAGCTTGTATAACTTTTCCATTGATGGCAAAGGGGGGGAAGTGTAATGTGAAAAATTGTGCACTTAAAGGAGGATAAGTGTAAGGGGGAGAAGCATAGAAAAAAAGAGGAGAAGAGTACTATGAGAAGAGTTAGTTGTATTGATGGTATTTTTTTTTCACATCACGTGTTGCCATCAATGCCAAAGGGGGAGATTTTTGGATACTCAAGCTATATTGCTGATATGTGATTGTCATGGATGTCAACACTATTGGAATTAATAGATTGAAGACATTATATGTCAAGGATATTGAGAAAATTGTAATAAATATATTGCAAGGAGTCTGTGAAGCTAAGAAGGTCAGAGTGATGGCAAGTTTTGTACGTTGATGGTCAGAGTGATGGAAAGTTTTGTACGTCGATGGTTAGAAGGCACACATTAAAGGGTTTGTTGTTGAGCCTATCTAGTATGTTTTCTAGAAGTTTCAGAGGTGTGCATCAAGAATTGAGAAACTTATGAAGTTATGTGTTCCTACAGTTATTCAATTACTGTAGTAGGTGTGTCTGGAAGATGAGATTACAATTCTAATGAATTGAGTTGTTGCATACATTCCTGAGATGATCAGTGATGTTTCTAGATCATGCTCTATCAGTGTGGAACATCCACGTTGATTTTTGTGTTTGTGATCAATTATTTTTCCCTTGTGTGTTTGAGTTTTCATGTTCTTGGCCGACATGATGATGGTATCATGTTGCGGATCCTTAGGGATTAATCTTGTATTGTTTGGCATATTCAAGGATGTTGATTTAGGTCATCACTATGTTGTGACCCACTTAGGTTGGTGCGTATTAATATTTTTTCATGTATTGAAGCCGACAAGTTGTAATTCATTTATTCTTTATTTCTTGTTGATAGAGTTATTGATGTAAATTCATGTAGCAGATATTTAAGAGTAATTGTTTCTTCATTTTGAAGTGTGTGTGTGGTGTATGCTCAGTGAATGTATGCGAAGTATATACAAGATATGTGTGAATAAAGATCAGATCATCTAAATGCAGAGAAAAGTGTGAAGAAGTGTTTTTGTGCCTAACTGAAACCGTCATCAAGCTTTTGTAGAAGCTAATTTTTCAGTTCAACCTCATCAGATGGATTTAATCTAATTATTTTATGTAAGGCAGTGAGCCTTCCCTTTGAGCAATGAGCTCTAGGCAGTGTGCTTGAATGCAAGAGAATTCCCCATTCATTTCTTTCATTATAATTCTAACAGGGTATAATCTTGTGGACTAACATCCACCATGGTTTTTCCCCTAACAGGGTTTCCATGTATACAAATCTTGGTGTTCATGTGTCTCTGATGTGTTGTTGATTTATGTTTTCACTATTAATTATCAGATCTAAGATTAAAGGTTGACTAATGTTTAATAATCTTAAATTATATAACAACTAATTCACCCCCCCTTAGTTGTCTATCCTTGTTTTTCCAACAAAACTCATTCACCCAGGATGGCAAATGAGTCCCACTTGGGCTATTTTTGAGGTTTGATCGAGAAAAAATGGGTTTTAAGTTTAAATTTCTTCAATGTCAACCTTGGGGATCAAATTAACGATCATTTGAGTGGCTTGCCTATATAAACAAGCTTCCAAATCATTATTTCATCCTAACATCCTAAGCAATCTAAGCAACATCATGCATTCATGAGATCAAGTCAAGCAAGCAAGGGTCAAGTATTCAATATAGCTTTCAAAATCATTCAAGGGAAAGATTCTTCATCAATTGTTGCAAAAATTAAAGATCCATCATTATGTCAAGGATATCAAGCATTAAGCATGTTAGTGAGCTAGTGTTGTGATGTAGCATTGAAGATCCAAGACCAAGCATTGTTCTATTATTATTGTCAAAGATAAAGATCTACATCCTTCATGGCCATTTCATGTTGAGTTACAGATTTACAAGACACCAACTACAAGACATCATTCAAGCTATTATTGTCCATGATTCATGCCCTTTGTTTCATTCTTTGTGCCTTCATTTCATTGTTTCATCATTTGGTTTAATTACCTAAATGGTGTTTGATCAAGGAAAACCTCCATTCCCTAATAATCAACATTTTCTCTCTTTCTTTGTGTGATTGTAGATCTAGGTATCTTGGAGCTTGAAATACCATTGGATAATAGGTTTCAAAATTGTTTCATCTCTCTATTTTCAAGGCCAATATCTTCATAAAAATTCACTTACAACCCCAAAAATCAAGGTTTTAGATCCAAACACCTGGAGGAACAGAAAGAGAAGACCGAGAAATATAGATCAGAACTTTGAATTTCTAGAAAAGCCAAACTAGACTCATTCACCACAAGTTGTGAATGAGTCCCATTTTTGGTCAATTTTGAGATTTTGACATTTTCAAATACCCTTTTTTGAGAAACCTATTCCTATGTAGAAACCTCGATTTGGGATTGATTCGCCTAGATTGGCGAATGAGTCCCAATGGGCCAAAATTTTAGAATCAACAGTGTAATAGAGGGTCTTTTTCTTAGGTTGTTAGAAAATTGCATGCAATATAAAATCCCAAAGTAAATAATAGAGTGCAAAGGAATAAATGAAAAATGAATGAAATGATCTCACCCAATGTTTTCATTCTCCATGGCTGACCTCCATTACACCTTCTAAACTTTCTGAAAAATATGAGTTTTCCCTTAGATTTATGATGAGTAATCTAATAATGACTAGTCCTAAACAAGTGTTGAAGGAATCTCAAATTATTATGCAAGATAAACTAAATCCTACATGCAAAATAATTAGCTAAATGACAAAGACAAGCAAAGTGCAAGATTCAAGAATTGCAAAGCGTGCAAGATGACAAAATGAGGACAAAATTGCCATTTTATAGAAAATGCAATTTTGGATGAATGTATGAGATTAAATATTGAGAAGTTCCCTAGAATCAATGGTCAAGATTAAAAATAAGAAACCCTTAATTAGGGTTAGGGTAACATTCAAAATGAGTGGACAAGATTTAATTAAAGAAATTAAATCAAGGGATGAGAATATGTGTGACAGGAGATAAGATTTAGTAATAAAAAAAGAATGAGTTAGAAAATCAAGTCTTTTTATAAATTAATTAATTTGTGGAGGGAAAGGCTATTTTGAATTTAATATTTAATTAAATTCAAAATGGTGAAGTCATGTGAAATTAAATAATAATAGAATTATTTACTTAAAAGAGGGAAATTCAAATAACTGATTTTTATTTGAATTTGGAAATGAATTAAATGAGACAATTAAATAATTAATTTTAAATTATTTAATTGTGGAAGAAGTGGGTTAATAATTAAATAAATTATGGGGGATTTATTTAATTATAAGAATATTTCAATCTCCTTTGCATTGAAATCTCAAGAGATTGTTCTTGAATGAAGTGTGTAAATTGAACTCTCTCCTCTTAGGTCCAAAACCCTAGGTGCGAAAGAGAGTGCACAATTTTCTACTATTCAATTTGGAATGAAGGGTCCTCTTTGGGAACCATGTTTGGTGCATTACATACCTTCACAAGTCCATAAATTTGTCCTCTTAGATGTAGAATTAAGGTAGGAACAGTTGAATGTAGTGTTAATCTATAGGAACAAGGACAAGTGGAGGCATAAGGAGATTGTTTATTGGTACACAAGTGCTTCCATGGTGGATGCAAAGAGAAGAATGGAAGTGGTTGTATTGTAATATCATTTACTTGGTGATAATGTATACTTGGCCTCTCTTATTGGGGGAGTTTTTTCCACAAGGGTTTCTCTTATGTGATAATCTTGTGTTTTTGGTTTGTACCTCATTGTTGTTATCTTAGGGTGAAGATATTATTTATTTATTGTTGTTATAAGTTCACATAAGGTAGTGTTTATAAGCATGTTATGTTGTCTATTTTTTGGCATCACAAAGAATATGGATCTAATCATGGCAATTCTATATTAAGGCAACTTAATTTTAAAAATTTCAAATGCGTTTGAGATTTTCATGTTGTTGTAGTTCAATACTTGTATCTCATAATTTGAAGTCATATTACTAACAATCAGTATTAAATTTTTTTATTTCTCATCACTTCTAGTGGTGAGATAAGTTATCCTTCAAAATCAACTTCACAATATTCTTTATTAAATATGTTCATGTCTTTATGTTTATCATTTTCCAAAGGATTCTTATCATTGGTCAATTCTTCAATTCCCATGTGTTCCACTCCAGGATATACCTCAATTGTGATGTACGGATATGCCTCAGTGAAGGTACGAAGTGCCTATGCCCCCTCGGGAATTTTTTGAATTTTGGCCCGGGGTCAAAAAAATTTGGAAAGTGTCCTGATAAGTCAATTTGACGACCAAAAAAATAACGGCGCAAATAGTTTTGGAAATGAAGGACGTTAAGCTAGCGAAAGTGCCGATCAAAGGTAGTCAAATGAGCCTGCAGTACAAACCGAAAAGGAAAACCCCTTTTTCAACCCATAAATAGGTTTGAAAAGGTAATCTAGGTGTCATTTTCACATTTTCTATTTAGAAATTTTGGAGAGCAGAGCAAGAGGAGAAGATGGTGATCCTAGTGATAGAGCACTACGGCTACTGAGTGAGGACTTTTCAATGACTCGAGGGCACAGAGGCACCGGTAAGTACCTCTACCCAACTTTCATTTTCTCAATTTTTGTGAATTTATTAGAGTTTAGGCTAGGAAAATGAATGCATTGCGATGCAAATACATTCACATTAACTACAAACGGTATCACATTCAACGCATTTATTTTTTCGTGGTGCAAATGCAAGGGATGGGTAGGGTTTGGGTTTAAAATGACATAAACGCTAGGCCATAGGACGCAAATGCTAGGCCATAAGACACAACTAGTAAAATGCAACACAACTGTGGAAGCATGTGGTGCAATTATAATATTGTGGCGCAAGTGCTACGTCAAACGATGCAAACATAATGAAATGAGACAATTGTTATGTAAAATTATGTAAGTGCTATAGAGCTTCGGAATTGCGAGCTACATCGATGCACTCACCTGAATGCAACACATGTGGAGAATGCAACGATGCATTTGAATTAATGCAATGCAATTGTAGTTAAAGCAATGCAATTGACATTGACTAGGGTTGACCAGTGTTGACTTAGTGTAGACTTATTTTTAAGATGTATTTTTTATTACCTAGATAGTAATAATGCTTTGTAATGCTAATCCATGTATGCTAACCCTCATTTCTCCATGTGCATATTTACACACGTGAGATTTTAATAGCTACATATGTCTTTAGAGATCAGTTACGAGATGATGAGTAGAGATAGCTGATGAGATTAGGTCTATATTATGTCACTTACATGCCCATTATTTAGGAAAACAGGGGATTGTTGACAACACTTTGTGAGAGGTGGCATTCAGAGACACACTCCTTCCATTTTCCCATAAGAGAGGCCATTGTGACATTGGGGGATGGATACAGGATACTTCGCATCTCGATCAGTAGGGAGGGAGTGGTTTATGATCCACACAGAGGGCGACAGGCCCTTGGAGAGATGTATGAGGCCATCGATGATGCCGATTTTTGGATACATGTTATGAGATTGGCTGGGAGATTTTGGCTGAGCACTATCCTCGGTGGGATGCCATGTTGATGACATTGATTACTGGGATCCTTATACTAGATCACCACAGGCAAAAATTCCCTATTGGATGGGGAGATGTATTGGCATGGATGGATAGGGATAAGATAGTGTTTTCTTGGGGGTTGTGTTTGTTGGGCATGCTATATCACCAGTTGAATGAGGTGGCCTAGTAGGATGGCCAAAGTATTAGCTATGGTACTACATTTTTGATGATCTGTGCATGGGAGCACATTCTTGTTTTTCACCCATCAGTTCAGATTCAGTAGTTGGGTGAGGGTATGCCCTATGTATATTTGTTTGTCGATTCAATCACATAGACTTGGGTAGGAGATACAAGGTACTGGCATTATAGGATTGATACTCTCATGAGTTTTGTCTAGAGATCATTCAGAGATTGTGCCTAGTGGCCAGATGAGGATGTAAATCTTTCGTTGTGTTGACAGTTTAGATATTTGATTGCCCATACTATACAGAGTTAGAGGATCATTGAGATGTACCTACCCCAACGGGTATTATGATAGTTTGGAGAGAAACAGGGTTTTCCTATGGGGATGACCGAGTATGTGCGGTCATCGAGAGAGACCATTTGGGGGCCTCCAATAGCATTTCCCTTGGCAGAGTAGCATATTGATGGGCTGGTTGCATAGCAGTGGGGATGGAGAGGAGGGCCATCAGATGCCAGGATGTCAACAAATTATGATGTTTGGTGGCAGATTCATAGGCCTATCCCCTTGATAGATTTAGATGGTCTCGCATGGATTGATCGATGATCAGTCATTCCACGGGTGCAGAGGGGAGGATAGGGAGGGAGAGATGTAGGGGGAGAGACGAAGGCCGAGGGGATGGTTGGAGAGGTGGAGGAGATCATGGAGGGAGAGGGGATGGTAGGAGGGGTGGAGGGGATGACAGAGGTGATGGGGGTGGAGATGGTCATGGGGATGGTAGGGGTGCGAGGAGGATGAGAGGTGATGGAGGTAGGAGGTAGCAGAGGAGAGTCTGACAACACGTGGATGGAGCAACATTGTCACCCATCAGGGAGGAGGGTGAAAAACACAAGAGAGAGTGAATGGAGGGGGAGGGAGAGGTCAGAGAAGAGTTGGAGATGGAGGTCAGAGCAGAGGAGGAGGGGCTAGAGGAGGAGGATATTTTTGTAGGGCACCACCCACTGGACATTGATGTGGAGGAGATTGCAAGAGAGAGGGATGAAGAGGAGGAGGGGGAGGATGAGGCAGTAAGGAGGTTAAGGGAGATGATGATTGAGGGGGAGGAGGAGGGTGAGAGGCCACCTATTTTTCCTATGGATGTTACCATTGATGAAAGATTTTCCAACCTTTAGAGAAGACTAGATACAACCTTGTCTCAGAACAAGGCCTTATCAACAAAGTTAGAGGTGGTGCGGGTGGATAGGGATCAGGTTGTGATTCAACAGTATGAGGCTGAGATATGGGTGAGGGATTTCATACAATTTTTCACAAGACCCTTAGGGGACATGGCCAAAGAGTTGGCCATGATGACTGAGAGCAGAGAAAGGTATAGGTTACTATATGAGGAGGCTATTGCACCTAAAAGGCGAGAGCCTAGACTGTCCAGATCATATAGCAGGATTGGTAGTGGTACCTAGACTCACAGTAGTAGTAGGTCACAGTAGTCACAATAGTGCAAGTGGGTCCACATCCTCTGTCCAGTCTTCAGGCCATAGTTCACATCATTCACATAGGCATTCATCAGGCCATAGTCACAGGTCGAGCCATAGTTAGAGATCAGTGCTATGAGGACACCAGCCAGAGTAGAGCCAACTTCACATTATTGACCCCTCTGGATCTTAGCCTTTGGTCACCTCAGTAGTATAGGTTACTGCCAAGCTAATGGGTCAGCATCTGTCACCCCATGGTTCACCTCCATGAGATAGAGAGGGCACAACTTAGGGTTCATATTTCTTTACTATTATGAGACATTGTATATGCTGACTTTCGAGCTTGCGAGCTCCATTTTTGGGATTCCTCTAGATTCTATCCCGTGACATATGCTTTTTGAGATATATAAATATGAGATGATCCTGATGCAGACTACATGCTTTTTTTTATGATTTATATGATATGATGTGATGTTATGCATTAATGATGATGATTTTGTCCTTATATGTCATGGTGGTCCTAATTTATATGTTGATGATAACGATATTCTATATGATGAGATGGATGCATTTAATGTATTATGAGATGTATGGATATCATGCTTGATGATTATGGATGCAATGATGGATATGTTCATGTATGTATGCATTATGCGATGTATGATAATTTTATTTCTATATGTTAATGCAAATGATGGTTTTATGTATGAAAGATGGAAAGATGTAAATGATACACTCATATGCCATGCAATGTGAATGTTGATATTATTATGGAATTTGATTTATACAAATGTGAAATGTGATAATGAAATGCTCATATGATCATGTATGAAACTATGTTTTTGTATGTCACAAGATATCATCAGAGGATGAGAGAAGAGAAGATGAAGGTGGATGTTAGTGCAGAGAAAGATAGTAGACAGGACTCTCAGGGGACATGGCCAAAGAGTTGGCTAGGATGAGTGAGAGCAGAGGAAGGTATAGGTTACTATATGAGGAGGCTATGCCACCTAAAAGGCGAGAGCCTGGACTGTCTAGATCATATAGCAGGATTGGTAGTGGTACCCGGACTCACAACAATAGTAGGTCACACAACAATAGTCACAACAGTGTAGGTGGGTCCACATCCTCTAGGCAGTCTTCAGGCCACAGTCATAGGTTGAGTGATATTCAAAGATCAGTTTCATGAGGACACCAATGAGTGTAGAGCCAACTTCCCATTATTGACCCCTCTAGATCTCAGCCTCCAGTCACCTCAGCAGTACAGGTTACCGTCGAGCTGATAGGTTAACATCTGTCGCCCCATGGGTCACATCCACGAGACAAAGAGGGTACAACTTAGGGTTCATATTTCTTTATTGTTATGATACATTGTATATGCTGACTTTTGAGCCTACGAGCTCCATTTTTGGGATTCCTCCAGATTCTATCATGTGACAATATTATTTTTGAGATATATAAATATGATATGATCTTGATGTAGACTACATGTTTTGTTTTATGATTTTTTTATGCTTTATATGATGTGATATGATGTTATGCATTAATGATGATGATTTTTTCCTTATATGTCATGATGGTCCTATTTTATATGCTGATGATAATGATATTCTATATGATGAGATGGATGCATTTAATGTATTATGAGATGTATGGATATCATGCTTGATGATTATGGATGCAATGATGTATATATTCATGTACATATGCATTATGTGATGTATGATAGTTTTATTTCTATATGTTAATGAAAATTATGGTTATGATGTCTATATGTTAATGCAAATGATGGTTTTATGTATGCAAGATGGATGGATGTAAATGATACACTCATATGTCATGCAATGTGAATGTCGATATTATTATGTAATTTGATTTATGTAAATTTAAAATGTGATAATTAGATGCTCATATGATCATGTATGCAACTATGTTTTTGTATGTCACAAGATATCATCAAAGGATGGGAGAAGAGAAGGCAAAGGTGGATATTAGTGCGGAGAAAGATATGCATGTTAGCGTGGAAAAAATAATCCTTCAACAATTTCCATAGTACTATCATAGTTGTTGCTCTTAATCATCATTGGGTGGAATGTTGTAATGGTCAACATACACTATGATATGACAGATCAATAGTGTGCAAGGTCAAACCACCAAATAGGACAAAAAATCGTAGACAAGGATGATCATGACTCATACAAGGAATGTAATTGTTCCAAGTCATTTTTTCATAACCAACTGCATACTGACAAGGTTAATCATGAAACATCGTTGGTTCTCTAAATCCTAATGTCAAGACATCCTTAAGAAACTAGCCTTATGATTTCCAATAAAAGACAAGACAACCATCATACTACATCATTGCTTCTCTAAATCTTGAAGTCAAGAAATCCTTGAGAAACTAGTAGCAGAATGATGAAAAGGACAAGGATGATCATCATGATATGTCGTGGCTCCTCAGACGTAAGGAACTAATATCATGATAACCATCAAAAGGAAAGATAATGTTTGCCAAGTGTTTTCCAAGTGAATAGAATGTCAAGTGTTCAAAATGTCAAGTGTTTTGATGTCGAAATACCAAGGTTGACAAGGTCTAGGTTGCCAAATGTCAAGAGATGTTAGGTTCATGAAGGACACATCTTGAATGGTGTTGATGTCGAGAGGATTGATTCTCGGAGTTAGGAGAATCCATGAAAATGCCAGATGATGATGACAATGCTTAGGAAGGAAACATCCAAAAGCATGAATAGATGAAAAAAGTTGTTCCTCAGAAGGACACATCTGAAGAAGAACCTAAATTTTGACAGGTTGATTTGCCTTGATAGAATTTGACTAGATGATAGATTTGATCACATATCAGCACAAACATGTAGGTTTGATTGAGATGTTGGTTAAAAGGACTATTTAAGGTTTCTCAATAGATTGCCTGTTTAGAATTGAAGGACGATTTGATTTATTTGATGATAGTTGACATGTGTGAAAGTGTAGTGCCATGAACCCTAATGGACTGACCTAGTGTGGCCTTGGGGGCTCATCGATTGATGGCCTTTCCTACGTCATGCAATCAAAGACCTCATAGATCGACATGACCAATGACTTTGTCCGAAGGAAAAAAGATTGAGTCATTATTTTATTTTAACAAGCCTAAAATTATAGACCTAATGTCTCGAGGATTCAAAGATGAATCTTGCCTATGTAGCAACTGTGTAGAGGCAACATAGTTCGGACTATGACAAAGATTGAATAACATGAATGATTGAAATGACGGGACAAACTTGACTTTTATTTGAGATTTTTGACATTTTTTGAATGTTTTTGTGTTTTCTTTAGGACATTTTCTGATTTTTAGGAGTTTTTTCAAGACTTTTTCTGATTTTTATGACTTTTTAATGACTTTTTTTAGGACTTTTTCTATTTTTTATGACTTTTTTCAAGACTTTTTATAAATTTCAGGACCATGTACGATACCCATTGGAGTCACATGATAATGGTCTTGCCCCCAGGTAGGATGTCATGAAAAGGGCGTACGCGGGATAAAAGGCAAGGATATGCAAGGCGTGATGTCAACCACTACTAGCCATGGACAAAAATGACAAGACTGATGGAATATGTCATGAATGTCATGATGTTGTGGTTATGCAAAGTGGATGAAGGCCGATTGGAATGATAGTAGATGGCGAAGCAACGATTTACTACGCATGGTGCCTGTTTATCAGGTTTTCACCATGGTACTTATTCAAAGCGCCTGTTTTCTAGGTTTTCAATATTGGACGAATTTATTTCTTTTTACTATTTTTTCCATCTTTTTATTTTTTTTGGTGTCACCAAGATGCTTGTTTGCCAGGTTTTCATCAAGGTGACAATTTTTTCTTGATTTTTCTTTTGTTTTGTATTTTTAAGATTTCAACCAAGCTCTCTGATGCTATGTGTAGAACTTTTGTAGATGCAAGCTATTGATGGGTTCTACGAACTATTATCCATCAGGTGTGGCTAAATAATAAGCACTAAAACTGAATGTTGTAGTAATGATATAAGGACCGAGCCAATTAGGCTCAAACTTTCCAAGCTTCTTATTGTCAACCTTCTTTCTTGGATTCTGCATGAGGACCAAGTCACCAATTTCAAATTTTCTAACCATCACTCTTTTGTTGTAGCTCCTACAGAGATCATTTTGATATGCCTAGATGTGATTCAAGGAATTTTGTCTTCTCTCTTGTAGCATTTCTAGTTCATGCAGGTGAGACTATCTATATTCTTTATCATCGATCATTCCCTTCAAGGAGACTCGGAGAGAAGGAATTTTGACCTTGATGGGCAATATAGCTTCAGATCCATAGACCAAGGAAAATGGAGTGGCTCTAGTGGGTGTACAGATGCTAGTATGATAGGCCCACAATGTAGGATTGAGTTGTAGATGCCAATATCAGCTAGTGTCATTGACAATATTCTTAAGAATGTGAAGAATTTTTTTATTTGACGCCTCAGCTTGACTGTTGCCTTGCGAATAATAAGGTGTGGAGAAATGGTGTTGGATGTGGAATCGCTCACAGAGTTCACGAATGTCTTGATTTTTGAATGAACGTCCGTTATCTGTGATGATGGAATATAGAACACCACACCGACAGATAATTTAATTAAGGATAAACTTGGAAATATACTTATTAGTGATTTAAGTGAGGGGGACAACTTCAATCCACTTAGTGAAGTACTCAGTGGCAGTAATGATGAACTTATGGCCATTGGAGGAAGATGGATGGATTTTTCCCATGAGGTCAAGTCCCCATTGTGCAAAGGGACATGGAGAATTGATTAGTCTCAGCTCCTATGTAGGTGCGTTGATTAGATCGCTATGCACCTAACATTTTTGACATGTTCTGACAAACTAAAGAGCATATTTTTCTAGTGTCAGCCAATAATACCCCAATCTGGTGACTTTCCTAGCTAGAGTTGGGCTAGTCGAATGTGATCCGCATATACCCTCATGTACCTCACATAAAGTTATGTGAGCTTCATCAGTGTCGAGATAGAGAAGAAGGGTGTTGTCAAAGCTATGTCGGTAAAGGGTGTCACTGACAATGGTGTATCTGGTGGCTTTTCAAATGAAGGATTTGCACTAACTATTTGATAAGTTAGGTGGAAGGGTTTGGGATTTAAGATAATCATAGATGTCCTAATACCAAGGTGAGCTAGGACCAAAAATTTCACAAACCGTCTCTGACTCTAGAACATCGTATGTGGGAACCAGCAGTTTTTCCACTAAGAAGTCAAATTGTGACACATTTCTGGGGATGTCCAAGAGGGATCCAATTGTTGTCATTGTGTCAGTTGCCTTGTTTTGTGCCCTGGGGATTTTTTCAAAGGTGATCAAGCTAAAATAGGCTAGGAAGCTATCCACCATTCACTTGTAGGGCAACAAATTTTCATCCTTTGTTTCATAATCATCATTCACTTGGTTGATAACTAATTGAGAATCCCCAAACACTGACAACATCTAAATTTTCCATTTTATTTCCATTTTGAGGCCTATGACTAGTGCCTCATATTTTGAAATATTATTAGTACAAGGGAAGGCAATCCAGAATGCGTTAGGAATGGAATTCCCTTGCAGTGTGATGAACAAGATACTAGCTCTTGAGCCGTGACTAGTATGAGACCCGTCAAAATATAGTTTCCAAGGTGATGTAGGTTCTACATGAAAGATAGACTCATCTAGAAATCCAGATATCAATGGATGAGTGCCTTGGATAGATTCATATACAATCTGATCAACTATTACCTATCCTTTTGTTGCCTTGCACTCAACATATTGTATGTTGTATTCACTCAAAATCATGACCCATTTTGCCAATTGATCTGTCAATGTTGCCTGACTTAGAAGATACTTCAATGGATCAATCTTTGCTACCAACTGTGTTTGGTGATTCAACATGTAATGTATTAATTTTTGGGCTACAAAGACAACTCTGAGATAGGAATATTCCACAAATGTGTAATTGAGTTCATATCCGATTAGTGTGCAATTGATGTAGTATATGCCTCTTTCTTTTTCCTCATTGTCATTTTGTGCCAATAATTCCCCCAATGTGTTGGTGGTTGCAGAGACATACATGATTAAAGTTTTAACTTCAATGGGAGGCATTAGGATAGGTGGTATCAATATATATTCTTTGATTTGTTCAAAGTTCGTTTGGCATTTATCTGTCTGCACAAAGGAAATACTTTTGTGTAACAGGTACTAAAATGGCTGAGATTTGTCTGCTAGCTGAGCAATGAAACATCAGATGGACTATAATCTTCCCTATAGTGTCCTTAGCTCACTGATTCCTTTTGATGGAGGTATGTTTAATATTTATTTTACTTTTGCAGGGTCAACTTCTATGCCTCTTTGTGAAACTATGTAGCCCAATAGTTTGCCTGGATTAATCCCAAAAACACATTTCTTTGGGTTCAAATGAAGGTTGTATTCTTCTAGCCACCTAAATTTTTTGTCTAGGACCCTAAGATGATCTTTCTGTGTCAAATATTTGGCCAAGAGTTCATCTACATAATATGCCATTAAAGTATGAATAAGGTCATGGAATATTGTTTTCATTGCTCTCTGGTATGTGGCACCTACATTCTTTAAGCCGAAAGGCATGACATTCCAACAATATGTTCCCCATGGACATGTGAAGGCCATTTTGTGCTGATACTCAGGGGTGATGCGTATTTGATTGTATCCTGAGAAACCATCCATGAGAGAAAACATCTTGTATTCCACAGTAAGATCAACAATAATATCTATGTTCAGTAGTGGGAAATCATCTTTTGGACAAGCCTTATTTAAATCTCTGAAGTTCGTACAAATGTGGATATGTCCATTTGGATTGGTGATAGGGAAAAGGTTGGAAATCCAGTTGGCATAATCTATTGAATTTATGAATCCAACATCTAGTAGCTTCTTCAGTTCAACCTTCACAAGTAGCACAATCTACGGATGCATTTTCCATAATTTCTTCTTGATTGGTTTAATACCTGAAATCAAAGGAGGATGGTGCAATACTAACTCAGGGTCCAACCTTGACATGTCAGCATATGACCATGTGAATTTAACCATTCTTTCTGAGAATAATTGTTTGAATTCAGGTTTTTCTTCTTTTGTCAATGATGTGGCAACGAGAACCATTTTGGGATTCTCTAGTGTAGCTATGTTAACTTCTATGGTGTCTTCAATAAGCATTGCTGATTTTTCCTATGCTATGGGAAGAAAGTCCAATCCTCCATCCTTAAGTGCCTTAGAGAGGTTTTCACCTTTGGATATGTCCTTTATTTTTACTATTGAATTGTCAGAAGGTCCCTTGTAGTTTTCACCTAAAGACATCTTTTTTTGTTTTATTTTTCATTTTTTTGCAATTGGAGGATTGCACAGTCTCCCCGAAGTATGTTGCACAATCTAAATCAATAGAGAATCCTACCTTTTGATCACCACTTGGTATGCCCTCATAGAATCCCATGAATTCTACAATGGCCTCGTTATTTTGAAAGATATCCATAGCAGGCGGGTCTTGTTGGTCCTAGTCAATGAGTTGTGGGTAGACATGGGAAATCCCATCATCAGTGTCGGTAAAGGAGGGGAAGATATGGAAAGCATGCAAACGGAAGCCTCAAGTGTGAAGGAAAAATTTTCATCTTCATTTTCCCAGTCAGACTCGATACATGAACCATCTTTAGAGTCAGATGAGTTATGCTGTTGGTCATAATATGGGACAAATGGATAAATATCTGATCAATGGATGGCAATTCAGAGGCATGTATAGTATGTTTAGGCATGTTGGGCTTCCATGTGGGCTTGGGAATGGGGGGAGATGATGTAGATGTTACTGATGAAAGTTTATGCTCTTTTGGGTCCCAAGGAATTCTTATCCATTCCTTATTTTTAGAATGATGGTCTATAGGATCAATATTGTACATTTGTGAAAATCTTTCCTCAAAAGGTAGTTGGCTGGGTTTCAAGAATAGTTCATCAATATCATAGTTACTCAGGGTTCTAGTAGATACCCATTCCTATTCATGGGAGTCAATTTTGGTAGGGGAGTCTTCGCATGTATCAAAACTTTCAGGAGTAACTACATCCTTACTTGAAAGTACATAGGTGCGTCGATCTTCAGTTTCAAGTTTCTCAAACCCTATTCCTATATACTTTGGTCTCTTAGAAATGATGATAGGCTCCCTCCTTCCATTTTTGTTTGGTCTAAGCCCACTAGTTCCATCAAAACCATGTGCTTTACATATGTCATAGCCTTTTCCATAGATATGTACTGGTAGCGGGGGTAATCCTTTCAGGTCCTTGTAGATCCAACCAACTATGTCGATAATGGCTTCATCACTCATGTCTCCCCATAGTGTGAAGAATCTTTAAGAGGAACCTTGAAATTTGTCTTAGGTTCAAATGTGAAATAAGGTCAACCATACACTTTAGGTGGCTTAGGTATTGTGGTGATACAGTAAGCCGTATTCAATTTGAATTCTCCACAACCCATGTCTTGGATCTTCAAGTTAGTACTTGGAATGGAAGTCGAGGAGTATGGTGTGGCCAAAGTGGATAGAGTGGATATGGATGATTTGGTAAGTGTTGATGGATCGATGTATTTAGAAGAAGTGGATGTTGAAGCCTCTCGATTGATAGGCACTTGATGCTCAATAGTAGCTCTCAATTTGGTGCAATATTGAAATGGATCAGGATCTCCTAGGATAGTAATTTCGGTGCCATCGAAAAGGAATTTTAGGCATTGGTGGTAGGTGGAAGGGATGGCCTTTAAGGAATGAATCCATGGGTGACCAACTAAGATAATGTATATCATGATCCAAGACTCGGCATGTTGTGTCTAGGATAATTGGTTTCACATGAATTGGGAGTGTGATGATGCCTTTAGAAGAATGCTCCTCGTCATCATATGCTTTTATCACAATACTCTTGGTAGCATTTACACATGCATCAAAGAAGTCAAAAGCCTTAACCAATTTTAAAGAGAGGATGTTCAATCCTATTCCACCATCTACTAGGACTCATCTAACCTTGTGATTATGGACAAAAACCTCAATATGCAAGGCATCATTATGAGATGGCTTGGGTGAGGAGTAGTCAAGATTTGAAAAGGTAATATGGTGAGGCGAAGTCAAATATCTGACCATAGTTTCAAAATAGTTGACATCAATATCAATGGGGGTGGAGGAATCTTGCAAGAATTTATCTAATATGGCCTTATGTGCTTGCAAAATTTAGAGTAATTCCAAGATGGAACTTCAGGCAATAGTCTTATTTAACTGCTCGATAAGGTTGAACTCTAGATTGGGTATTAACTACTTGATAGACGAGCCTAGTATGGTAATTTTGGGTTGATGAGAAGAAGGGCTTGTTAAGGTGACCTTTCCTTTGCATGTGGTGACATTGTAATCTGGGGTCTTTTTGATAGTAATGGTATTGAAACATTTGTCTTCATTAGCAGCATGAAGATTATTAATGATAGTACCACCAGAATAGTTGAAAACAACACATACATAACTTGCTTGATTGTTATTATTCTTTGTGTTGGATGATGAGGGGTTACCTGAACCATGGTATTGCAATGGGTTCTTATGGATTGTATGGTCTGCATTAGATGCTAATGATTAACCTCCCAACTCAATGGTGCGGTTTTCAATAAGATCTTGGACAAGATTTCTGAGTTGGTGATAAGAGGAGGTTTTGTCCTTTGACATGGTGGTAGTCACAGAATACATTATCATCCCACCATGATGGCTTAAATTGACCAGGATCATATGGTTTAGGTTCTTCCAAAGTTACGACACCATTTTGGATGAGTTTCTTTAGGACAAGTTCGATGGGTTCACCCAAGGGGGTGTATGTGTGTTTCGGGAATTGCTTTATCTGACGAGGTTGCCTTTGGTTTGATTGAGTAGGATTTTTTTGAATGACATAAGTAGTTGGTGTTGGTGCAGTCACAGGTGCATTTTGAGTTTGAACTCCTTTGATTGTGAGTACATGACCTGTTGTGTTGACTATTTTCACATCGACCACACCATCGCTGGTGATGTGTTTATTTTTAACCCAATATTTATTTTTGTCATTGGAAGCACTTGGGTTGGTGTTTGTAGCAGTGTTGATTTTTTTTCTTCCATACATAAGTTCTCCTTTGGAAAGTAATACTTTTTCAAATTGGACACCTTTTTCAACAAGATTAGTAAAGGTGGTGCAACAATGGACTTGTAAGCCATATCTTAGTGGGCCAAGGAGATTCTATACAAACATTGTGACTTTTTCCTTTTCAGGTATTTCCACAAGACATCGGCTTGCTAGAGTTCTCCATATTTGGAATAATGGGATAAGGGTCTCCCCTACATCCTCTTGGGTGAGTCTGCATAAGAAGGCAATGCCAATGTCTGTATCAATGTTATAAGTGTAGTTTTCAACAAACTTATTTGCCAATTCATCCTATGATTTGATCACTTTAGGAAATTATGTTAACCACTCCAGTGCATGCCCTACAAGACTCCAAGAGAAGAGTCTCATTAGGTAAGTGTGTTCATAGGCAATGTCCATCCAACTGGTAGTGAATTCGCAGATATGTTTAATGGGGTTTTTCTTGCCTTTGTATTTAGGGAAATGTAGCACCACATATCCTAGTGGGAATGGTGGCATATACAAGGTTGTGTCAAATGGATATGGACATAGGTCACATGACATGTAGGAATTCTTGTTTAACTTTTGCAAGGTTTCCACTTATGTTTGAAGGGTAACAAGTTTGAGTGTGAGCGCCTCCACAATTGGGTTGTTGGTAGCATCACACATGTTGGTGATAGGTATGGATTGAGTGCCCACCTATTGTGATGAGATGTGTTGATTTGGAATTTGTTGTTGGTAAGAAAATTGGGTGTTATGATTTGGCGGTTGTTGGAAATGAATGTTTTGATGAGGGATGTGCTACTGCGTATGGACTTGAGAAGCATATGTTGGGATGTGGGATCCAACCATGCTGGATTGAATTTGAGGGACTTGTTGGACTTGAACATGTTGATGCCCAAATTTGTATATTGGGTGCCTTGATTTCCTTGCCCAAATAGATAAGTATGGCCTTGTGGAATGTTGGTACTTTTCCTTAAGGGAATGTTGGTGTTGACCTGTGATGAATTTGGGACATTTGATTGAGTTCCTTGAATGACAATTCTTCGTTTGTTCCTCCCAAAAGGGGTTGATGAGTTTATTTCCATTGCATTAGAGGAACCCAATAGAAGGTTTGTTGATGTCCCCATGGAGCTAGATGAAGCTCTAAAGAGGTTTGGTGTGTTGGTGCCCATTATGCTGGATTAAATCCCCAATGTCGATCCAGTAGTTTATGAGGAAACTATGGATGTTTGTTGCGGGATGTTATGTGATGTGGTGTTTATTTGGGTTGATGGTCCCCCAATAGATGTTGTGTTGACCACATTAGATGTATTGGTTGTAGTATGGGCAGTAGTTGTACCAAGGGAGGTAGCATTGATGATGGTGATGAAATTTTACGTGGTGGCTCCCATGGAGGCATTGTTTGCATAGTGCGATTGGCTTGTTTGATTGGTAGGATCAAGAGATGCTGCTCTTATAGTGTTGAGGTCAAATCATTTTGGAAATCTAGCCCCTCGGTCAAGGAGCATAGCTAGATATCTGGCTGAATAATTTAAAATAGATTCTTCCACAAAGGAGGCCACTTTTGGGTTTTGGGCAACAACTTGTATGTCTTCTTTAAAGACTTTCCCATTTTGGTCTTTGCGGAAAAATTGTTCAAAAGGATTGTGTGAAGAGGATGGAATGGACATCTCACTGAACGGATTAATGAGAGAATTCCCTATGTTGGTATTTCCATTCATGTTGTTAGGGAAATTATTTATATTCATGTCATTGGAAAAATTGATTAGGTTGGTGTCTTGACCAAAAGAATCCATGAGTCTTCTTTTTCTCTATAGTCTAGTTTCAACCATAAAATTTTTGCTCAACTTTGGGGATGGTGGAGGATGACCTAAATATGCAAATGCTATGACACTATTTTTTTGGATTTTTGGGATAAAGAATGCTATTGAATGATGAATGCAAATTAGACTAAAATAAGTAGACTGCAATGTATGAAAATGGAAAGGAGATAATTTACTTAACCATACAAAATTTTGGCAATGTCCCAATTTAGGAATGTCAATGGACTTGTAAAAAAGGACTAAGGAGGAAAAAGTGAAATTTCCACACTAGACTAATGAGTGGCAAATGATTCACAAAAGGTAATGAATAAAGACAATTGTTTGATCAAGTCCAATGATAACCTACTCTTGAAGGAAAAGGTTTGACAAATAATGGTAAGGAATCTTCTCCTAAAATCTATGAAAATGGGTACCTAGAATGATGGTAAAGCCTAAGAATGCAACGCACAATGCAAGGATGGTGAAAGTTGAGTAATTCCTAGCTAGTTGTGGACAAAAACAATAGAGAAAGATGTCTGGAAAAGTTGGGCCTTAGATTTCTTACATTGAATGAAATTTTGGGTTATTGGCAAATGCATCGCATAAAATGTGTTACAGGAAAGCAAATGCGTCACAAGATAGGTGACTGTGGAATTTAAGGTTGCAAATGTGGTGCAACAGAGTGATTGCGGCTGAAAATTCAGTAATTGCGGTTCAATATAGCAGATGCATCACAAAGTTTAGTTTTGGCAAAAAATTTGGCAGATTGCAAAATGTGTTTCAGTTTTGAAGTGTTATTTCAAATCAGAAAAGGATATTGATTTGTTCATTTTTCCTGAAGAAACTTGGCAAACACATTGTCTTGGAATTTTTTTTTAGAAACACTTAGAAAAAATGTACAACCCTATGGTTGAAAAGACTATATTCTTTTGGATTCCACGCGAATTTTACTCCAACCACATATGCTCTTAGTAGAATAATTCAGAAGCTTGGCACCACGGGCTCCCCCTTATAGTGCACTCACTTTTAAGGGAAACCAAGCTTCCAACCCCCATGAATCTCCCATGGTAGGTTGATCATCTCTACTAAAAACTACAAGAATGTGGATGCCTTCACAACGACCGTTGCTACACCAAAGAATAGAAAGGGTTTTTGGCTTCTATACAAATTTTTTGAATTCAAGAACTCGTTTGAGTGGCCAAACATGGGGCAAAAGATTAAGCTCCATTAAAGGAGGAATTTCAGCCTAAAGAGGTTACACTCAATAGGGTTTTGGGGAATTCTACTATGTCTATGTGACATATCCACACTCGTAATCCTAAGATTTCTAATAGGATTCACATTTGTATACCGGTCGGGAGTAGCTCAACCAAAGAGCTTCGTTGCCAGTTTGAGTCACGTTGGGGTGATTAATTTTTCCCAACAAGGTAGGCCTAGTTTCTAAGGTAAAAAATAGTAAGTAAGTACACCCATAGTTTGATCAATCTTTGTTTTCCTAAAAAAGGAGAGAACACACGCCATGTACTAGGCTCACACGAGCAGTATTATTCATTAATCCCAAATTGAAATATAAATGGTGATAGAGTAACTAACTCGTTAGTGTGTTTGTTTCTCTAGATCACACAAGGTATAAGAGAATTGCATACACACCATGGAGATCATTACTACATCACAAAACACCTCAAGCATATGTTCATTTTAACTGTTTGTAGTGTGAGAAAGCAAGGGTTCATTTTAACCGTTTGTAGTGTGAGGCAATCAAATGTTCATTTTAACCCAATGAAAATGTATGAATGTTCATCTTAATTCATGAATGTAATGCAATTTTTTTGTTTGATTAATTGAAATTGTTAAAACAAACAACAAAAGGGTTTAGACTCCAGCTTGTCACATGTTGTCACACACAGATTTGTAATCCCAACAAATTTTAATATATTAAAACAAGAAAAAAGTAAGAAATCTAGAAAAAATTTAAAGCAATTATTTATTAGGTGATTGCGTCGCAATAGAGAGAATGTGGCTCAATAAGGTAGATGCATCATTTTGAGTTACAAATGTGGCTCGGTAAATTGAATGCGACTTGGTTTTTTGTCAAATGTAGCACATGAATTCACATGCGTTGTTCGGTGGGTCAAATGTGTTGCACAAAGCACTTGTGTCATTTCCAAAATCAGATGTGGCATGATAGAGCATTTGCATCATAGGAGGTGGCATTTACGGTATTCCATACACTTGTACCTACAAAAATGACAAAAGACTGTAAAAAAATCTGCAAAAAATGTGTTTTGAAAACAGTTGGGTTCACCAATGTAACATAGGGTACTTTTCTTAGGTTGTTAGAAAATTACATGCAACATAAAATCCCAAAGTAAATAATAGAATGCAAAGGAATAAATTAAAAATGAATGAAATGATCTCGCCCAATGTCTTCATTCTCCATGGCTGACCTCCATTACACCTTCTAAACTTGCTAAAAATATGAGTTTGCCCTCAGATTTATGATGAACAATCTAATAATGACTAGTCCTAAACAAGTGTTGAAGGATTCTCAAATGATTATGCAAGAGAAACTAAATCCTACATGCAAACTAATTAGCTAAATGACAAAGATAAGCAAAGTGCAAGATGCCAAAATGAGGACAAAATTACCATTTCATAGAAAATGCAATTTTGGATGAATGGATGCGATTAAATATTGAGAAGTGCCCTAGAATCAATGGTCAAGATTCAAAATAACAACTCCTTAATTAGGGTTAGGGCAACTTTCAAAATGAGTGGACAATAGTTAATTTAAAAAATTAAATCAAGTGATGAGAATATATGTGATAGGGAGATAAGATTTAGTAATAAAAAAAGAATGAGTTACAAAATCAAGCCATTTTAGAAATTACTTAATTTGTGGAGGGAAAGGCTATTTTGAATTTAATATTTAATTAAATTCAAAATGGTGAAGTTATGTTAAACTAAATAATAATTAAATTATTTACTTAAAAGAGGGAAATTCAAATAAATGATTTTTATTTGAATTTCTAAATGAATTAAATGAGACAATTAAATAATTAATTTTAAATTATTTAATTGTGGAGGAAGTGGGTTAATAATTAAATAAATTGTGGGAGATTTATTTAATTATGAGAAGACTTTAATAGTAGAGACATATTTATATAAAATTAGTTTATTTAAATAGTCAAGAGGGAATAGTGGATTAATTAAATAAATTTAATAATTTATTTAATTTAAAGAGGACTTTAGACATCGGTGGTGTATTTAAATGAATGTGATTTATTTAAATAGTCAAGAAGAATAAGAGAGGTGAATTAATTAAATAATTGATCATTATTTAATTAATATTTGAGTTTGGTCAAAGGGACATAGAGGAATTAATGAGAAAATTGAGTTCGTAGGCCTAGGTCAATTTTATGTGTCTACAAGAAGAATTTCTATTCTCCACAAGTTTCCAGGTGCACACTTCCAGTTTTATAACTTTATGTCTTGTTTCATTTGCATTTCTAGGTCATCTTGCATTTCACACTGTGTTTTTAAACATTTTCTTTTCCAAGTTTACACTTGATGGTGAACCCCTCATTTCTTATCATTCAATCCCCCTAGAACATTCCCTTTGTCAGATTTCAATCTCCTTTGTATTGAAATCTCAAGGGCTTGTTCTTGAATGAAGTGTGTAAATTGACCTTTCTCCTCTTAGGTCCAAAACCCTAGGTACGAAAGAGAGTGCACAATTTTCTACTATTCAATTTGGAATGAAGGGTCATCTTTGGGCACCATGTTTGGTGCACTATATACCTTCACGGGTCTATAAATTTGTCCTCTTAGATGTAGAATTGAGGGAGGAACATGTGAATGTAGTGTTACTCTATAGGAACAAGGACAAGTGGAGGCATAAGGAGATTGTTCATTGGTACACAGGTGCTTTCATGGTGGAGGCAAAGAGGAGAATAGAAGTGGTTGTATTGTAATCTCATTTACTTGGTAATAATTCATACTTGGCCTCTCTTCTTGGGGGAGGTTTTTCAACAAGGGTTTCTCCATGTAAATCCTATGTTATGTGATAATCTTGTGTTTTTGGTTTGTACCTCATTGTTGTTATCTTAGGGTGAAGATATTATTTATTTATTGCTGTTATAAGTTCACATAAGGTAGTTTTTATAAGCATGTTATGTTGTCTATTTTTTAGCATCACAAATAAGGTGGATCTAATCATGGTAATTCTATATTAAGGCAACTTAATTTTAAAATTTTCATATGCATTTGATATTTTCATGTTGTTGTAGTCCAAGACTTGTATCTCATACTTTGAAGTCATATTCCTAACAACCAGTATTGAACTTATTGATTTCTCATCACTTCTAGTGTTGAGATAAGTTATCCTTCAAAATCAACTTCACAATATTCTTCATTAAATATTGTCATGTCTTTATGTTTATCATCTTCTAGACGATTCTTAGCATTGGTCAATTTTTCAATTCCCATGCGTTCCACTTCAAGATCTACCTCAATTATTATGTTGTATCAAGGCACTTGGCTCAGATACTAATTGTTGAGTGCACAATAATACTGAGAAAGGGGCTAAATCAATACTTAATCGAATTATTTTTATCCATCAACATTTAATCAAATGAAAATAATGACAAGAAAAAGAACACATAAGCATGCAACCATAACACTAGATTTAAGTGGAAAACCTTACAAGGGAAAATACATGGCGAGCAAGTTGCTTGGATCTACTGTCCAAATCCAAACTCAAAAAGTAATTTACAAAAGATTTTATAGATTCAAGCAAAGGAAGTTTACAATTCCATGCAAAATACAACACTTGCAAAAAGAGGTTACAACCTTTGCATAGTACTACAATATTCCAACACTTTTGTTACCTCTAGATCACTACTTTTGGTACACTCACACATACATATCCTCAATTTTTTTTTCCTTTGGATCACTTCTTTCAACACATATTCTCAAACTTATGCTCACACGTGCTTCTTTGCACTTTCACATACCCTCACTACTAAGCTATCTGAGCTAATATTTACCACATTTTATTATGAAAATGGATTCTATGTATTTCTTATTCATAAATTATCTTTTCAAAACACCACCATATATACATACATAGCCTTTTTTAATATATTTGATCTTTTAATTGTATCCTCCACAAGCTTCAAAATTTTTATCCTTGTCAGCCAAGATGAAAAATTAACAATAAATGTGCATCAACCATATCAATTCTACTCCAAAAACATCCACGGTAGAAGGAAATCACATGTGGTTCAAATCAAGAGAAAGTTAGGATTTTTTTTCTAAAGAACACATTTTAAACTAGCACACACATCTAAACACTTGGCACAAGCATCTGAACATGTCAAGTCAGTGCAACAAACACATAACCTTACCTACATCAACTCCAAACCAATGGTGGTTTTGGAGAGACCAAAAAACATTATACGAATCACTCCATGATAATTATATGGCTTGTAAAACACTTCTCTACACTCCTTATATTATTTTAGATCATTTCATTTGGCACAAATGCTTAATACCAAAAATATCAATTCTAAGCTCACTGTTGTATAAGAGAAGTCAAATACTAGCTTGTGATTCTCACAAAGAACACTTTGACCCTCAACTATGCTTCTCATAACATGTTTTCTCATTTTTAGGCAATTAATTTCTGGTGCAAGTCATTAGATCACTAAGAAACCAACCTTCCAAGTTACCGGGACAAAGACAACACACTGTCACATACATAGTCACCAGTGGTGAACCAAACCATATGAAACTTGAACTAAGCTGACACACTATCTCCATGAATAAAAATCCCAAACCATAAGGAAAAATAGGATGATGTGGTGAAATGAAGAGAGACTTCATGTCCTTCCTTAGATAACCAATCACAAGAACTTAACTTGCATGGACATGGGAAATAGAATTATCAAATGCAATTGAATTAAATAAATAAATCAAACAATTTAATCATCTAAGCCACATTTCCAATGATTTTTTTATCAAAATTCAATTAAGAAGCCATTAACATGAAATAAAAACTAATTCAATTGAAAAAACTCAATTAAATGGAAGCAAACCTCATCCCATTGGGGGATTTGTGTTGGATTGATGAGGAATTCTCAACATTTTTCTAAACCATGCTTGAGAATGATTCTAAATATTCAAAATGTTTGATAATGGATGTTGATTCATAAATGTGCTCTCAAATGATGGGATGAATAGAAATTTCTAAATAATATGGTTGTTGAAATGCTTTTGTGGATATCATTCTCATAGAAATGAGGACTATTTATAGGATTTTTGGATGAATCAATGGCTAGGATTGAATTCAAAGATTAGAGATGGTATGGATCAAAGATCAAATCCATGGATGAGACTAAAGAATGACATGGATAAATGAAATTAATTAATGGATCAAATTTCTTGAGACAAACACAAATCCCATAATTTTAGGAGTATGTGCAATATATCTCCATGGGGAGGGAATTTTGAATTCAAATTGGAGGAATATTCCATGAGAATATTCTTTCAATGATTGGAGGAATTATAAGATATTAGTCAATTAAATAATTAGAAAATTATTGGATTGTGCAAGTCGAGAGAATTTAGGATGTAAATAAACATTTAGGATCGTTTAATTAAAAGGTAGGATTTAGGACATTTAATTAAACAATTAATATTATTTAATCAAATAGGATGAAAATTAACATGAAAGGGATGAATTAACCAATAGTATTGATTATCCGATTAATAGAGGAAAATAGTGAATATAATTAAACAATAAAGATTATTTAATTAAAATAGATAAAAATGATCGAATTAGGATAGAAGTGGTGTTAATAAATGAAATCTAATGTGTGATATTGATCAAGATATTTTAAGTGTACATTTTGAACCTCTTTGAAGTGAGGTACCTATTGTGTTACTTCAAAGACCTAATGCCCCTTGGATTGATTGTGTTGCTCAGATAAAAAATTAAAAATTAAAAAAAATCTTGATTTTTCTGAATGCCCCACTCTACCCTAGCGAAAGGAATGAATGCTAGTTTGCTACCCCCTCGAGAAATCGATTGAAAATTCCAATCTTCAGGTTGATCTCATGAAAAAGACACAAAAGTGGTTTAGCTATAAGGAGGATGAAGAACAAGTCTTGAGACATTGATAAACAACCATGATAGGTCTCTGGGTGAGAAAATGGAGGTTTATGGCTAAAACCCTAGGTCTAAGAATGCATCCTAGGTAAAAACCCTAATTTTTCCATGCATATATAAGAGGTTTGGGTCACTTTAAAGCTCATTTGCACACTTAGATTTGAGAAATTTGAGAGATCCTAGAGTAATTTTGTGAGAGGCCTTGTAGAGCACTTGATAGAATGGTGGATCATGTGCTTCTCGTACATCATGAAAATTGAGTCTGAGAGTTCAAGTGGCTAGTTGAAGCAAGACCGTCGATATGTACCCCAAACAAAATTCCTTGCACAATTTTTGATGTAGAGAAATGTAGGATATAATAGGACAAACAAAGGAAACACTATTTCAGTGACACTTTTGTTATGGTCGATGACACATTTGTCAACTTCAATGATGCCTTTACACCAAGGCATCACTCTAGAGCATTTGTGTTAAGGTTTAGAATACTCTAACTCTTATGCAAAAAATTTACACCTTTGCATTTGATATGTCAGTGCAAATGCCTAATTTTAGACATGGGATTTTTCTTTTCAGTGATGATTTTAAAATAGTATCACTATTTTGCATTATAGTGAAGCTATTTAGAAATAGAGATGCACTAGATGATAATACAGAGCAGTGTGCTTGCATAGAGGCTCGTTTTTGCATTTTAGGGTTCAAAACTTAGAATATTTTTCTTGATTTTTAGCAAATTGACATTGTGCGTGTTGTGCATCCATGTGTTCTTCCATCTATTTATTTCACGTGAGAGAAGGCCAAGGATCCTAGGATGGATGGTTAGTTTTGAGGATGAAGAGGATGATTTTCTAGGTGTCTCCAGTCTTTACTATATTTGTTAGATGATACAAATTAGGATTCATTTAGCTATGATGACTATGCTTATGGAGAGATGGCATTCAAATACTTTATTGTTTCACCTCTTAATAGGTGGGGTGATAGTTACACTAGAGGATGTGTGGTGCATCATGTGAGTATTGAACCATGGAGACATAGTGATCTACAATGGAGACCTCAGCATTGATTCCATGTTCAAAGTACTAAAAATAGATCAACTGGAGGTAGATGGAATCCAGATCGACTTGTGGAGGTATCATGGTCAGGTCATTAACTTGACCTTAATGATCGTAGGACTCATCATTGGAGTCCTAATTCTTGGTAGATGCAATCAAGGATTCAATATTAGCTAGGGTTTTCTTCTAGAGGGAATTACAGAGGATTTTTTCACTTATTCTTGGGGTTTGTATGTCTTAGCTACACTATACCATGATATGCATCAGGTGGTCTACATGAGAGGGTGTAGCTTATCTACAAGGGTGACATTGTCACACATTTGGGCTTTGTAGCACATCATCATGCTATGAGTAGTTATTTTTTTGAGAGATATATATGAGGAGGATCTAATGGTGTACATATACGTAGGGATGACCACACTACATCATACAAGTGTAGTGGATACTACTTACTAGAGGAGGGTCATAAATGATATGACAATATTTAGTTGGAGACCTTGGGTAAAGGCACAACCATGGGAAAATGACTAGGCCCATCTTTTCTATGCATGACAGATACAGTGGCTCATGGGCCGCTAGATCCACATCATTGAGAGGTACCTTCTTGATTGGGTTGCAAGGTAGTTTGGAAACCTGTTACTTGATTTTTCTTCTAGCTCAATCAAGTAGAGCTAAGATTGTGTTTACAATTAAAAGATAAAAGGTATATGTTCAATTTTTCTATGTTATATTCATTTACAAAAAAGAATTACCAAATAGATTGCATTACATTATGAAAATGTATACAACAAAGAAGAGAGAGAGCAAATGTTGCATAAAAGTTGTCTTTATTGATAGTCATAAATGTATGGTGTCCCACACAAGTTGTGGGACTGACTATTTTAATGCAATAAAGTAAATAGACTATACATTTATAGATACATAAATGTAAAAATGCATATGGAAAGAAAGAGGATCCGTCATTGCCTAAATGAAGAATCCCAGTTTAGTTGAACTACTACGTCTACTTTAGCTCTCTTGCTTGTCTAGATTCTAGAATTTGTTTTCCTATTGCTCCAAGGTTGCTTGCATGTGTGAGAAAGAGTTTGTTAGAGCTCAGAATCACAAATATTTACATGTGCAACATCTACAAACATATAGCCTAATCCTCATAACACAATGAGATAGTCTGGATACCACAAATTCCCAAGAAAATAGAAGGTTATTGTAAACATCTATTATATGCTCTATTTTATCTAACATGTTTGTTCACTATGCAGGTATAGGTGAAATCTTTCATTGCTTAATTGTTTTCAATTGAGATCCCAACATGTGGATTAAAAGGGCTCCCACCGAGGGTTGAGCTCATCATGCTGGCCTCTATTTTAAAGGGGGGTGAAAGTGAAATATTAGCAAGGCTAATCACATTGACAGTCATGTTAGCAAAGGGAAAAATTGTGGGCATCATGCCATAGTGGAAGGCCATTTGTACAAGTGATAGTGAGCTTTTGTCTATAGAGGTAGCACTTTGTTGGTTAACAGATTTGTCATTTGAATTTTATACTCTCTTCCCACACCAATGACAATCCTACCAATAGTTGAGTATCATTGCAAGTGCTTTGTGCTTATTTTACAAGGCACAACTACCTTCATAAGATATGCAATGAATGGAATTTGGGTATGCTTTTGACCAAAAAGCAGAAAAGGCTCACTAACATCTACCCATAACCATGAACTAGTTGTGCAAAACTAATTCAGAATGAATTGAATGCAAATAAATGATACAAAACCAATTTATCTCACACCCACAAATGATATTCAGGAAAAGAATGAACAACCAAGCACCTCCAACAGATAGATTAATCCAAATTCAAAGATTCAAAAATAAACATCTACACAAACTAGCATAACAAGTAGGAAATTGAAGAATAATCACAAAAGTTCAAAGTCTATTTGTAACAAAAAGAAAACATCAACAGATTCATAGATCATAAACATCTTCTTTATTTCTCCAACATCAAAATGCTAGTTCACATAATCTTCTTTTGGTACAATCCAAACTGTGTTTGAAAGAAAACAAAACTACTCCTCCCTTGTCTAATAGCTGGAAAAAGATCCTTGTACAATAGCCTTTGATGAGTTTCTAAAGGCCCTTCCATTTGTCTCATAATCATTTCTTTAAAATCCCTTGTAAATGACAAATATTCTCCTTTTTGAGATTAACTACTTCTTGAAGAAGTTACAATGACCATTTCTTTCTTGTTGTAATAGTCTCTTGGACTGACTTTTGAAATTCACATCATCAAATGAGGAAATTATGAAACTTGAACAACTTGCGACAAGGTTAGGAAATTTGAGCAACTCATGACAAGGTTAGGAAATTTGAGCAACCCGCGACAAGGTTATGAAATTTGAGCAACCTGCGACAAGGTTAGGAGATTTTAGCAACCCACGACAAGGTTAGGAAATTTGAGCAACTCGCGGCAAGGTTAAGAAATTTGAGCAACCTACGATAAGGTTAGGAAATTTGAACAACCCATGACAAGGTTAGGAAATTTGAGCAACCTACGATAAGGTTAGGAAATTTGGAAATTTTGCGACATGTAAGTTTCCAGCCTTCTAAAATTTTCATACGAAATTTAAATTGACTTTAATAAAGTCTCTCAGGGCATTTGCAGGATCATGATGGGCCAAAAAGTGGCGATATGGAAAAAGTAGCATTTTGCACTCCCCAAAAAATGCAAAATTCCCGAGTTGACTTTTTTTTGGGTTGGGTGTTAGTACATTGCTCCATAGCAATTCCCAAGCCAAAGTAAAATGAAATGGATATCTGATTTGTAAAGTACAACAAATCGGATACTGATTCAAATCTGATATCCGATTTGTTGTACTTTAAAAATCGGATATCCAATTTGGGTCGGCTAATATAAAACCAAAAAAAGTCATTTTAAAGTCATTCAAATTGGATATCCGATTTTTGCACACATAGACCCAAGAGTAATTAGGAGGTCAAGGGTGGACAGGAGAGAGGGGGGAGAGAGAGAGAGAGAGAAGGGTTTGAGAGAGGGAGATAGAATTAGGAGGGGGAAGGGAGAGGGGAAGAGGGGAAGAGGAGGAGAGAGAGAGGGAGAGAGGGAGAGAGAGGGAAAGGGAGAGGGAGAGGGGGAGAGAGAGAGAGAGGGAGGGAGAGAGAGAGGGAAATATATAATATTTAAATATTTTATATATTAGTAATATTAATTAGTTATATAATATTTTATATATTAACTTTATATATATATATTTATACAATAACTAAAATATTTAAATAGTATTTAAATATTATACATTAATATATTATATATTATACATAATTCCGTAAGAGAATATCATAAATTATATATTATATATTGAATGATAAACTATATTGTATATTCTCAACTAGATATATTAAAATAAACTATAAACTATTTATTGCAAATTTTTTAAATCATATATTAAAAACTATATTAGATTTTTTTAAAATTATATATAAAAAAAAATGGATATCCGATTTGGAATGGATATCTGATTTGAATTGGATATCCAATATGTCTGGCACAAAACCTACTACCTAGGGATTAGCCTTAGGTTTGCTTCAGAATTTGGCTAGGACATGCCAATCCTAAGAAGTCAACACAAAAAACGTGTTTAACATCTTACCTTGCTTTTCTAGACTTCGCCCATGTGGCTGACGACTTTTTTTTACCCTAAATTGATGAAACGAAAAGGGTTTTTAAAGGAGATTCTCACCTCTCTACCAATGTAAATTATGCTTTACTTTGAATTTAACAAATAATTATTATTCATTTTCTATTTAAATTACAATTAAATTCCTCATTGATAGATTGATTGAAAAACATCTATATCTTTCAAACAGTATCACATTTTTTGAATCCAAAACATGTGTCATATTCTATGCTTCGCATACTATAGGATTAAAAAAAAAATGAATTTCATGAAGTTTTGACCAAGTTAATGTGGTCAGACATACGAGTTTTTATATTTTTTAAAAGTTGTAATAAAAAAATCATAATTAATTATTTACTTAGAAAAAAATACGAAAAAAATACGCATCACATCGAGACATGAGTCCTCCACTCATATCTAAAATCTTATAAAAAAATATTATGATTTTATTGTGGTTAGGGTGGTCAAACAAACACCTACTTCTTATTTTTTCCTTGAAATTTAAGTACTAGTGCATTGAAATATCAAATTTTCACCAAATAGATTTATTTATTTTTTAAATAAATCTAGTAGTTTAGAAACTAGATTCAATTTTCTACAGATTCTATTCTTACATATTTTTGAAATAATATAGATAACTTATTCAAATTTTTACGTCAAGTTGCCTAACTCTGATTTTTTCTGAATTTTCATTGCCACTTAAGGGACTATTTTTTCCATGATGATCCTGCACATACCCCTCATCGGAATATTTAAATCTCCTAACTCTTGAAATAAAGGATGGTAAATAACTTTATGACTTCATCCAAATTTCCACCTTAGAAAAATTTATTCCTCATAACATTTGAATGGCAGTAGAAGTTGATTTGATGACGTGGAATAATTCTCAAAAATAATGCATCAATTATTTTGTCCAACATTATGCTCTGGCTGAAATATGAAACCCTTCATGTCTTCCACAAATCAGCTTCGTTTTGCTTAAAATTTGGACAACAAGAGGATTTAGTTCTTCTGAGCAAAACCCAAGATTATTTTAAGTTCCAACACTCTAAAACTTGAATTTTAATCTCATTTGCAACTTGGTAGGAAAAAATGTAAGGTTTAAAATCTCTCAAATAGTGGGACATTTGGGCATGAAAACTGGCCAAATTGATGAAAATGAGGTTATGAACATATCCATCAAAGGATTTCATACCAACTCTCATAGATTTTGAAAATTAATTATTTTCATGATTTGGTAGGCTCAAGGGAATATAAGGGAATGTATCAATTTTTTTTTTTTTTCAAATTTAAATTTTTGGGCAAGAACAGGCTCTGATTGGGGACAAGGACTGCAAAGGACGAAGCAAGGAACCCAGAACCTTAAATGTGGATCAATGCTTAAATCCATTGGGTAAAAAAGTCAAGAGAAATAGTAAGGGAACATAAGGAGCCAGAGCAAACCAAAAACAAGGCAAAAAAGGAAAGGAAACTACACTACTGGCACACCAAAAACTCCTAATATGTACATGGCAGGAAGACCCTACCTCAGATGGCTCTAGGAAGATCATGCAAATCCATTAACAAGCTGGGAAAAATAAATACCCATGTGGAAAAGAGAGGTGTACCCATGAAGCAGTTGCAAACTCAGAAGCCATCCCAAGATCTAAAACAAAAATCTAGAATTTATAAACCAATGAGATCTCCTGAGTAATGCTCTAGAACCAAATAGCCAATTAGCATCATAAATCCCTAGAATCTCCTTAACATATTCCTACATATAAGCATCCCTCCTTTCAGCACCCAAACTGATATCCCATGCTTGGAAACAACCAATTGAATCACTAGAAGACCAATCATTAACCATATGTGTCACATGTAAAACTAGAAGTGAATCAATCTAAAAGTTTGCATTGCAAATAATATTTTTATGTGACTTAAAATCATCTCTAACTAGAAGGATCTATCCTTTCTTTGTAAGGTTTTGCTCAATAGTTTTGTGGCTTACTAAATCATCCTCATCTTTGACTTGCAAATCAAACATAATGACCTCTTGTTTTCCTAAAAATTCATCCTCAAATGCATTGAGGCACCAATTTGGAGTACACAAAATATGAGGCTCATTGCTTCCATCTATTTGACCACTTTCAACATGGCTACTTTTAACCTCATCTTCCAGATTTTGTTTAAAAATTTTGGTATCTAAGCTTTCAAAATGAAAGGATTCAAAAGTAAAATCATTCCTAACCTCTTCTTGCAATTGTACATCCATACTATCTTTCTTAGAAAAAGTTAAGACTTCATATTAAGTTTGCATGCACTCTGGTGGAAGGATATTCAATACCTTATCTTTATGTTGTGCATCCTCAAGTTGCTCTTCTTCACTAGAAAAAGTGAAAATTTCATTTCTACAATAGACAAGGAGGCTGAAACACCTTCATTTGCATTAATTTCTCTGTCATTTGATGGGCTTATGGATTCATCATCATCTTTTTCATAATGCAAATACTATGCTTCAAATCTTCTATTCATATGAGTCTTGGTCCTTACACTATTTACCTCATTGTTACCAAAATGTTTTGGATCAAAGACAATGAGATTCAGACATTCAATGATAGGAGGTTGCATATATTGGAAATTTATAGGCTGAGAAATTCGCTTTTGTATGATAGGCTTTCTTATAATTTCATTACTCAAACTATTTATTACCTGATTTGTTTTCCATAAACTACTTAAAATCAAGGTATCTTCTATTTTTAAATCCTCTTGTTGAGAAACTTATATATCATTTATCTTACTCCGTTTTAAGCAAAATTGAACATCAAGATGCAAAGAAGAAATAAAAATTCAAAGTTGAATTTGTTTACTTGGCTGAACAAAGGTAGGGATCTTTCTGAGCAACCTATTGAACCTATCCACAAAGTCTCTGATTAATTCACCTTCTTGCTTTTGAATATTGAAAAATTGGCCCAACACAACAACTTCCTCAATAGGGCCCTTATACCTTGCCAAGAAGTTAGTATTCAATGAATCCCAATTGGTAATACATTTATCTTCTAAATAGAAAAACCAATTTGTTGCAAGCCCGATGAGAGATTCAATAAATAATCTCACAAAAACATATTCTTCACTTACCCCCAAAATGCCACACGCAACTGTGAATGCCAGAATATGTTGTTTTGTATCTTGATATTTTTCTCCACTGAACTTTAGGAAGTGCTTTCTTGATCCTTTAGGAAATGGTGAATATTGTGACAAAGAAAGAGGACCAATGTGTTCTCCCCATGGCTGGGAAGAAATTAATGCCATAATGTAATTTTGAAAAAAAAATCAGACATGAGTCTTTACTAGAATAAAATGCTTCTGGGTACATTCCACCTTACAAAGTTGTCAACCTCCATCCTCGGGGAGGCACCTTTAAATTTACAGGGAAAACAAGAGCACCACTCTTCAATTTTGAATCCCTAGCAAAGTCACCAAAAATATGTTTGTTAACAGATTTTTCATTTGAATTTTATACTCTCTTACCACACCAGTGACAATCCTACCAACAGTTGAGTCACTTTGCCATGATATTTATGCTTTTGACCAGAAAGCAGAAAAGGCCCACAAACATCTACCTATAACCATGAAATAGATGTGCAAAACTCATTCAGAATGAAGTGAATGTGAACAAACGATACAAAAACCATTTATCTCACACCCACAAATGATATTTAGGAAAAGAGTGAACAACATAGCACCTCCAATAGATAGATTTATCCAAATTCAAAGATTCAGAAATAAACATCTACATAGTCTGACATAACAGGTAAGACATTAAAGAATAATCACAAAACTCAAAGTCTATTTGCAACAAAAAGAAAACATCAATATATTCGCAGATCAGAAACATCTTCTTTATTTCTCCAACATCAAAATGCGAGTTCGCGGACTCTTCATTTATGTACAATCCAAACTGTGTTTGAAAGAAAACTAAACTACTCCTCCCTTCTCCAATAGCTGGAAAAAGATCCCTATACAATAGCCTTCGATGATTTTTTAATGGCCCTTCCTTTGGTATCATAACCATTTCTTTAAAATCCCTTGAAAATGAAAAATATTCTCCTTTTTGAGATTAACCACTTCTTGAAGAAGTTACAATGACCATTTATTTCTTGATGTAATAGTCTCTTGGACTAAATTTTGACTTTCACATCATTAAATGAGGAGGTTCTAAAACTTGAACAACTCACGACAAGGTTAGGAAATTTGAGCAACCTACGACAAGGTTAGGAAATTTGAGCAACCCACAACAAGGTTATGAAATTTGAGCAACCTATGACAAGGTTAGGAAATTTGAGCAACCCATGACAAGATAGGAAATTTGAGCAACCTATGACAAGGTTAGGAAATTTGAGCAACCCGTGACAAGGTTAGGAAATTTTAGCAACCCGTGACAAGGTTAGGAAATTTTAGCAACCCGTGACAAGGTTAGGAAATTTTAGCAACCCGCGACAAGGTTAGGAAATTTGAGCAACCCGTGACAAGGTTAGGTAATTTGGAAATTCCACGACATGTAAGTTTCCAGCCTTTTAAAATTTTCATACGAAATTTAAATTGACTTTAATAAAGTCTTTCATTAGAATTTTTAAATCTCCTAACTCTTGAAATAAAGGACGGTAAATAACTTTATTTCTTCATCCAAATTTTCACCTTAGAAAAATTTGTTCCTCATAACATTTGAATGCCACTAGAAGTTGATTCGATGACGTGGAATAATTCCCAAAAATAATGCATCAATTATTTTTCTCAATATTATGCTCTGGCTGAAAGATGAAAACCTTCATATCTTCCACAAATCAGCTCCGTTTTGCTTGAAATTTGGATAGCAAGAGGATTGAGTTCTTCTAAGAAAAACCTAGGATTATTTTAAGTTCTAGCACTTTGAAAATTGAATTTTAGCCTCATTTGCAACTTGGCAAGAAAAAATCTAAGGTTTAAAATCTCTCAAATGGTGAGGCATTTGGGCATGAAAACTGACCAAATTGATCAAAATGAGGTTATGAACAAACCCATCAAAGGATTTCATACAAGCTCTCACAGATTTTGAAAATTGATTATTTTCATGATTTGGTAGGCTCAAGGGCATATAAGGGAATGCATCAAAAAATTTAATTTTTTTAAAAGTTAAATTTTTGTGCAACACACTCAACAAAGTAGCATTGCATTGAAAAGATAGTCATCAAGCTATAATGAGAGAAGATTCATGAATGCAATGTAAAAGACAGTGACAAGATGCTTAAAGGACTGTCATGGATACTACTCAAATGGCAATGTGAATCATCAGAGCTATTCAAATGGTTTCATTTTCAATGTCAATATGCATTACTACTATTACAATGAATAAAAAGACAAGGCATTTTAAAGTGTAATGGCATCATGTCTTGTTGAGATGGAAACAAATTATATTAGTACTTGGAACATTCACCTTTTGTGTCTTGCACAAAAGTAATTTTTTCTCTATGTTTTCCAATGTGATGAACAAACAGTATCAACAAATATGGTAGAGAATGAATACAAACAAAATGTGAATACTTCATGTGGACGCCCATGTTTTCCATATGTTGTAGTGATCATATTTCACAAGATCTCTTATTATTTTTATAAGACAAAAGCATATCCATAAGTTTATTATGAAGACTATTTTGTGACAGAAGTAAGTCACTTGTGAAGGATCAAAGAATGGACATTTCCCATGCAAAAGTGTTTTCTAAAGAATACAGGTTTTTAGTATTGAAGATAATTAACCATCTAAGGGTTTATATGTATTTTAATGATGTCAACGAGCAGAGGTCATGCTACAAAAATAAGGATCATTTCTTTCAAATAGTTGGTAGATCAATGATAGTAGTGATGACTGTATACACCTAAAAATGGTCTGGAGAATCTAATTAATTAAATATGATTTATTTGATAAATTACCCTTAATTCCTCTACTATTAAATAAATAGAAATATTTATTTAAGTATTTCACATTCTAAATCTTTTATTCTTCAATTTTAATTAAATATGAAACTTCAATAGTTTATATTATTTAATTATCACATCGTTCAATCTTAATTAATTAAACAAGGTTAAATACTATGTTATTTAATTATCATATCCCTTCCATATTAATTTAATAAACAACTTCTATAGTTTGTTTTATTAAATTAATTATCCCCTTTTTTCTAATTTGAATACATCAAAATAGTTCAAATAAAGGCATAAAACAATTTTCCTCTATTCACTCACCTACCAAAATTAGATATCAAATGTCTAATTTAATTCAATTGGTATTCATGGGAAGATGTGGAGACAAATTGGAGACAAACGTGAGTCAATATCTCAAATCTTCTTCCTCTAATCCTTCCTATCATCTTGCCTGATGTTTTCATGGGGAGGAACCATTCCCATGATAAGCTCAAGCTTCTCCATCTCTCACCATTCAATCCTCCAGATTGAATCCAAACCTTTGTTGTGTTGCCCTTGTGCAAATGTGTTGTCGTAGATCTGTAAATACAACCTCATTCTATAGGAAATGGATCCCATCTTTGTGCAAACTTACTCTGCAGCAATAGAGCAATCAAGGCAATCAACAATTAAGCATATATCAAATAGAATCATATATCATCATTTAGAATCATATTCATGGAAACATTATAGTTCTATTTTAGCTTCTTCATCATAGTTTCATGTCAATTTAGATTAGAATAGCTTCTTTTTATCACATAGATATTATAGTACAGGATTACTTTCTTGCATTTTAGCATCATTCCATTCTCTAGATTGGCATTTTAATAGTCACAGTGCTTATCAAATCTGAGAGCCCTTGGTGATTTAATAAATCTTTGGAGATAGGAAACAATGAGACGCTTTCAAGTTTCTGTTCTTTTAATTAGTTAATTACTAATTGAATCTTGATATAATGTTTCATTAAGAAGTGTCTTACTTGTTTACTTATTCACACTTACAATTTGGCAACCACATGGGGCTCTAACCCCATATTTCAAAAAAAAAATCTGAAAAGTGTCGTACAAGATTCTAGCGTGTTCAGTTTAGCATGATCGAGAGATTTTTTTTGGCACTTCCGAGGAAAACTATAGCGCTTCCGAGGAAAACTATAGTGCTTTTGAGGTTTGTTTTAGTGCTTCGACAAAAACTATATCACTTTGGAGGTCTGTTTCAGTGCTTCTGAAGAACTTTTCAACACTTATGAGGAGAAAACTATAGTGCTTCCACAGTCTATTTCAAGGCATCTATCAAATGTTCCCAACACAGTTGGACACTATTCTTCAAACTTGTATAGTGCTTCATCTGAATTCTATGGTGCTTCTGCCAAATTTTGTAGTGCTTTTGATGAAAACTATAGCGCATCTAACCTAAACTATAGCATTTCTACCCTTTGTTTTAGTGCTTCTGTAATTTCTTGTCTGGATCCGACGCGACCATGGCCAAAATTTTATTTTGATGCATTTGGACTAAAAAAAATCAATCCTAGGATAGTCATGACACATTTTTTGTATCAATTAAAATTAAACATCATGATTTTGTGAAGCAACATCTTCACCTAGAAAAGTACATTGTCTTTTTGGGCTTAAAAATTGAGCATTGATTACTGTGCTTGTGTGGTGAATAGGCTTATGCTATCCCCTTAACTAGGTGATCAAAATGCCAGAATAATCCTTTATTTTCATGCAATTTATGCTTTTTAAATCCTTTAGAAAACCTTCCATAGTGGGAAAAATTACTCACCCTATGGGAATGACCTAAGTGGGAACACCTAAAGCCAAGGATTCCAACCCACTCTAATCAAAAGTGAGTTGTTGATGAAAGTCTACCTCAATGGTAGTGTGAAAGATAACCATCCCTAAAGCCTTTGTTCTAAAGGTTGGGAGGTCTCCTGAGGGAGTCTTATCATTTTCCGCATCACACAAAAACCCTATCTACGAACCATAGTGTAGAATCCAGCTGATTCAATAACCAAACATTGTAATACTCGTAGTGCAAGGGGAGGGAAGAATATGCCACCAATACACTCACCATATAATTTCCAAGGACCGTTTTCTCAAGGGATCGAGAAATCTAACCTTGAGTACGTGTCTGGAAAAGACAAAAACACGGGTCCCCTCTAGGGGGTGACACAGTTGTGTGAGTCAATGCAATTTTAAGATGTGGGTTGTTGACTATAATGATGAAATTTTTGACCTTAAGAGTGAGTCTATCTGAAGTGTATTTTTGTTAAAAAAACTAGTGAAAATAGGACCATGCATGGTTCTTGGAACATACACTATCTGTTTAGATTCTAGACTTGAAAAAAAAACAATTGTTCTACAATTTCTTGCCATGTTTTCAAATCATTAACTTAGATAAAGATCATCCAGAAGAACAAAAAAGAGTCAAACATAACCAAATGGTGAAATTTATGATTAGGGATTGTAAATCCACAATGTTTGTCAATAAATCCCTCATGAAAATAGTCAAACAACCAAAGAAACAAATCAGTTACAAGAAACTCTTGGAAAGAAGATGATTTTTATATCAAAATAGGAAAGTCTTACTTCACCATAGAACCTTCATCCATAGGTTTCACAATTTTTCCAGAGGATATACTAATGATTATGCCTTAGAACCTTTGTATTCATAAGCCTATTTCCAAAGAAGAGCCCTATCACAAAAACATGATCATAGTCAACCTATTCCTCAGTCTTCCATCTCGCAGCCAATGATAGTATATTCCAACAGGCCCGATCAATTCTTACAATAAAGAAAACTTAGAAACATTAGGCTTATCATCCAACATCAAAAAATTACTAGCGGAGATATCCTATCAAAATATCAAAAAGTCCTAAAAATCAATTTCTTCACAGGAAGAAAAATTGGACAACACTATTAAAACCCAATGTAGCACTTTTACACTCTGTTTTAGAGCTTTTGATGTCTATTTTAGTGCTTATGTATCCAAATTAGTGTTTACACACTCTATTTTTGCACTTCTGAGGTCTATTTTAGCACTTATGCATCCATAATAGTGCCTTTGCAGGCTATTTTAGTACTTCTAAAATAGCACCTTTGCAGTCTATTTTAGCAATTTTGCACTCTGTTTTAGCACTTCCAAAGAGCAGAAAAATAGAGAGCTTCCAGACACATTTGTCAGAATGGTTGACATTTAAGAGACTCAGATTCTTTATCCGTTAGAATAATCTTCTCGGTCCAGACAGTGTAATAAAATAGAAACAAATAGGTTCTTATAGCTTAAAATTCTTTTCAACTTAAACCCAAATCTTACAATCTATAAAGTGTCCACAAATCAAACCAAAATATTGATTATCAAGTTAAGTTTCTTCATTAGGATATTATCATCCTACCATCATGAAACAAAACATAATAATCAGATTTTTACTAGCCCATTCTCATCAATAGGATATATCATCCTATTTGACTGTGTTAAAATTCATTTGAGACTCATCCAAACATAGAAGATCAAAGTTTAGTGGGAAAAACAAACACTTGTATGCCAATCCTAACAAGGTTACAAAGACAAAGACTCATAGAAAAATAAACTGAAACATCAAACACCATGGATGAAGAAAATCCTTGGAAAAGGTTACACCAAAATGACAAGAATGAAATAACCCAAGAGGAAATTCAAACAACACAACAGGATCCAAACTTCCATAAATTTATGGAAAAGATCTTAGAACAAGATATGGAAAAATACCTCTTAATGCTAGGTGAATCAGGTACAAAAATTCCAAACGATTTCAATGTCAATCAATTAAAAGAAACACCTAGAGTGAATGAAATTGAAACATCACAACACACACAAAACCTAGATCAAGTTGTTTCCCTAACACATTAAATGAAAAACTTAGAACAATGAATACAAGACATACAATAGGGAACCACAAAAAGATACTCATTACAAGACATTTGTCCTTATCCTTTCCATCCAAGTGTGGAAATGATATCATTTCCTAGACATTGTAAATTCCCGAAATATGACAAATACAACTGTAAAACAGATCCAATTGACCATGTGAGGGAATTCAGAACCATGAGTTTATAATTTACGCAAGAGGAAAATTTTCTAATGAGATTTTTTCCAAGAAGCTTAGAAGGTCAATTTATGGAGTGGTTTTCTAAACTACAACCAGGAATTCGAACATTTGAAGAACTAGTCAACATGTTTATCTCACAACATTCATTTAATATCCAACATGAGGTAACAATAAAGGTTCTTTACAACATGAAACAAAACAAAGGTGAGAAATTCCTTTCATTTCTACAATGATGGCGAAGGTTGTTTTCTAGGTATGCTCGATCTATACCTAAAGAAGAAAACATGGAACTATTCATTGACAACCTAACTGATGAAATGAGCTATAGGCTAGAACTATAATGTCCACCCACATTTGAGAAATTGATTGAAAATTTCCTCAAGATCGAAGAAGCCTTGGTAAAAAGAGGGGTGATAAAACATTTTAATGAAGGATCAAATAACACAAATCCCTCCAATCACTATGGTAACAATGACAAGCCTAAGTTTTGGAAAAATAATAGAAATACTGGAAATAATGATACCGCAAATGACACACAAAATGTGAAACCAGTATTTAATTTGACAGCTACTATTGCAAAGATGAATCAAAATAGTGACCAAAACATCGAACAAAGTGTCAATCAAAACAACAATTCAAACAATGGAGAATCTAAACCACAAACATATCAAAAATCATCCAATCGACGATGATTCACGCCATTTGGAAAAACACTTGAATCAACAATGAGAGAACTTATTACAAACAAACTTATCACCTCACGCGAAGAAAGATTTTGGGATCCGAAAATAAAACCACCTTGGTGGAATGACACAAACTATTGTAAGTTTCATAATAATAAAAAGGTATACATAGAATGAAATCAAACCAATAATGATCATACTACTTTTAAAGATCATTTACCAAATTGCAAAAAGGGAGAGTCTTCTTCTACAAATGGTAAAGGTAAAAGTGTTAACTACATTTATGATGGCACAATCTTTTGTATTTATGAAGCTGAGAGTGATACTATCACTGATAGTCAAATTGGTAACAAGGAAACCAAGGACATAATTCCCTTTAAATCTGATCCCAAACACAGACACATTCGACAATCAGATAAATATCTTAAAAATTAGGGAAAGAAAAGACTACCAAATAGTTAGTGTAATGAGAAGGGGGAAATCCAAGGTAATATTGAAAGGAGCTACATCTAAAAATACCACTCCCCCACCAAGTCAATACAACATTGTTGATCAACTACATAAAATACCAGCATAGATATCAATATTAGAACTCCTTAAACTCTCACCATCCCATAAGGAAGTTTAAGAACAAGCTCTTGTGGCCACCATGATACCCAACAATTTGGATGTCTTTCAATTTCAAGCTATGGTGGGACATTTGACCACACCTCATTGTCTGTCATTCTCTGAAAAATATGATGTATCACTTAATCATCCACACAATACTGCACTTCACATTGAAGTCTTAATCCACAAATACCATGTTAAACATGTCTTAATAGATGGTGGAGTTGGTTTAAACATTTGTACTTTGAAATTTGTCTGTGCACTAGGTTATTCTGATAATGCTATTGATGCCCGAAGGAAAATGACAATAAAATCCTATGATGAAGAAGAGAGATCCTCCAAGGAATTTATCATGTTGCCTATTCAAGTAGGATCAATGGTGAAGAATATAGCTTTCCAAGTACTAGAAAAAGAGCTAACATACAATATACTCTTGGGACATCCATGGATACATGAAATGCAAGCAGTGCCTTCAACTTATCATTAGTGTTTAAAGTTCATAGTCAGTGGACAAGAGGTGACTATATCAACTGACTAGAATAATCCCCAACATTGTAATACGCTTAAAACATATCAATACACTTTTGTGCCCCATAATAATGAAGAAAATATTTCTAGTTCATTTAATGGTGAAAAACAACCAACCATTGTATTTGAATGGGTTGAGAAAAATGGTCAATCAAAAGAAACAAGTGTTGTTGATTCTACTTTGACAGATAATAAGGGTCCTCTGAATTCTCTATCACAACAATTTCAAGAAAAGATTGAGTTAACCGACAAAGGCATGGGACAATATTCCATTGGGAAATCACTATGTCTTTCACAGTTGTTGCAATCCCCAAGGACATATGGACAATCGACATCAAGAACACAAAAACCATCACAAACTACCACAGTTCTAGATGAAAGATTTGTAAAATTTGGTACTATAGAAGATGAATCAGAAGATAAGGCCATCCTCAGTTGGCTATACAAAGAAGAAGAAGCCTCAACATCAACAAACATCATCATAAAGACCAATCAATATGGGAAAGGAAAAGCTATCTTAGAGAAAATAGGTTATGAGGGACAGGGACCTGTTGGAAAAAGGAAATAAGGTATCATAGAACCCATTCAACCTCTCACACTTCAGTCGAAGGACAAAAAAATACTAGGTTATACAGGGGAATCAAAATAAGAAATGACTCAAAAAGATGTTGAGAGAATCCTTCAAATGAGAGATGGTTATGAAACATATTCGAATGAGTATGAATGGGATCTTTACTCTGATGTATCATACATGGACATCCAAATTTATTTCATAAAGGAGTATGCACCCACACATGAGGAGGGACAGAGCTTAGGGACTAGACCACTTGTATTTGAATCACAAAATATCAATGACACAAGTGAGGATGGATAGGCATCGAGTGAGCTAGATGATTTGAAAGAAAGTAATATCATAGACCTCAACATCCCTAATGAAAACCTTGCCACCATAATTTTTTGAACCCTTACTACCATTGACTAGAGCCAATTTGATGAATTTTTTCCCTTAATACATCATGAACTTATCGACTGGGAACCCATTGAACCTATTAGTGTACCCATCTTTGTGAATGATGACGCTATTGTAAACTTCCTTTGTTGTGACAAACCTGACACAAGTTCTAATCATAAATATAATAACAACACAGCTAGACAGGAGGGTGTCAAATCTTCTAGTTGTAAAATTGAAAAAAGGAATAATGGATATAATGGTGAAAACTATTCTATGGCAGCATTAGATCTCAAAAAAGTAAAAATAAAGAACACATCGGACAGTGAAAACCTCTATGAGGCACTAAAATATGGGAGATTTGATACCCTTCTAGAGCATTACCATGAATGATCATCAGCATTGGTGGAGCTTACATAGTCCATTAACATTGGAACAACAGAAAAAGAAAAGATTTTGCATTTGGCAACATCTATGACTGAACATGAAAAACTTGAATTTATCAAGTTCTTTGAAAAAAGAAGCATTAACTTTGCTTGGTCATACTCTAATATGCTAGGTTTAGATCCAAATCTTTTAATGCATCATTTATCTCTACCTACTGGAATTAAACTAGTAAAATAAAAACTAAGGAAGATGCATCCACATATTGTCTTGATGGTAAAGGCTGAGCTGAAGAAGCTATTAGATGCAGGATTCATCCGGTCTATCGATTATGGTGAATGGATATAAAATATTGTCCCTGTATCAAAGCCAAACAATAGTATTAGAATATGTACAGATTTTAGAGATCTAAATAAGGCATGTCCCAAGGTTGATTTACCCTTACCTAACATCGATATCATTGTGGACTTAACAACAAGACATGCCATGTTCTCAATAATGGATGGTTTCTTCAGCTACAACCAAATCAAGATAGCACTAGATGACCAGGAGAAAACTGCATTCGCATGTCCATGGGGAAATTTTTGCTGGAACGTCATTCCCTTTGGGTTGAAGAATGTAGGGGAAACATATCAATGTGTAATGACCACAATCTTCCATGATATGATGCATACCTTTATGGAGGATTATGTGGATGATATCTTAGAAAAGTCATATTCCAGAGAAGGACATCTAGATATCTGTGGAAAAATATTTACAAGGCTAGAGAAGTTCAATGTTCGACTAAATCCTAAGAAATGTGTCTTTGGGGTTACATCAACAAAAATCCTAGGATACATAGTGTCTAAGAAGGGTATCGAAGTGGATCATGCAAAAGTCAGAGCAATAATAGAAATGTAGCCACCAAAGAATATCAGTCAACTAAGGTCTATACAAGGCAGGCTACAATCAATCAGGAGATTTATCTCTTAGTTAGTAGATAAAAGTCATCCATTTAATCACTTGTTGCATAAAAATGTTTTGTTCAAATGTGATCAAGGGTGTGAAATGACCTTCAACCAAATAAAACAATATTTGATGTCACCACGTATTCTCATGCCACCTACAGAAGGTAAACCTTTACTAATATACATTGCAACAACAAACATTTCTTTAAGAGCAGTGTTGGCACAAGAAGATTATGAAGGAAGGGAACAAGCCATTTACTACATCAGTAGGACTATGAATGGATATGAAATAAATTAGACCTTCATTAAGAAATCTTGTTTGGTGGTGGTATTTGCTACCTAGCAGTTGCAACATTACATGTTGACTCATACAATCAGGCTCATAGCAAAGATTGACCCATTAAAATATCTACTCAGCAAGGCCACTTTAACAAGAAGACTGACCAAGTGGGTCATGCTTTTAAGTGAATTTGATATCCAGCATGTGGAAAGGAGAGCCATCAAAGGTCAAGTGATTGTTGAACAATTAGCCAAAGCTCCATTAACTAATGATCTTCCTATGACAATGGAGTTTCATGATGTAGACATTCTTATGGTAAGAACACAACAATAGAGGCTTTATTTTGATGGGTCATACACATAAAGAGGATCTGGTGTGGGAATATTTTTTGTTACACCTCAAGGACACACCATCCCAAGGTCTTATAGACTCATGTTTCCATGTACCAATAATGTAGCTGAGTATGAGGCACTAATCATTGATGTCAAGGTAGCAATTGAATGAAAGGTAACAGAGCTACAAGTGTATGGAGATTCATAATTAGTCATTTATCAAGTCAATGATGAATATCAAACGAAAGATAAGAAGTTGATGCCATATAAGCAACTCATTGATGATCTCAAAAAGTAATTTTTGGATATAAAATTTGAGCAAATTCCAAGGGCAGAAAACAAAGTGGCAGATGATATGGTGACAATTGCTTCTATTTTGCAGTTGCCAAAAAAACGTGGTCGTTATGAGTTTATGGTAGAACAAGTGTCAAATCCTGCTTATGATAATCCTGAATCTCAAACCATATTCCATTTAGATGTCATTGAAAAATCCATCTATTGAAAGACCTATGCTTACCTAAAAGACAACATCCTTCCTCCTGATCTTTCTAGAAACCAAAAATGCAACTTGATCCGTCAATCCGCCCGACATACCTTAATTGCTGACATACTTTACCGTCAAGGTCTAGATGGTACTCTTCTCCAGTGTCTAGAACATAACGAATTTGAGACAACCTTATGTGAGGTTCATGAAGGTATTTATGGAACTCATTCAAGTGGGATAACTCTAGAAAATAAACTCCTTTGTTTGGAGTATTCCTGGCTGAACATGGAGAAGGATTCTTATCAGTTTGTTAAGAAATGTCAGAAGTGTTAGATCCATAGTAATCTAATCCATGCACTAGCTCAAGAATTACACCCATTCACATCAACATGGTCCTTTTATCAGTGGGGACTAGATCTGGTAGGAAATATAAACCCATCTTCATCCAATGGGCACAAATTCATAATCACAACAACATAATACTTTACAAAATGGATAGTAGTTCCTGTAGCAACAATGACTAGAAAGAACATCTCATCTTTCCTACTAAACTACATAATATGTCAGTATGTCATACCTCAATCCATTATCACTGATAATGGATGACCATTTAAGAACCAGGACGTCCAGGAATTGTGTGAAAAATTTCATATCCAACATCGTTTCTCAACACCATACTATCCTCAAGGAAATGGCCAAGTAGAGGCCTCCAACAAGACAATTATGAAAATATTCAAGAAAACGGTTAACGATGTTGGACGTGATTGATATGTTCAACTCAATCCTGCATTATGGGCCTATAGAACCAATATCAGAACACCGACAGGGGCTACACCATATGCCTTGGTATATGGATAAGTGGCCATACTACCCATTGAGGTGGAGATTCCATCACTCTGTGTGTCACTGAAGGGAATTATTTCAGATGAAGATTATAGAGTATCTAAGCTTCAAGAATTGGAACTCTTGGATGAATGTCATCAACAAGCTATCAATCATCTAATGACATATCAACAAAGAATGTCCAGGAGCTATAATAATAGGGTAAAGCCTAGAGTCTTTCAAGTTGGTGACCGGTCCTAAAGGAAAACCCTAGGAATCAGCAGGATAGAGAAAATAAATGGAAGTTTGAACCTAATTGGCTAGGTCCCTTTGTCATCGTATCAGTCTATGGATCAGGAGCCTATCAACTGTCAACACCTGAAGGGGATTTTTTTGATGAACCTATCAACAACATCCATCTCTGAAGATTCTACACCTAAATCACCCAGTGCATGGTTCAAAGTCCTAAAAAGGGTTTCCTAGATGAAAACCTGGCAAACAGGCATCTTGGTAATGAAAAATAAAATAAAAATAAAAATGAGAAAACAGAAAAATACAAAAAAATAAAAAAGACTGAAAAAGTGCAATAAAAACATATAGTGAAAACTTGGAAACATGCATTATTTGTGATTTTAAAGCCAACTTTTCCATCTATTGGATGCATGTCCTAGTCGTTACTTTCCCCATCATTATTTTGCATCCATTATGATATCATATCACATGGTCATGTCTCACCCTAGCTTGGGGGCAACATCTGAACCTCATTGGGGGCAATAAACAATGAGCTTAATCAAATGGACAAACAGTAGTATGAAAAATGCAGCAAACACAATGATCATAGGAAGATCCGACATTGAACAAACAACAAACATTGAAACCATTCCATCAACCATCCCTATCAAATGTTGAAATTAGTATCAATATGGATCATCTAGTCTGAATAATGGTTGAAATACTTTAAGCAAAAGTTAAATTGTTATACTTTGGTCTTTGTTATCATTTCTTTGGAGCAAATCGATGATGTATTAAACTAGAGAAGCTATGAAGGAGAATGATATTTTCTTTGTCCGCTATCTACGAGTTAATCATTATTATTATGTGAATTGTTGTGAGACATGCTGTACAAAGTATCACTGATGACATTCAGAATTCACATAGGAAAGGGATTGATTCTTGTCTGTTTATGCAAGAAATTCTTAGGTCATCTTGATTTAATTATACCTAGATTCTTGTGTTCACTTGCAATATCAAAAATCATGAAAGTAGTACTCAGGTCATCATGGTATAACTCATACCATTGATGCTTGTACTCACTTTCAACATTTTAAAGGCTCAATGATGATAAAAATCATGATAAAAAGACTGTTAAGGTGACAATTTTGCATATAGGTTTTCATACTTAAATTAGATTGCATTCATATTAGCTTTACATCTGCAGAATATTAGGTGTGTTTCATGTAGTTGCACAATCATTTGCATGACACATATTAGAAGGCTGCGTTAGCCGAGGTATCAAATCCCATGTCTCTTATCATCACAAAATATCACAAATCAGTAATCTCTTCAATCAATTGAAATCAATTAGCCTATACATCTAATCAGCTTTGGTGAGACTTTGATCAACTCTTGTGAGCATCAATCTATCATTCAACCTCGCCTATCATGAGGTTAATCAATCAATATATCATTCAACCACACCTATCATGAGGTTAATCAATCGATCAAACTATAATTTATCCTCGTCTATCATGAGGTCAATTATCATCAATCAATCATTAAATCTCACCTATCATGAGATCAATAATCATAAAAATCTACCAGGATCATCAATCAAAATTACATAAAAGGATGATACAATCAAAGAACATTAAAATCAAGGAGTTTACTGAAAATTACATCTTTCTGAATTGGATGCGCTAAAATAGTCTATCAAAGCGCTAAAAAAGATAATGCACCATTCATACTTCATCACAGGGGCATTTTTCACACTTTTTGTTGAGAGATAAATTATTTCATCATCATATCATTATCAAATCATTAGAAAATTGAGAAAATAATAAAAAAAATGATTTTTTTTGAAAAATTCCAAACATCCTAAAAAAATCATAAATTCATTAATTTATCTCCCGAGGGGGCATATATTCATCATCACTTGAAAATCAAATGTCTGGGGCAATACTGAATTATTTTTCTGGCGGTACTAGCAGCAACAACACAAAATTTTCTTTGAAGCAATGCGTAAACACATCACTTCAAAGAGGGGCAAAATGTTTACACCTAAAAATGGTCTGGAGAATCTAATTAATTAAATATGATTTATTTGATTAATTACCCTTAATTCCTCTACTATTAAATAAATAGAAATATTTATTTAAGTATTTCACATTCTAAATCTTCTATTCTTCAATTTTAATTAAATATGCAACTTCAATAGTTTGTATTATTTAATTATCACATCCTTCAATCTTAATTAATTAAACAAGGTTAAATACTTTGTTATTTAATTATCATATCCCTTCCATATTAATTTAATAAACAACTTCTATAGTTTGTTTTATTAAATTAATTATCCCTTTTTTCTAATTTGAATAAATCAAAATAATTCAAATAAAGGAATAAAACAATTTTCCTCTATTCAGTCACCTACCAAAATTAGATATCAAATTTCTAATTTAATTCAACTAGTATTCACAGGAAGCTATGGAGACAAATTGGAGACAAACGTGAATCAATCTCTCAAGTCTTCTTCATGTGATCCTTCCTATCATCTTGCCTGATGTTTTCATGAGGTGGAACCATTCCCATGATCAGCTCAAGCTTCTCCATCTCTCACCATTCAATCCTCTAGATTGAATTGAAACCTTTGTTGTGCTGCCCCTGTGCAAATGTGTTGCCATGAATCTATAAATACAACCTCATTCTATAGGAAATGGATCCCATCTTTGTGGAAACTTACTCTGCAGCAATAGGGCAATCAAGGCAATCAAACAATTAAGCATATAGCATATAGCAAATAGAATCATATATCATCATTTAGAATCATAATCATGGACGCATCATAGTTTTACTACAACTTCATCATCATAGTTTTAGGTCAATTTAGATTATAATAGTTTTTTTTTATCACATAGATATTATAGTAGAAGATTAGTTTCTTGAATTTTAGCATCATTCCATTATCTAGATTGGCATTTTAACAGTCACAATGCTTATCAAATCTGAGAGCCCTTGGTGATTTAATAAATCTTTGGAGATAGGAAACAATGAGATGCTTTCAAGTTTCTATTCTTTTAATTAGTTAATTATTGATTGAATCTTGATATAATGTTTCATTAAGAAGTGTTTTACTTGTTTACTTATTCACACTTACAATCACAAGTCTTAAAATCCATGCAAGGACAGTTCTATGGTTATGAAAAGAACATTTGAGGAAGGTTGGAGAGATGTCATGATGGAGATAGGAACATTAAAGTATACCGAATGATTGGAGTTGTATAAGAAGGATTTATGAGCTTATCCTGATTTCCCTACAATAGTAAGACTTGGTTTAGGTTTGTGTTGCTACAAACTTGGTCAACTTAAGAAATCGAAACAAGTTTTTGAATAATGTTGAAGCATGGGAAACCCCTTGGACTTAGAAGTTAGTGAAGAGGGTAGTGTTCATGAAGGAATGGAAAAGATGTGTAGAGTCTTTGAATTATACTTGTACTGTGCAATTGTATTGAATCATTTTGCAAACCATTTTTTCTTCACAGGGAAACATTTTCTTGTGGAATAGTTGACTGAGATCATTCATATTATAATCTTGCAAAACTTTATTATAACCATGATTTTAAAATTAACAGAAAAGAATGAGGTGGAGCTTGAAATTTTTTTCTCAAAACCCTCAACTTGTTCTTAAACATGGTGGTGCCCCAACAAATAGAAACACATAGTCATGGCATTAAAATGAAAAAATGCAAAGAGAAATGCTTATGGAAACCTAGAATGTTCCTCACAGAAGTCAAAGTGGAAAATCTGAGCATAGGAAACATTGTATAGAAATCAAAAGATGTTTTCATCATTTTTTTTAAATAGACAGTGAAAATTCAAAATTCCTTGCGAAACCTCGGCCATAACATGATGAATACTCTAGGAAATGAAGAAATTATGCAGAAATAAAAGTATTTTCATTCATTTTCTACTATAATCTACCAATAAAGAAAATGATCACAGGTAAATGGTGAAAAATGCAGAAGTGCTTACCAAGCCTCATTTCCCAGCTTGCTTCTTTTGCAAAAATCTCCATGGAAGCTCTCAAAGAAGCTCAAATAAACCCTAGGTGGCAGCGTGAAGGCAGAGTAGGTTGAGAATGCAAAGTGAGAATGAAGTGCCCACAGGTATGTCTTAGTGTTAATTTTTCCCTAATTGATCAACCTTTAATGGGTAATTTTTTCCATTGTTTTAAAAATATTTTGCATAACTAATACATATATAATGTATTTAGTTATCTATATTTCCTTGTATTCCTCTTTGCATAATTCTCAAACACAAGTCAAACAACCTATTATTTTGCACAAGTTGAGAGTGAAATTAAATTGTAAACTTCATTAAAGTGATAAATTATAAATCACATAACAATTGTTATGTGTTGTGCAAGATAAAGATGCTTTTGCTTTCAAGATATGGTCAAAGGGGATATTGTTGAGGGTTTATTGTTCTACCAAGCATATAGGGGAGGTTGGAAAACATGTGCCAAGAATATAGGGAGCAATTTGACTCAATTTTGAAGACCTTGGAAAGCATCTTGAATTTTTTTTAGGGGCCATCATGGTGGGTAAATTCATGGAGTGACTTTTTCCTCTCTCTTGTTCCTTTTTGGAGATCTTTATGGGGCTAAAAAATAGGGTTTTGGGTTTTGCACGACCAAAGGAAGGTGATTTGGAGAAACATGTGTTCCTATCTTTGTGCAATAGTTGAGAAGCATATAAGAAATCTTTTGAAGCTTTCTTAAGTTAGTTATTTTTACCTTAGCAGAATTTTGTAGCTTTAGGAGGCTCTTCTCAAGCAAAAGTACAAATTCTAACTCATTTACAGGCATGTATTACAATATTTTACCTTTGAGATTCAATTAAATGTAATAATTTTGACCTTCTCAACATTGTTTACTATGTGTAGCTAGATGTTTGATATATTTTTTGTGATTTATGCTCGAATCCTTGAATGTATGTCTCATCTTTAACACGTATAAATAGAAAAATACATGGTTTGTGTAGGTTGTACGTTGTGCCATAGCGTTAATTGATAGTTATTTGTGAGAATCTTCAAATTTCCTTCTAATTCTGCAAACACTAAATCCTTCCTATGAAATATTAATACATGAACATGAGAAAGGAGTGAGTTGTTTCTTGAAACAAGCTGGCTTATTGAGCTCATTGTGCATGTTATGCAGTAGTATTTGTCACAAAAAATTTGGTGTTTCACCTTTTAAAGCATTAGGATAGTGTTTTCATGTTCTCCTTCTCCCTTTTCTCTGCAAAAGCTTTAGCTTAGTTTGGTTTAGGTGATTCAACAAAAGGATCCAACCTTCTCTGGAGGTCCATTCCAAGTTTAGGTAACCCATAGCCTAGGAATGTTCCCATGTTCCTCCAAAGTGCTAAGTTATGCAACTTAGCAAGGGTGCAACTTTGAGAGATAACAATTTTTGGCACGCCCGACGAAATGGATTGAGCTATCATAGTTCAAAAAAATTCCAAACATTGTTAGTATTTGATGTGTATGCCAACAATATCTATCTTTGGAGGCAAGTTTCTCACACACTTGGTGAATCTGGGTTATTCTATGGTTTCAAGAAGACTAATGTTGGTACGTTATCATTTTTTGCAAATAAACAATTTTTAAAGTTCCAATTTTTAGTCATTTTTATGAATTCCCAGCTTGCTTGAATTATATATCATGTCTTCTTTCCATGAATATATGTTTTATAACTCCCCATTTCATGAAAATTATACTTACATCACTTCCTACCAACCATACCAAGAAGGATATACTATTGGTTTTGTCCCAAATAACCCACCAACAACAAGTTATTAGTATTCACATCATGCTTTCCACCCACCCACCCTTGCTCAATCATCATGGAAGCCAATAGTTGCTAAAGATCAAATTCAAGAAACCTATTTTATGCCAAACCATCATATTCAATGTCCTATTCGATTCCAAAGTGATGAACAAATAGAGATTGCAAACATCAAGAGAATATTGCTTGATTGGACTAAGGAACTGAATGAGATCAAGAGGAAATAGACACACAATTTGCAATAGGAGGAACTGGTTTATCAAGCTTATCTTCATGAGAAACAGTTGAAGGCACAAAAGATACAACATGGGGAAGAGTTTGAAAATGAGGTGGTGGCAAAAGAAGAAGAGAGGAAGCTTTTTTTTGTCCAAAAGTTGGAAGTTCAACTAGATCTCACATTTCTAAATCCATTTTTTGAGAAAGAAGTACCCGAGTTCAAGATACCAAGTTTCAAACAAGGTATGTCTCTTGAGCTTCTTAAGTCTTCCAAATTTTATATTCCAAGCTTCAAAGGTGCTTCTTCATTTAAAAAGTCTATTATTGAGCAAGTTCAACCCATTAATCCTCCACAAAAGCTCTTTGAACAGTCTATTCCCCTTCAAGAAAAATCAACAAATTTCCCAAGTTTCATTTTCTAATTAACCCTCTTGTCTTCTTAGTGGGAAAAATAAGGAGGTTTCAAAGGTAATTTTGGAGTCTTTTGTTGAGTTTTCACTTGTACATGATGAAGAGAATGAAAAAATAGACCTACAACAAAGGAATGATGAGCAAGAAGGGTTGGGACAATAGTGTGTAAAGCAAGTGGATGGTAATGAGGAAGAAGATTTGGTCTACTTGTTTGACTAGATGCCTTATTTTGTTGACAAAGAGGAAGTTGTGAAGCAACATGAAGAGGTTGGAGATCTTAGTGAGTTGTTTGTTTGTAAAGGAAATCTAGAGTCTGAGATCTTAACTCTTGATGTTTAGAAAACATAATTAGTCCCTCTATTCAGAAAAGCAAGGAAGAAATTGAAGAGGACACTTTTCAAGATGAGTTGGAATATTTTTGTTCAAACTTGGACATCAAACCAACACCTTTCAAATAGGAGATTCATGAGCGGAAAAAATTAAGTGAGGAAATCATGATTCACAATTTTTCAAAAGATTCAAGTCTTTTGAATCAACAAGAAGATGTAGCAGTTGACCATGAACAACAAGCCAGCAAGATTTGAGGATACTAAAGTTCCATAAGTTATGCTCGCACCCAACCATAAAGATGTAGTTGAAGATGAAAGCATTCGACCTATCCATCCACTTCGAAATAGTAGTTTGCTTGACAAATATTTGGAGGCAAGTGGAGGCATTTTTTTTTTTCAAAGAGGTATGGCAACAACTAGTTGAAACTTTGTCATTTCTCTATCTCCTCTTAGCTACTCATAAACATGTGAAGGATTGTAAGCTCATAAAGAAAGGAATTTATTTTAGGTAACCAATTAATGGGTTTGTTTGACCAACTTCTTTTCTGGTTAGAGTAGGTTAGAGTATGCTTTAGTTTAGTTTTCCATTACTCTAAGTGTTGTTTTGCACAATTAGTCAATTTTTTTTCTGATTCTTTTAGTAGGTTGAAATAAGTTTTCAAGCTATTATGCACTGGTTTGATGAGTTACAACAATGTAGAAGACTATTTTTCAAGTCTTGTCAGTTTTGTAAGTGACTTTGTGCCCAGTGGATAAGCTCAAGCAACTGGTCAAGGTATTTAGTAGGCAAACATATAACAGATGTCGCAAAAAATGTTACCTGATTTTTCTTCCAGCTCAATTAGGTAGATAAAATATTGTCTTTACAATTGAAAGATAAAATTTATACATTCAAGTTTGCTATGTTATATTCATATGCATAAAATAATTATCAAACAGACTGCATTACATTATGCAAATGTATACAATAGAGAAGAGAGAGAAGAAATGTTGCATACAAGTTGTTTTATTGATAATCATAAATGTATGGTGTCCCACACAAGCCGTGGGACTAACTATTTTAATGCAATAAAATAAATAGACTATACATTTATAGATACATAAAAGTTAAAAATGCATATGGAAAGAAAGGGGATCTGTCATTGCTTAAATTATGAATCCCAGTTGAGTTGAACTAGTGTATCTGCTTCAGGTCTCCTACTTGTCCAACATCTAGAAGTTGTTTTCCTGTTGCTCCAAGGTTGCCTACATGTGTGAGAAAGAGTTTGTTAGAGCTCTGGATCACAAATCTTTACATATGCAACATATACAAACATATAGCCTAATCCTCATAAAGAATTACAATAGTTTGCATACCACAGATGCGAAGGAAATTTTTTTTTTATCATAAACATCTATTATATGCTCTATTTTATCTAACATGTTTGTTCACTATGTAGGTATAGGAAAAATATTTCACTGCTGAATTGTTTTCAATTGAGATCCTAGCATGTGGAGTAAATGGGCTCCCACAAGGGTCGAGCCTAGCATCCTGCCCTCTATTTTAAAGGGGGGTGAAAGTGAAATAAAACATCATGTTTATCAATTTTAACAAGTATCTATCACTTATAATAGTGAATTTATGAATGTCATTGTCATAAATGGAAAATTCTTGTTAAAATAGAACTCAATTAAAAGAAGAAAAAGATCATGAGTGCAAGTCACATTTAAACCTCTTGAATATTCATAAAGGGGTAATTTCAAGGCTAATTACATTGACAATCATATTAGGAAAGGGAAAAATTATGGGCATCATGCCATAGTGTAAGGCCACCTACAAGTGGCAGTGATATTTTGTCTATAGAGGTAGCACTCAAAATAGTAGCATTGCATCTAAAAGATCATCATCAAGCTATAAGAGGAGAAGAGTCATAAATTCAATGTAAAAGACAGTGATATGATACTTAAAGGACTATCATGGATACCACTTAAGTAGAAATGGGAATCATCAGGGCTATTCAAATGGTTTCATTTTCAATGTCAATATACATTGTTACTGTTATAATGAATACAAAGGCAAGGCATTTTGAAGTGTAATGGCATCATGTACAATTGAGATGGAGACAAGTTACAGTATTACTTGGAATAGTCACCTTTTGTATTTTGTGTAAAAGTAATTTTTGTTCTATGTTCTCCAAAGTGATGAACAAATAATAGCAACAAATATGGCAAGGAAAGAATACAAAGAAAATGTGAGTACATCATCTGGATACCCTTGTTTTATATATGCGGTAGTGATCATATTTCACAAGATCTCATATTATTTTCATAAGACAAAAGCATATCCATAAGTTTATTATGAAGACTATTTTGTGACATAAGCAAGTCACTTGTGAAGGATCAAAGAATGAAAATTTACCATGCAAAAGTGTTTTCTAGAGAATACAAGTCTACAGTATTGAAGATAAATAACCATCTAAGGGTTTATATTAATTTTATTGATGTAAATGAGCAAAGGTTATGCTACAGAAACAAGGATCATTTCTTTGAAATGGTTAGCAAATCAAAGATAGCAATGATCACAAGTCTTAAAATCCATGCAAGGACACTTCTATGGTTATGAAAAGAACTTTTGAGGAAGGTTGTAGAGATGTTATGATGCAAATAGGAAATTTAAGGTATACCGAATCATTGGAGTTGTATAAGAAGGATTTGTGAGCTTATCCATATTGCCCTACAACAATCAGACTTGGTTTAGGTTTGTGCTACTACAAACTTGGTCAGCTTAAGAAAGCTAAACAATATTTTGAATGTGTTCCCAAAAATGTTGAAGCTTGGGAAACCCCTTGCACTTTCAAGTTAGTGAAGAGGGTAGTTTTCATGAAGGAATGGAAAAGATGTGTAGAGTCTTTGAATTATACCCATACTATGTAATGGCATTGAATCATTTTATAAACCATTTTTTCTTCACAGGGAAACATTTTCTTGTGGAATAGTTGATTGAGATAATTCATATTATAATCTTGCATGAATTTATCATAGCCATGATTTTAAAATTAATAAAAAAGAATGAGGTGGAGCTCAAAATAGTTTTCTCAAAACCCTCAACCTGTGCTTATACATGGTGGCACCCCAACAAATAGAAACACATAGTCATGGAATTAAAATGAAAAAATTCCAAGAAAAATGCTTATGGAAACCTAGAATGTTCATCACAGAAGTCAAAGTGGAAAATCCGAGCATAGGAAACATTGCAAAAAAATCAAAAGATGTTTTCATCATTTCTTTTAAATTGACAGTGAAAATTTAGAATGCCTTGCAAAACTTTGGCCATAACACGATGAATGCTCTAGGAAATGAGGAAATTATGCGGAAATAAAAGTATTTTCATTCATTTTCTTCTACAAACAACCAATAAAGAAAATGATCACACGTAAATGGTGAAAAATGCAGAAGTGCTTACCAAGCCTCAGTACCCAACTTGTTTCTTGTGCAAAAATCTCCATGGAAGCTCTCAAAGAAGCTTGAATAAACCCTAGGTGGCGAAATGAAGGCAAATCAAGTTGAAAATGAAAAGTGAGAAAGAAGTGCTTGCAGGTATGTCTTAGGGTTACATTTTCCCTAATTGATCGACCCTTAATGGGTAATTTTTGCCATTGTTTTAAAAATATTTTTCATGACTAATATATTTGTAATTTATTTAGTTATCTTTATTGCCTTGTATTCCTCTTTGCATAATTCTGAAATACAAGTCAAACGACCTTTCATTTTGTACAAGTTGAGAGTGAAATTAAATTGTAAACTTTATTAAAGTGATAAATTATAAATCACTTTAATTATTGTTATGTTTTGTGCAAGATAAAGATGCTTTTTCTTTCAAGATATGGTGAAAGGGGATATTGTTGAGGGTCTATTGTTCTACCAAGCATATAGAGGAGGTTGAAGGAGGTTGGAAAACATGTGCCAAGAATATAGGGAGCAATTTGACTCAATTTTGAAGACCTTGGAAAGCATCTTGAAGTGTTTTTAGGGGGCATTATGGTGGGTAAATTCATGGAGTGAATTTTTCCTCTCTCTTGTGCCTTTTTGGAGATCTTTGTGGGGCTTAAAAAATAGGGTTTTGGGTTTTGCATGACCAAAGGAAGTTGAGTTGGAGAAACATGTGTTCCTATCTTTGTGCAACAATTGAGAAGCATATCCGCAAGCTTTTGAAGCTTTCTTAAGTTAGCTCTTTTTGAATTATAATTTTGTATCTTTTGGAGGCTCTTCTCAAGTAAAAGTACAAATTGTAACTCATTTACAAGCTTGTATTACAATATTTTACATTTGAGATTCAATTAAATGCAGTGATTTTGACCTTCTCAATGTTGTTTACTATGTGTAGCTGGATGATTGATGTATGTTTTATGATCTATGATTGAATCCTTGAATGAATGTCTCATCTTTAACAACTCTAAATATAAAAATGCATGGTTTGTGTAGGTTGTAGGTTGTGTCATAGTGTTAATCGGTAGTTAGTTGTAAGAATCTTCAATTTTACTTCTAACTCTGCAAACATTAAATCCTTCCTATGAAATATTAATACATGAACATGAGAAAGGTGTGAGTTGTGTCTTGAAACAAGCTAGCCTATTGAACTCATTGTGCATGTTATGCAGTAGTATTTGTCACAAAAAAAATTGGTATTTCACCTTTTAAAGCATTAGGATAGTTTTTTCATTTTCATGTTCTCCTTCTCCTTTTTCTCTGCAAAATATTTAGTTTAGTTTAGTTTAGGTGATTCAACAAAGGGAGACAACCTTATCTAGAGGTCCATTCCAATTTTAGGTAACCCACAACCTAGGAATGTTCCCATGTTCCTCCAAAGTGCTAAGTTCTACAACTTAGCAAGGTTGCAACTTTGAGAGACAACAATTTTTGGCACTCCTAGTGGGATGAATTAACCTATCATAGTTCAAAATTTGTCCATACATTGTTGGTATTTGGTGTGAATTCTAACAATATCTACCTTTGGAGGAAATTTTCTCACACGCTTGGCGACTCCAAGTTATTCTATGGTTTCAAGAAGGCTAAATTTGGTATGTTATCATTTTTTTGCAAAAAAATAGTTTTTAAAGTTATGGTTTTTAGTCATTTCTATGAATTCCCAGCTTGCTTGAGCTATGGACCATGTCTTCTTTCCATGGAGATATGTTTTATAACCCCCATTTCATGAAAGTACTACTTACATCACTTCCTACTAGCCATACCAAGTAGGATGTACTGTTGGTTTTGTCCCAAATAACCCACCACCAACAATTTATTAGCATTCATCATGCTTTCCACCCACCCACCCCTGCTCAACCATTATGGCAGCCAATAGTTGCTCAAGATCAACTTCAAGAAACCTATTTTATTCCAAACCAACACATTCAATGTAATATTTATTTCCAAAGTGATGAACAAGCAGAGATTGCAAACATCAAGAGCATATTTCTTGATTGGACTAAGGAACTGAATGAGATCAAGAGGCAACAAGCACATCATTTGCAGTAGGAGGAATTAGTTTATCAAGCTTATCTTCATGAGAAGTAGTTGAAGTCACAAAAGAGACAAAATGGGGAAGAGATGGCTTAGAGGCAACAGTTAGAGGTCAGATCTACCCAAGTATAGGGGGATATGGTCTTAGCTACAGTATATGGTGAGGCTGTGGTAGAGGACTCATATAACTGAACTTTATATTATCATGAGGTTTCTTGGCATCGATGAAAACTAGAATTTTCACAAAGGATTCCTTTGGCACTGAGTGGATTAGCAGGTTGGCCTTCTATAGGCCAATCATATACAGGGGGTCCATTGGGTAGTCATCAACCACCACCTCGATAGGAGGACTGGGGGAGTAGAAGATAACCCCTAAATATACACTTTTTGATACAACCTAATTATATGATGTATATCCATTCATTGGCTCATTTTTTTGATAGCCTCAAATATATTTTGATGATATATAACACATATTGTTATGTGTCATGACATTCATTTTTTTGATATATATGAGATGATCATCTGGAGAATTTATAATTATGATTCATGCTTATGCTTATGTGATGTATGTATGGATGCATTATGGATATGATATGGATGCAAATGTTATGAGATGCTTAAATGATGAGGATGCTATAATTTATTATGCTTGTGATACAACATGTATGATTATGCTTATGATGATGATAATGTTGTGGATGTATATGATAGGATGTATGCAAATACAATGGATGGTTTCTTTTTATATCTTTTTCTCATATGATATATGATGATTATGCAAGATGTATACTATGAAATGTATGTTGACCGTTTATGGATGAAGGACGGATGCATTTATGTTATTTTTGTGTATGTCATGATACCAGTTTGGAAATATTAGCATGAAAAGAAGATAGAAGAATAAGATGGATATTGATTAGATTTTTGTTGTGATATTGATTCAAAATTCCAACAAATATATGATCATTAGATACTTTGTTGGATATGTGATGAGATAGGATAAATGACACTAGTTTACTTCTCAGATTAGGCCTAGTTCATCATAACATTCCTTATTATTAATATATAAAATAAACATGATGCACAAAGGTATTGAAAACAAGGATGATGTTGTATCCAATGTGGAATTTGACTCTATAAATAAATATGAGTATCCATGTTCATACCTAACATACAAAAACCTTGTTTTTTCATGTGAAAGAATAATGCCATTGAAGTAAGAAGAATAACACACAAAAGGTTTGAAGAACTTGATATGTCCTAGCCATTGTTTTACTTGAGACTAACCCCACACATGCAAGGAAAGTATTTTCCAAGGTTGTATTACAATAATATACACCAAGCACAACAAAAGAAAGTAATGATCAATGCCCCATTCCTTTCTCTCTAAATCATTTTGTAGAAATCCTTGAGAGATCATCGAAATGGACCAACAAGATAAATCATAAGAAAAGATCAAAACAAACAAGCAGTCAATGTTATTCATATCTCTTGCCAAAGGATGTGATTAAGGTAATTTCCGATGATGATGCCCATTGTAGGAAAAAAGTATTCATAGAACATGTTATCAAATGTTGACTGATTAATTAATTCTAACTAATTGATAGGATATTGATATGAAAATTAACCAACATGTTTGACCACAATCAAGACTTAGGAAATTTGATGTTTAAGGTTTTCTTCATTGATTGTTGTCTTGTTTCCATTTGTGTTACCAAAGGATGAAGATGGCGATCAAATTATTAGGGATGAAATTTTATTATGGGTGAAAGTGAAATGAGGTGGATGATTTTGTTTTCAAATATTTCAATGTTTTTGAGGTTTCTGAACTATTTTGAGGTTGTTTTTGAGCTTTCTGTAAGTTTATTTGAATATTTTGAGTTTTCAAGTTATTTGAGGCTATTTTTGAGCTTTTAAAGTTTTCTGAATGTTTTGATTTTTATTTTTTCCAACTATTTAGGGTTTTAAAAGGTTGGACTAGGAACAGGACCTAAGGGAGATTTTCCTAATTCCTTGATGGATCACCAATGATGACCTTGCCTATGTAAGCATTGAGATGACCTAGTTCGACAAGTGTTTTTTATTTTTGATGTTTAGACATGTTTAGGGGTTTTCACTTGATTTGGATGTTTTTGGATTTTTGACATGTTATGAATGTTTTTGGGTTTGAATATGATTTGGATGATTTTAATATTTTTGAACTTTACAAGTTGAAACTAGGAAAAATAGGTTAGGGTTCAAACACAGGGTTTATACTAAATTTGGGATATTTCACCAAACTTACTATAAATGGAAAGGGCAAAATGGGGTGAATGAACCTACCCGTTCTTCTATTTCATTCAATAAATGAGATCCCTCAAGTTAAAATCCACTTTCAACCCTTAGGTGAGTGAGTTCTTTGAGGAATCTTGCAATTTACCTTTTTGTGTCTAGATGGGGGTCTAGGTCAAACAAAACTTTGGGGAGAAAGATTAAAAATATAAAATCATCTCCAAAATGAAATCTATAAGTTGGATTTAGTAGATTAAGCATAAAACTGAAGGAACCTACAATTTTTTTGGAAAATCTAAAAGAGATAAATGTTGTGTAGCTCTCACAAAATGATGTTTTAAGAAGTTGTTTGAGTACTCATTCACCCTATGGTGAATGGGTCATGTGTAGGGCTTTGCAGAATATGTTTTTGGGTCCTTTGCTCCTGTGTCTACAATTCTAGATTCCCAAGTTTCATAGTTAGACAATTGGAAATAAATCCGAGATTTGAGTTTCTACGAGATGATAACAAAGGTGGCAACAAATACAATTTTGTAATTTTGCAACTTTGAGATCCTCAACTTTTCTTCAACCTGCAAATATGCAACACACAAAGAGAGGGAATTTTTTTTTTTTTGGTGAATGGGGGTTTGCCTTGGTCAAATCTTGTTTCAGTAATTAAACATTGAAATGAATAAAATAACATGAAAGAAATAATGAATGAATAGCTCAGTGTCACAACTCATTGAACCCTTGAATAAACCTTGGAATGTAAATCTGCAACTTGCATGAAATGAATTCAATGGATTTGGATCTTGAACTTTGGATGTTGACTTGAAATAATGTTTTGAATTCTTGAATGGATCATGAAACTTGCATCATCATACTAGCTCCAAAAACATGCATGATGCAAGAAAACTTTTATATGATAATTGGATCTTGAATGCTACAATGTATCTTCAATAAATCTACCTTCTGAATGCCTTAAATTTCTCTTGAAATGCTCTTGAATTCTAACTTGATCTCATTAAAATCTTCTCATAAAATTTCTAGGTGAAACATAGTGAAATAATCTTATATTTATAGATATGTATCGTTAATTTCTTGAAATTCAAATATCACAAGCCGACATTTGAATATGTTAAAATACCGCGATTTTTAAAAAAAAAATTAGGTGATAGGTTTAAGAGAGGACCCATTTTCCCATGGGAGAATGGGTCCTAGGTCCCTAACCCTATGGGTCACATTTATAATGAATGAGAAGTGTTATGTTTAGGCATTAATGAATGTCGGGTTTCCTCTTTGGAAAATGCAATTAAATAGGCTTGTATTTGAATTAAAGGAGCCAATTAAGGAAAATTACTCTAAATTAATTAAAGGATCCCTAAATAAGTGTGAAAGTGTGAAAAGGTACACTTTATAGAATCAAAATAAGGAACAATTAAGTCCAAATTAATATTAATTCTAAATGAAGTTTTAAAATGTAAAAGGGATACATTTTTCTACACTACATTTAGCCCCCACTTTAGTGAGAGGATGAAGTTGCATCAAACTCACACTAAAGTAGACATTCAAAACATATGTATGTAGCAACAACAAGATTACTCAATCATACAACATTAAAGACTTAAAAGGAAAAGTAAAAACAAAAAAGGTAGATCAAGACTCAACTATCCAACTCAATGTGGAACATGTCTCGATTGTTTGTCCAAAAAATTCACAAGTGGAATTCAATGTTAGCTATGAAAATAACAACACACCCTCACTTTAGGCTAATGGAACCTCATGTTGTCCACTAGGTGAGCCCCCAAAACTGGCTTAGTGAGAAAGTCATGCTAGGTCTATAGTCTCTCACTGTACTAACCATACCAAATTCATCCATTTAATAACTCTGATAGGGCGCCACAAAGAAAAAAATAAAAAAACTTTGAGCTTCACAAGGTTAACAAGTTGTATTATGATGCTAAACACTTATGAACAAAATACAAATAATTTTTTTCCAAAGGGATCTTGCTTAGTTCATGTAAGGTCTCCTCTTAGAAAACATCGTTCCTAATGTCTCCAAGAGAGGAAAAGTCTAGGATAAAAGAAATATCATGCTCTTGGAGGACATCAAACCCAATGGATGCCACCAAGAAAAAGATGCATCACAAGAAGAAAGAAAATCGCACAATGAAACATGAGGAATGCCAAAAATTTCAAAAAATAATAATTCCAATGTATGCCTCCACTTTAAAAAAATTGCTAACACCATTGATGTGAGAAATTACTTTAAAGTAGACAATAATCAATTTTAAACAATAAAGGAGAAACGAGAGCTGATTGAGAAATCCCTATGCCAAGTCATATGTTCCCAAATGAAGTTGCATCATGAAATGGGAGGGGAAGGGGTTTCCCCCAAAATGAAATCCCAAAACACATAAGGGATCCATGGATTCATGCTCAGTATGTCTTTGCTACAATGTGATTATAGAGCTCCAAAATGTAATCATTCCCAAAATACTCACAAAATAGGAAGAATGACACATAGAGAATGAAAAAAAGAAAAATATTTTGGTTCAAAATGGAAGAGACCTAAATGTCTCAATTCCTTGCATCATCCCTAAAAGGAAAACTCAAGATAAAGAAAAGATAAGTTTTTACAACATATGGATGAATCTAGGCACAAATAGAGGAATGCACATGAAGAGATACATCAAACAAAATAGTATGGGGAGATCACATTACACACATGAAATGACATAAAGAAACATGCAAAAGAAAACAAAGAAAGACTAGTAAGGCATATGTGAATCAACTTATAGCATGTTTTCCACATCCCAATCTTGATCAATATATGTGGAAGGTAGATAAGTATCCAAACGGACAGCATCAAGTGCCAAACTAGGACAAGGATGCATAACCCCTTGCCCCCTAATGGAAAAAGGTGAGCCAAAAATGGATGAAGGTATGATACTCCTTGCAAAAGGAAGATATGATTGCATAAAGCTAGGTTTATACCCTCATGCATGGTAGTGAATATGCTATGATACTACAACTACCACATGACAAGTAGAAACAAATAATGTTATTGATTATAATGAGTAGAAAAAGTATCAACTTGATGCATATCTAATGAGATATTCTCACATGTAGTATCTATTATTTTAGGAGGCACCAAAGTTAAGGTTGGCTTAGAAGAATCTTTGGTGATACTATTCATATTAAGGGATTTGTTTATGCTTTTGTTTCTATTGAAGGAAAATAACCAAGACCATTTAATTTTTCTTGTGTGTTAGGTTCTATAGGGACACAAATACCTTGTCCTCTAGCACCACATCCTTTTCTACTATAACCAAGTTGTTGCATAAGTTTATAACCTCTTCCATAAATATTTTTCATTTATTTTGGATTCGATGGTTGTTTGTAATCAACTTCATCAAAGCATGTTGTATAATTTGTTTAATCTCCTAAAGTGGTTGAAGTGGATGCTTTCGATGGTTCTTCTGAATTTTGTGTTTTCATTATTGTTGGCTCTTTTCCATTTTCAGATTTTTTTCTATGATCTTGTATTCTACAATGAATGTAGGTGTGAAATATAAGGAACCCCAGTCATCATCCTTTAACTCTGTAACTTCTTCAATATGCTTTCCTTTTTCTTTCTCTTGCATGAGTTCCACTTGTGTAGCTAGTGTAGTCAACTTTTTCAAAGGATTTTCCTTATCTTTCTCAAGTTATAAAACACTATTAGGCATAGGATCAAATTTGATTGTATATGCTTTGTTGTTGTGTACATACTTCATTATACTATGAAAAGTTGAAGGAACTACTTACATTTCATGAATCCATGGTCTTCCTAAAAGAATATTATATGAAAGATCATGAGGCATAACATGGATAATATTTTGGAATGTGGCCTTTCCAACAGTAACAAGTAATGTGATCATGCCAAGTGGTTGTTTTCCTATGTTATCAAATCCTCAAATGGACAACAATTCAAGTTTATTCTTAGTCATCAACTTTAATCTTATCTAAAAGGTTCACACTACACACATTAAAGGCTAATCCATTGTCATCAAGGGTTCTCTTTATTCCTTTTCTATTAATAATGGCTATGATCATGAAAGCCTCATATTTTTTTTGAACTTCCAAGAAGTGAAACTCGATTTGGTGAAAAATAATGTCTAGATTAACTGCATTCATTCCTTGAACTAGGGCTGCTATATCATTTGGATATTCACTAGAGAGAACCACAACTTGTTGCAATGCATTTTGAATCATACTATGATAAATAGGTGAGGCTTGAATAAGATCCCATAAGGATATCTTAGCAGGAGTGTTTTTAAGTTGTTCAACAAGGTCATACTCCTTTCCACTATGTAGAGGCAAATGATGAGCACTAGATAAAATAGGTTGAGGCAATGGTAATGAAGTGGGAGTGGTTTACAATTTCCTATTGCTCTTTGTATTATATGTGTGAGAAACAATATTGTAACTTGGTTGGTGTGAAATATTGATATTATCTAGTTTCATTTTAGGTGGTTCTAAGATAAGCACAAATTTATTTCTAACTTGAGGTTGATGTGAGGGTGGGTAGATTCTAAGAAGTGGATCAGGAGATCACTTCAAGGGATATCTAATGTGCATAACCTCAAAAGACTTATCCTTATTTTGATGATCTCTTAGTGAAGGCAAGTCTAATGTTGCTTCATCATCTTCATCTAAGGAATCCACATTACTATTGTTTGAAAGACATGTATCCATTCTATCATTTTCTTGCACCATGATATCTACCCTAGTAGGAGAGCTTTTAGGAGAGGAGCAAAAAAAATGTTGATCAAATTCCATGGTGAGGTTTTGTAAGATAGCTTCATCACAAGGGAAGCATCAAGAGAATAATAACTATGATTTTATTGCTTACCAATGATTGGATAATTTCATTCAAATAGATCTTTCCAAATGGTAGAAGCATTAGGAAAGGGAGAAACACGATCCTCATGATGCTTAATGAGTGTATATTCTAACACCAAACCATATTCTTTATATATAGGAGAGATATTAGGAGAAGAAAAAATGTGATTGTCATGGTTATCTATTATTAAATCCCTTTGTCCTATAATTTGTTCCCAAGTAGGAGAGGTAGGAGAAAAAAAAAAGGATTGTCATAACTCTCAATAATTGGATCTCTTAACACCAGAATACCCTCTTCACAAATAGGATATATTTTGGTAGAAGGATAAATGTGATTGTCATGATTGTCCATGATTACATCCTCTTTCACTAAAATAGTCTCACAAGTAGGAGAGGTGTTGGGAGACGAATGGAGAATAGGTAAAGTAATGTGAAGAAATGTGTCAATGATCTCATCTTCTTGTGTCATAATATCTTCCCAAGTGGGAGGAGGAGAGGGACAAACATGACTTTCATGATTCTCAATGATTGTATCTTCTTTCACCAAGACACCTTCATCACAAATAGGAGAGGTATCAAAAGAAGAACAATTTTATGGTTTTCATGACTTTATATGCTTCTATCTTCTTGTATCAAAACATCCTCACAAATGGGAGAGATAATAGGGTATGAGCGAGGGATAGGCAAGGTGATATTAAGGATTGTGTCAATGGTTTGATTCTCTTTATCTAAGATTTTCTCATAACTAGTAAAGATAGTGGAAGGATGAATAAAATGCTTCTTAATTACCTCATTTCTTTGCTCTAAATTGAACTCATAAGAGGATATGTTGTACTTATACAATCCATTCTTAACCATTTCAAAACCAAATCTCTTAGAAGGAAACATGCTAACATTAAGAGTAATCTATCCAACTTATACAATGCTTCATAAATGTAATCAAATGTCCTACAAATCTGATGATTTGCAATATTGAAAAAGTTTTTGAATGGTTTAAAATCGCTACACTAAATGGATGATTAGATCCAGATGCATAAAACAAAAATTTCTAAATATTGTCAAACTAAAATATGGGGTTACTAGTAGGTCTATGAAGTGCATAAAACCACAAAAAGTTTATAAAATTTGGGTTTAAGAGGCCCTAAAGGACTCATTCGCTCACATGTACAAGGTTTAAAAAAATGAAAAATGCAATTTCTGAGTGATTATATGTGTTCTTTGTTCCATTTCTTAGAGTGTAACTTATGTACCACAATTTTTAAGAATTTGATGTGTAAATGCAAGTGAAATTAATGACAAATGATGAACTATATGACACTTTTTGAAATGCAATTTTGACTCAATTTTCTAATTTAATCGACTGAAAGTATACTATTATGTAAATACTATACAAAACCAATCTAACATTATGCAATTTGTGTTGATTTTAAGATTTAAAATGAATACAAAATGCAGGTTTACACCTAAAATGCAATGCAACTTTATGCCAAATTTAGAAACCCTAAATACAATGAATTAATGTAAATCCTAGATCTAGGGTTTCAATAAACTCCAAATAAGAAATTATAATATTCAAATACTTTGGTTAACCAAAATGAAAAATAGAAAAATAGGTTAGGGTTCAAACACATAGGGTTTTATACTTAATTTGGGATATTTCACCAAACTTACTATAAATGGAAAGGTAAAAATGGGATATATAAACCTACATGTTCTTCTATTTCATTGAAGAAATGAGATCCCTCAAGTTAAAATCCACTTTCAACCCTTAAGTGAGTGCATTCTTCCAGGAATCTTGCAATTTCCCTTTTTGTGTTAGGACAGGGGTCTAGGTCAAACAACACTTTGGGGAGAAAGATTTAAAATAGAAAATCAACTCCAAAATGCAATATATAAGTTGGATTTAGTATATTAAGCATAAAATTGAAGGAACCTACAAAGTTTCTCGCAAATTTGGAAGAGATAAATTTTGTGTAGCTCTCACAAAATGATGTTTTTAGAAATTGTCTGAGGACTCATTCACCCTATGGAAAATGGTTCCTCTGTGGGGATTTTCAAAATCTATTTCTAGCTCCTCTACTCTTGTATCAACACTTCTAGATTCCTAGGTTTCATAGTCCGACAATCAAAAATAAATTCAGGATCTGAGTTTCCATGAGATGACAACAAAGCTAACAACAAATACAATTTTGCAACATTGCAACTTTGAGATCTTCAAATTTTCTTCAACCTACAAATCTGCAATACATAAAGAGGGGAAAATGTTTGATTTTAGTGAATGGTCGTTTGCCTTGGTCAAACCCCATTTTGTTAATTAAACCTTGAAATGAAAAAAATAGCATGAAAATAATGATGAATCAACAACTCAATATCACAACTCACCAAACCCTTGAATAAACCTTAGAATGTAAATCTGCAACTTGCATGAAATTGATTCAATGGATGTGCATCTTGAACTTTGAATCATGACTTGAAATAATGCTTTGAATGATTGAATGGATCATGAAACATATAAAATTATACTAGCTCCAAAAACATGCATGATGCAAGAAGACTTTGATATGATAATTTTATCTTGAATGTTGCAATGAATCTTAAATAATTTTTCCTTTTGAATGCCTTGAATTTATCTTTAAATTCTCTTGAATTATAACTTGATCTCATGAAAATATTCTCATAAAATTGCTAGGTGAAACATAGTGAAATAACCTTATATATAGATATGTATCCTTAATTTCTTGAAATTTAAATATCACAAGCTGAAATTTGAATATAGATTTGAATATGTTAAAATACCACCAAAAAAATATTTTAAAATTATTTCCTAGATCTAAGGGAGGACCCATTCGCCCATGGGTGAATGGGTCCTAGGTCCCCAACCCTAGGTGAAAAGTGTTATGTTTAGGCATTAATGAATATCAGGTTTCCTCTTTGGAAAATGTAATTAAATAGGCATGGATTTGAATTAAAGGGGCCAATCAAGGAAAATTAAGCTTAATTAATTAAAGGAGCCCTAGGTAATTGTGAAAGTGTAAAAAGGTACACTTTGCCACACCAAAATAAGGCAAAATTAAGTCCAAATTAACATTAATTCCAAATTAAGTGTGAAAATGTAAAAGAGATACATTTTTCTACACTACATTTAGCCCCAACTTTAGTGAGAGGATGACCTTGCGTCAAAATCACACTAAAGTAGAAATTCAAAAGATATGTATGCAACAACAAAAAGATTAATCAATCATACACCATCAAAGACTTAAAAGGAAAAGTAAAAACCAAAAAGGAGGATCAAGCCTCGACTATCCAACATGATGTGGAACATGTCTCAACTATTTTCCAAAACATTCACAAGTGGAACTCGATGTACACTTTGCAAAAAATAGCACACACTCACTTCAAGCTAATGGAACCTAAGGTTTTCCACTAGGTGAGCCCCCCAAAAGTGGCTTAGTGAGAAATTCATGCCAAGTCTATAGGTTCTAATTATACTAACCATACCAAATCTATCTGATGCAGAGTTAGGAGGATTCAACAAAATATCTCACAATCCTTCATAATTAATCCAAATAAATATTTGTATAACAAATTCTATTATTCATTCTATGTCACATTGGAAACATAACCATGGTAGCCCAAAAGAAAACTATTTCATTTTTCCCAAAACTGCAAACTAGACAGGGTTCAGACCTGCTCTCACTAAAATGATCATAACTTATTCAAATATTAATGAAATTTGATGAGACTTGAAGAAAATGAAATTAGATTCATATAGGAACAACATAAACTTGGTTTCAGACCCAAAATTTATACTTTAAAATCCGTACCATCATATTCTTTCAGACTGTAAATTCTGCACAATATTGTTAAAATAGGCAGTCTCACCAAAATAATCATATCTCCCACAAAACTCAATAAAATTGAATGAGACAAAAAGAATTGGAAACTAGAAACAGATATATTTCCATCCATATATGATATTCCATAATTTTAGTGCATACCAGGCCTTACAAACCACAACTTCAACCTGAAAACAATGTAAAATCAGAAAATGCACACAAACTTGAGGTTGCCATTCAATCAAACTTCACAAATAATGTCTCCAACCTCCCAATTCGAGTTTTGGAGGGTGCACTTATAAATTTACAACCAAAAACAACTATTTTAAACCACCTTTTAGTTATTTTGTTGACAAAACACCTTAATGACACTTTTGACAAGTTGCTTGACAACTTTCTTGAGCAACTTTTACAATTTTTACAATATGGAACAACTTTAAACATTATTTGAGAAATGACTTCAAACATGACTTCCTAAGACTCAAAAACCTATAAAATGGTTTGATAAACCTTATTATAATACCCAATACATAAAATAGAGAAACTATTTAGAAATGGCCTCATGGAGTCAAGAAATCAAACAAGTGCTCCTGCACCACTATCCCTCTGATAACTCTAATAGGGTGCTATAAAACAAAAAAAAATTCGAGCTTCACAAGGTTAACAAGTTGTATTATGCTAAACAATTATGAACAAAATATAAATAAAATTTGTTCAAAGGGATCTTGCTTAGTTCATGTAAGGTCTCCTCTTAGGGAACATTGTGCCTAATATCTCCAAGAGAGGAAAATTATATGATAAAATAAATATCATTCTCTTGTAGGACATCAAACCCAATGACACCACCAAGAAAAAATTGCATTGCAAGAAGAATGAAAATTGCACAATGAAACATGAGGAATTTCAAAAAATTCAAAAAATAATAATGCCAATGTATGCCCTCACTTTAAAGAAATTTCTAACACCATTGTTGTGAGAAATTACTTTAAAGTAGCCAATAATAAATGCTAAACAATAAAGGAGACATGAGAGCTTATTCAAAAAGCCCTATGCCAATTCATATTTTCCTAAATAAAGCTACAACATGAAAAAGGAGGGGAAGGGGTTACCTCCAAAATGAAATCCCAAAACACATAAGGGATCCACAAATTTGGGATCAATAAATCTTTGATTATTTGTGATTATAGAGCTCAGAAACATCATCATTCCCAAAATACTTGTAAAATAGGAAGAATGACACATAGAGAGCAAAAAAAAAGAAAAATATTTCGAGTCAACATGGAAGATACCTAAATGTCTCGACGGCTTGTGTCATCCCCAAAAGGAAAACAAAATATAAAGGAAAGATAAACTTTTATGACATATGGAAGATTGTAGGTACAAATAGAGGAATGCACATGAAGAGATACATCAAATAGAAGAATATTGGGATATCACATTACACACATAAAATCACAGAAAGAAACATACAAAAGAAAACTAAGCAAGACTAGTAAGGCACATGAGATTCAACTTATAACAGGTTGTATGCATCTCAATATTAATCAGTATAATAGAAGGAAGATAAATAGCCAAAGGGACAACATCAAGTGCCAAACTAGGACAAGGCTACCTAACCCCTTACCCTTGAAGGGAAAAAGGTGAGCCAAAAATGGATGATGGTATGTTGCTCCTTGCAAATGGAAGATATGATTACATAAATCCAAGTCTATACCCTCATGCGTGGAAGCGAATATGGTATGATAAGTTACAACTACCACATGACAAGGAGCAAAAACTAATGTTATTGACTATAGTGAGTAGACAAAGTATCAACTTGATGCATATCTAATGAGATATTCCAACATGTAGTATCTATTAGTTCAGGAGGCACCAAAGTTAAGGTTGGCTTAGAAGAATCTTTGGTGATAGTGTTTGTATTGAGTAAATTCTTTTTTGATGCTTTTGTTTCTTTTGAAGGACAATAACCAAGACCATTAGTTGTTTCTTGTGTGTTAGGCTCTATAGAGACACATATACCTTGTTCTCTAGCACCACATACTTTTACACTATAACCAAGCTATTTCATAAGTTTATAACCTCTTCAATAAAGATTTTTCATTTCTTTTGGATTCAATGTTTTTTTATAATCAACTTCATCAAAGCATGTTGTATAATTTTTTTTGTCTCCTAAATTCGTTGAAGTGGCTGCTTTCAATGGTTCTTCTGAATTTTGTGTTGTCATTACCGTTGGTTCTTTTTCCTTTTTAGACTTTTTTTTCTATTATCTTATTTTCTCCCATGAATGTAGGTGTGAAATCTAAGGAACCCCAATCATCATCTAGTAACTTTGTAACTTCCTCAATCTGCTTTTCTTTTTCTTTCTCTTGCAAGAGTTCTACTTGTGTAGTTGATGCCAATTTTTTCAAAGGATTTTCCTTTTCTTTCTCAAGTTGTAAAACATCGTAAGGCATAGGATCATATTTGATTGTATATACTTTGTTTTTGTATAAATACTTCATTAATCGATGAATATTTTAATGAACTGCTTGTGTGTGGATTTAAAAGTGGGGAAGTAATTAGTAAAACTAAACACACATCAATAAAGATGTTTTACATAAAAGGAATTGAAATAATAAATTTAATTGCTATGACTATCCTCTCAAATTGTCTCATTGCTCTCTATTCTCAGTGATCCCTCCATTCATGCTCTCAGATTTATGTATTGCACATGAATTTGCAAGATGGTAACCTAAGAAAGAAGATGCTATATGGAATGTAAAGCTAAATGTCTACATCTACATGTTTTTTATATTTTTGATTGCAATGCTAAGTGATCTATGATGGAATATTGTTTTATTTAAAATTATGTTAAGATGATTGTTGTAATTGAAGATGCAATTCTAAATGAAATGATATATGCAAACTGCAACACTTAAGATGCTAAAACTAAAATTTCCATGATAACACTAATATGAACCAAAATGCCAAATGCTAAAATAAAATTCTCTCAAAATGATCTCATAAGATTTATGCACCATAAGTTTATGATCAAATCCTCCTTGAAAAGTTATAGAATTTCCTTCTATTTATAGATTTTTCCAAGATTAGGATGAGGTGGAAAATATGAATGGTCGAGATCGTGATCCTGGGATATCCATGGTGGAGCACAAATAGGTTGGAGGAATTCATGGAGGCTACTCCATTTGGAAGAGAAATCTTCCAAGTGTCAAAGAGCATCAATTAGAAAGAGGATCCATGTGTCTCCAAGGAGGTTAGTAGATTAGAAGAATATTTCCAATTTAGAAATTAGAAATAAAAGAAATCATGTGACATGTGATGATGTGGAGGGTGATTTGGAGGAAGTTAGAGAAATATGGAGACATGTGCCAAATTTGAATTAAAAATTCAAATTTTAAATGAAGCAGCCAAATTAACTAAATGAAAAATTATTTAATTTGTACATTTAATTAATTTAAGAGGAAAATGATTTTTGAATGGAAGAATTAAGGGATGAACCATATACATAAATTTATCAATTTATTTATATGAGTAGAAGAATTAGGATTTATTAATTAAATATCAAGTATTTAATTAATTATGCTCCAGACCATTTTTATGTGTAAACAACTTGCATTTCGTGAATCCATGGTCTTCCTAAAAGAATATTATATGAAAGATTGTGAGGCATAACATGGATAGTATTTTTCAATGTGGCCTTTCCAACTGTAACAGGTAATGTGATCATGCCAAGCGATTGTTTTCCTATGTTATCAAATCCTCAAATGGATAATGAGTCAAGTTCAATCTTGCGTTTTTATCAATTCCAATCTTGTCTAAAAGGTTCACATTACACATGCTAAGGGATTAGCCATTATCAACAAGGGTTCTGTTTATTCCTTTTCTAATAATAATGGCTATGATCATGAAAGCCTCATATTGTTTTTGAACTTCCAAGTAGGTTAAATCGCTTTGGTGAGAAAAAATGTCTAGATTAACCACATTCATTCCTTGAACTATGGCTGCTATATCTTTGGGATTTTCACTAGGGGAACCACAACCTGTTGTAATAAATTTTGAAGCATACTATGATAACTAGGTGAGGCTTGAATAAGATCCCATAAGGATATCTTAGCAAGATTTTTTTAAGTTGTTCAAGAAGGTCATACTCCTTTCCACTATGTAGAGGAAAACAAGGAGCACTAGGAAAAATAGGTTGAGGCAATGGTAATGAAGTGGGAGTGGTTTGTGGTTGCCTATTGTTTCTTGTTTTATATGTGTGAGAAATAGTATTTTAACTGGGTTGTTGTTAACAGTTGTTACTATGAAGTTTCCTTTTAGGTGGTTCTAAGATAAGGATGGGTTTATTTTGAACTTGAGGTTTATGTGAGGGTGGGTAGATGGTAAGAGGTGGCTTAGGATATCGCTTCAAGGGATATCTAATGTGCATAACCTCAAAATACTTATCCTTATTTTTTATGATCTCTTAGTGAAGGGGAGTCTAATGTCACTTCATCATCTTCATCTAAGGAAGTCCCATTACTATTTTTTGAAAGACATGTATCCATTCTATCATTTTCTTGCACCATGATATCTTCCCTATTAGGAGAGCTTTTAGGAGAGGAGAATTTTTTTTTATCCCATTTCATGCTTAGGTTTTTTAAGATAGCTTTATCACAAGTAATGGAAGCATCAAGAGAAGAACAACTATGATTTTCTTACTTACCAATAATTGGATCCTTCCATTCAAATAGATCTTCCCAAATTATAGGAGCATTACGAAAGGGAGAAACAAGATTCTCATGACTCCCAATGAGTGTATCTTCTAACACCAAACTATGTTCTTCATGTGTAGGAGAAATATTAGGAGAAGAACAAATGATTGTCATGGTTATCTATGATTACATCTATTTTTCCTATAATGTTTTCCCAAGTAGGAGAGGTAGGAGAAAATAAACAAATAGGATGGTCATAACTCTCAATCATTGGATATCTTAACACAAAAATATCCTCTTCACAAATAGGATAGATTTTTCTAAAAGGATAAATGTGATTATCATTATTGTCCATGATTGCATCCTCAGAAGTCCAAACCTTGCTTCAAATGAACATTGCTCTACCTTAGCTCTTGTCTAGTTTCCATACTCAATAGACCAAGACTTTTCCATATAGCCAACTTCTAGAAATCTTACTAGCTACACTAGGAGAAACAAAGTTTTTTGCAGCACCAATATCAATTAAAATTAAAATGTGTGTGCCAAACAAAGTACTTTGGATTTCTATGGGAGTAATCTAATACTCTACCTTTCATTTGTCTAGCAAAACATGAATTTTCTACTGGAACATTTATATTTGAGGAGGTAGAGGATTTCCATGTGGCTACATCCCTGATGACTTGTTAGGGCACTAACTTGCATAGCGATCTTCTCCACATGTGAAACGTCCTCTTATCATCCCATAACTTTTTGTTGGATTTCCAGAACTGCCTTAATTTTTGTTGGGGTTGTTGTTTCTATTATTTCCTCTATGGTCTCTTCTATATTCATTCTAATTATTGCAGAATCCCTTACCTTCTTTCCTTTGATAATCTTACCCATCACTTGATTTCTTAGAAGTTCAATTAGCTTGAGACCAAATAAATTTATTTTCTTCCTCTCATAATAAGCAAAGATATATTTAAGCTTTTTCATACAATAAGTCCATAGTAGCAAGATTGTGTATGTCTACCTCTCCTCTGATTTGGGTATTAAGACCCAATATGAACTTCCTAATTTGAAAGCACTCATCCTTCTGATATTGAGGTATGTAGTTTAGAAGAAAAGTGACTTTATCCCAATACTCATTCATTGAGGAATCTCCTTACTTTAAATTCAAAAAATCCATTAGATTTTGATCAAAGTAAAGCTGAGGAGGCTACTGCTTTTGAAAAAATTCCATAAATCTATCCCAAGTGAGACTTAGGGAATTCAATCCAAGTTCCATTTTATTGTTCATCCACCAAGTGGATGCTTCACGAACTAGATGAAAGGCTCTGCATGTAGCCTTGGTTATTTCAAAGTAATTCCTTAACTCAAAATATTTCTCTATTTTTGAGAGCCATGCTTTGGCTGCATCCCCATTGGTGGTTCCCTCCAATCAAGGAGGGGTGACCTTCCTCATATCTCATGATAATTCATTAACAATTTGTCATTTCCTCTTGATACCCTTAAAATCTAGATTGGGATATCTCATATTGTCTGAATTTGAATGACCATTGGAGTTCTCTGCCTCCTCTTCATTCAAAACTTATTTTTTGGCCTTTTTGCTCCTCTCACCTCTTGCTTGAGGTGTCCAATTATTTCACTAGTTTCATTCATCATAGCCAATATTCAATCCAATTTGGCCTCAATTTTTTTTACATATTGTCCCACCTCATGGCTACCCCCAAGGTCGGTTCTTGTTCTAACCATTTCTACAAAGTAGTATTCCACTTGGAGGTTCCATTTCAATTAGCTCTTATGAAGGCTTACTTAACATAACATTTCAATAATCAAAATTCATATACAATAAAATAAATAAATAAATCTTTGTATAAGTTTTTCTGAATCATAATTTTTATTAAGATCAAAAGATTTCAATCATCCTTTAATTATATAGAGTGACTATTCAAATTGTCAAGGGGAGAATATACTCAAATTCACTTTTTGATATATAGCTACATGGGACATGTCCCTCAGATTGTTGTTCAGATATATAATTGAAGGGTACATAACCTTTAGACTCGCTCTTAGAAACATAATTTTGAGGGATATATCCCTTTGATTTTCCACTAGAGGCAATTAGAATGATTTTAGATAGTGGGGGTACATGAGGATCTCTAAAGATCAATGTAGAACTAACGCTCCACTCGAAGGGCATATCCTTCGAAAGTGGTGTGGATTCGGACCTTGTTAGATAAACAAGAGGTACACAATTATCTTCCTCTCACATCCTTTTTCTATCTTGGCTGACACGGGATAATGCATGACTAATGGTCTTCGTGTCACTAACCCATATTGCATTGCCATATTGGTCCCTTCAATGGTTCTAAAAATGGCTTCCCTTTCCTTATTGGCCTTGAGGTAGTGCTCAATTCCAATTACTGACTTCCTTGTAGTTTTCTTGAGACACACCATCCTAGCACAAGAAATTTGAACATTATATTCTCCTAATGTTGGATGGAAGACTAACATAGTGAACTAATAGGTTCTAAAGCTGAACCTGATAGCTTTGATACCACATGTAATAAGAACGATGTGTTACCTATTGTTTTCTCCTAAGTTTAACCCAAATGTGAATAGTTTAAGTTCACCAACATGTAGTAATACATTTTTTTCATAATTTATATTTCAATAATAAAGATGCAGATTCAAAATAATCCCATTTCTTATTCCCATTGCATTCCAATAGAGTAACATTACATAATCCAAAGTAATGCTTACATATTCATATACATTTTTCATAAAGATATAAGATTATGATTACATGCATAGCTTTAAAAGATCAATGGAATAAAGTACAAATGGTCCAGATGTCCTTGATAGCATACATCCTCATATTTTAGTTTCCTACTATGTGAGGGAGATCATCATCTAAGTTCTTTTCCTCAAGCCATGAACTTACTGCAGGCCCCCACACATCTACCTAACTAGTAAGATGGCCCTACCCTTTAAAAAAGAGTTTGGTTTGGTATCCCTTAATAAATGATAATAGCCTAATTGAGCTTTGTGTTGTCTCCTACATATCTAGAGCTACCATGCAGTGGATACTTGCCTACATGCATAATATTCCCAACCTAGTTATGCAACCCTGGCCCAAAGTGAACTGACAATATAATCAGTGGAAACTTACACTACTTTGGCTAAAGATTTGATCATTGCATTTAAACTCACTTTTCAGAAGTTGTGTCTCATCTCTATGAAGTGGACATCATATGTTCACCCACCCTATTGATCGATTTGGTAAATAATATGACCATACTAGCTCTTAATGAGTTTATTCAATAACATGATTCCAACCCATACGATAATGCATTTTTTAGTGATCTAATTAACCATCTAGGTTACTCCCAACCTTAGTTTATCCTAATCCCAGGAGAAAACCCCAAACTGTATATAGGTTTACATAATATTGCATATGAAATTTCCAATGGAGTGCCTCTATATCTTTCCATTATTCCCAACATAACATTTAATGCTATCATATATTAGACTTATGATAACCTAGATATTATATGAATATAATCTAGTTTCATTTGTTAAACAAATACCAATACATACTTCTATTTAGTAGACATATGCATATTTAATATAATATGATTTCACTATTCCACATTTAAGAAATATTTATATAAATGCAATCACCAATTCCTCAAGCACTTGCAAACACATGACAATCAATAATAGAGAATAAAAAATAAGAAAGACTAGCATGCTTGGATAGTTCTATTCTAATGGAGAATTTATCTTAAGCTCAATCCCAAGACATGCTTGTTGTTCCTTATACTTTTCAACCTATCCCCAAATTAAACCTCTTTCCAACACTTAGAAACTCTCACTAAAAACTCACAAACTCTCGAGAAATCTCACACTCTTCACTATTTTCACTTAGCACTACCTGCATAGAAAAACTATAGAAGAATAGAAAAAATGAACTTCAAAAGAATTAATACCAAAAGACTAAGATTCTAAGACTAAGATTCTGCCTCTATTTATACTAAACATTGAGAAGCTTAATGCTAAAATTTAGCTACTCCATTCACCACCTTTTTCCTCTCTTTTGACACCTCTAAATTACAAATACAAATCCAAAACTAACTTCTCTTCAAAATAGGTTGACTAAGAAAGATTGGTGAAATGTGGCTACTAAAAAATATATAATACAAAAACATATATAGGTCTAGCAAAATCGGCTTCTTTCCCTTGGCTAAGTCACCTCCAAAACTGCTAGCAATAGCTATTTTACTTAGTCAAACTTAGTAGTGGTTTCTTATAGGTTTCTAACTCTCATCGTGGGTGTTGGTTGGTTGCGACAGTCTACCCATGGCACCTAGAAAGGAGGCTACCAATGTAAAGCAAAACAAACCCTCTCTATTCCCTACCAACTCATGGATTTTACCAAGTCATATGCGCTTTTCAAACTTAACAAAGTTAATATTTACTTGCATTTTATTATCTTAACATAGCGCATCAAGTTAGCACTTCATAATGTTTATTAAATGTCATACATAATGTTTCTTACTAGCCTTAAACTATGCATGTAATGCAACAACAATAACTCTATCGCATATATGATTATGTGCACAATATTTAACTTATACTATGTTATGTCAATGCTACTCACTTAGCATAAGCGTTGCCTTATTCATATATCTCACATTACATATGTGTTGGAAAATATTCCTATTAATCAATATATATAAACCTATATATTAATATATATTATAATGCTTAGTCATTATAATATATATGTATTAACATATATATCAAAACCATTTAATTGCCAATCAAATACATATATATATCATACATATATATGTATGTATGTATACATTATCAAATATGTACATCTATACGTATATATTTATATATACATATATCATTATTTAACATCTAATAATAATGACATATATATATATATTGATAAGTATATATACCAAGTATATATATGTCCAATCATTTTCCCATGTATATGGGGTATCCAAATATATGTATACATAAGTATTTCTACCTATGTGTGTGAATACATATATGTGCTCATATACACGAGTTATCGAATGTATATATGTATCGATTAACTTACCAAATACATGAAGAAGAACATTTACCCACAACAAAGACTCAACCACTTTAATTCAAACCAAAGAAACAAGCAAAGGAAATTAAAGACAAATAAACAAACATTCCAATTATCCCAAAAACTATGACCAAGTGTTTACTTATTGAATCCTGAACTGACTTGACTTAACTTGACCAAAATAGGATGTGAGTGTGTGATAGCTCAAGTAGGTTCATTAGGGGTTACAAAACCAAATTCCTCTCCTAGGTGATACTCCCCTCTATTACTAGAGGACTTGATCCTTTCATGCATCCAACTTAGTGCATCACAAAAGAAGTTAGCCGATAACATAAGTTTCAAATACATCATATACCATTTTCAACATCAAAGCATTTAAAGTATTCACAATATATTTTACATTCAACTATTTTATTCTATGGAAATATATATATAGATATATTCATCTATTAACATTTTAACGCATAAAAGTGATAGTAATTGGTAATCTCATAACAAGGTGTAACAGTTTGGCTCAAACTTTCCCTTGTCTTGATCCAACATGTTCTTTTGATTCTCTTTTAGGACAACGTATCCAACTAGAAAAATCGACCTTTGATCTTTTTGTTATAGCTTCTTCTAAGTCTATAATGATAGGCCTACATGTTATTCAATATTTCAAGACAATATTCATCCAATAACTCCAATTCATTCAACCTAGATACTCTGTATTCTTCATCAGTGATGAGATGCTATAGTGAAACCTTTAATTTTTCTTACCAATCACTTTAGCCCTGCCAATTGTTTATTTTTAGGATCATAATTGTTTACTTTTTATAAAATGTATAAATCTTATTACTTAAATTAGTTGAAACTAGCCCAATAACGCTGAAATAATGATATAGACTTTAAGTCACTGTATAGGATATTATGCATGGCCAACACATGGGGTGGACTTGTAGTTGAAGTTAAAATCTCCATATGTCTAGGTGCCAAAAATCTAGGCATGCATAGTGGAACACTTCCCTTTAATGCTTTATGTTAAATTTATGTTTAAAAACTTTATGGCTCCACTCTGAGCCTTTAATATGTTTTATGTAATAGACATCACTCAGTTGGTTAGTTGAAATTTTATTAAAATAATTTTTTAATGGTGATCTTCCACCATCTGAAATATATGATTTTGTTAGCAATATGGTATATATATGTAACCACCAAAAAAATGCATACATGATACTGTCATGCTGTTATGATATGTTTTGAACACTGTTCAACCATGTATTTGTTAGAGTAAAGGTTTTAACTTAATTATGTTAATTAAGTTACCTTTATTCCTCTCTTAAGATTTCACTGTAGTTTGCATATTGTGACATTTAATAATTATATTAATTATTAAATGTCTACCTAGTAGGGTTAATTTTAGGTTTGCACAATCTCCTTTCTTAATGATTGATCCATTGTATTATTTACTCTCTCTGATTAATACATTTTTTAGGTTTTAGAGCACCCTTGCTTTTTTGTCTCGAATTTCTTCTTCTATGATAGGTTATTTGCATGCAGGTGATCTTTGGGGCTTGTGAAGTTGGATTTAACAACTTCTACATGGTATAAGAGCTCCAAACTTGTGGTTTCTAGTTCATTTTTTGAAGATTTTAGCTTACAGAGTTTTCTTCTATGTAAGGGTTTCAAAAAGGCAAATTTTCTTGTGGATCTAGGGGTCGCCTAATTTTCTAGGCATTTTTGGACAAAACGAACCTCACCATTGAGTCTACAGCATCCAAAAACCCCTAATTTCATATAAAATTTGTCCAATTTGGCCTCTATTTACTGAAAAGGAATCAAAAAATTGCCCCAAGGCTGTATGGCCCCAGGGCATACTTCACGGGGTGAAAAATTGGCAAAAAAAGTTAAAAAAATTATTAAAAAGTCAAAATTTAGCAGGGTAATCCAGCATAGCTAGTTATGAAGGAGGTAGCCACCACCGTGCCACGTGACGACCATTGGGTGGCACCCCCACATCACCGCCACTGCCGGTCTCCAGCCCCCACGGGCTTAACAAATGCCTGCAGGGTCACATCGGGGACTGAGTGGTCCCATTTAGCCCCATGCGAGCCGATCAACCCTTGCGTCGGTCACATTAGTGACCAGGAGCCGCACACCAAGGTGTCAGCCACCAACCCCTTGGTCACCATATGAACAGGGGCTGAAATTTTTTTAGCCCTTGAGGGCCAGAAGGGTCAAATTGGGTTTTTTGGAGCTGTTTTCACGGAATCAGGCATATTTTTTTGCGTATGATCTCTATTTTTTGAAAACGAGGTATTTTCAAAAATCCGGTTTGATGCTATATCCAGTGGTGTAGGTGTGGTTTTCTGATTTTTTCATTTTGCAGCCTTTTTTTCCAATCAAAGTCAGAACTTGTGTTTTGCACTCCTGGAGGCATATCTTTTGCGTTCGGACTCCATTTTGCTCAAAAAAATAGGAGTTGGAAAGGTGTTGTAGTGCTCTTTCTAGATATGCAGTTTATTTCATCAGAAAATTTACTAGGTATATTTTATTCAACTTTGTGTGTTTTTACACTTTGCTTAATTACTTGGACTTTCTGGAACCTACATGGGTTTTGTTATTCTAGAACAAGGTAATTATGAGTCATGGGAAAAGGGCATACTTACACATTGTAGGTGGCTTAATATTTTTCCTTATTTGTATGATCTCATACCTAAACCAACCACTTCAGAGGGAAAATTAGCTTGGGATATCATTAGAGATCACATAGTAGGACTTATCTTGTCTAGTGTTGATAATGACATTGTGTGGGCTATATCGGAAATTTTATGTTCCCACCCACTTTGGACACGTCTTTGGGAGATCTATGGAGACCCCAATCTCTCCCCATTCCTAGAGGATCCTGCTTCAAATTGTCTCTTACCCATGTCTTGGAGAGATAATACACCCTTTGATCATGATACTTTAGAGGACCTTGAGTATTTAGACACCCTTACATGTTTTGATGGATCAAAGGCTTGTCTCATAGTTCCTACTCTTGAGACTGAGACTTCATCAGCATCTCCTGTTGTTCCTGATTCAATGCAGAAAGGCATCATACATCTCCTAGACATAGCTACTTTGGACTCTTATGTTGTAGACATATCTTTCTTATTTATGGAGTCCTATATTGCAAATTTGGAGGATAATTTTGAGGAAATTCATCTCCTCTACCTTGACAGTAAGGTTATCACTATACACCCACCATTATCAGTGCATTCAAAGGTTGCATTTTAGGATTCTCCACATCAGTTTGGATTTGACATCATTTGTTTCAGTTCAGACAGAGAGATTCTTCAACATCCTATCATGGCACACACCTTGAGATAGATTGGTTCATTACTCTTCACATGGTTTCTTTGTCATCGTCCTTTGGATACATTTCTTCCCAAGGGGAGGAATATCATTTGCCACTTCAGGATCTCCTTTTGGATTCTACATCAGGAATCTACCATTGTGACATGAGTTTCTACATTGTGAGGGGGCCTTCTTGTCTCTTTATATCTCTCCTATGGAGACCATTGTATATGTACTTATATGATAGAATTTGTCTATGGGGGGTATCATGTAATCCACCTCCTATCCTTCTTTCATTAGTGCATTACATTCCTTTCTTTGCATTCTATTTTGGGGAGGACTTTTGTTCCCACTGGGTTTTCTCCTTTACCCCATTTCCTTTAGTTTGCATTGCATTTGTAAATGGGTACCTGATTAGGCCTAGTTGTTGGGACCCATTTTTACTTTCATGCATTGTAGTTACTTTTTCTTTCTTGCACATGTTTGTAGATGCACTCTTTCTCATCTTAAGTAGAGTAAAGGTTTTAACATAATTATGTTAATTAAGTTACCTTTATTCCTCTCTTAAGATTTCACTTTAGTTTGCATATTGTGACATTTAATAATTATATTAGGGTTACTTTTAGGTTTGCACAATATCCTTTTATTAGGATTGATCATTGTATTTTATTTACTCTCTCTGATTAATACATTTTTCAGCTTTCAAAGTACCCTTGCTTTTTTGTCTCGAATGTCTTCTTCTGTGACAGGTTATTTGCATGCAGGTGATCTTCAGGGCTTATGAAGTTGGATTTAACAACTTCTACAGTATTATGTGTTACACTTCTATGATATGAATAAATAATATTTCCATTCTTATTCCAAATTAGTTGTTTTGAGTAATGAAAGTATCTTGGATGGATTTACTTTGAATCTTTGAAAGTACGAGTGATCTGAATTAATCACAGGAACACCCGAGAGATGGCCACTCGAGGGATCACATAGAATAGATACGTATTTTTATTTTTGAGATTGTTATTTCCATTTTGTAAATGTTAAATTTAGATGAATGTTATTATTTGATGAGTCATGTTTTCCTATAGGTCGTAGCTTTGTTTACAATCTTAGAATTTTGTTTACTTTGAAATTTATGAAGCACCCACTCCTATTATTTATTACAATTTCTTTGTAATTTTAGTTAGTAGTTAATCGTTATCTGTTAGCTCTCTGCAATTAAATTTCATAGTTTAACATAAAGATTTAATTCTTAGGTAATCTCATGATTTCTAGTTTAACAATTTTCTGCTTTCTAGATTAACAATTTCATGTTTTCTAGCTTAACAATTTCATGCCTTCTAGTTTAAACAATTTCACTCTTCTTAGTTTAATGTATATTTTCAAAAATTCAAAAAATATAGGAGAGATGGCCAAGTTATCCCATATTTCATAAACCCTTTGAACACTTCTTGGTCAACATAATTGATGTATCTTTAACTAAAGTGTTAGGACCTAGCGACAGCCTATCACTTTTTAGAAAGAACAGTGGAGTTCAAATGAGATACACTAATAGAAAACCATTTGCCTTTAAAACTTTATTCTGAGGCTTTAAGAGCTATGAAGCTGTGAGAATATAAGGGCCAAAATTGATAGAAAAGTATGGAGTTCTTGTGAGGAGTAGTACACTCCTCTGCCTATGTATCTTAAGAGAAGGAAGGTGATCTCACCTACCAATATAAGGTGGTCCTATAGAATATTTGAGGCATTAGTAGAAATACTACAACAACTTAAAACCAAATGGATAGGGATGAAGTATATATCTCCATTGCTTCTTCAACCACCATATAGAACTTTTCACTACAGAGTCGAATCCTAAAGACTTGCATTCATGGAAAGTAAGGGTTAAATACAATAAGGATTTTATTAAAAGCCCTGTTGATTGGGATAGAGAAGCGGAGGATCCATATGATCTCAGTTCCAAAAATGATGAACTAAATAGGAACAAGGATTTGGAAAGGCAGAGGACATATAAGAGATTAGGACTCGATCAGGATCAATAATTGTTCACTTTTTATAAAATGTTGTATAAATCTTATTACTTAAATTGGTTGAAATTAGTTGACTAGCACTAACATAATGGTATAGACTTTAACTCATTGTACATGATATTATGCATGAAGAATGCATGGAGTGGACTTGCAGTTGAAGTTAAAAGCTTTGCAAGTCTAGGCACCAAAAATCTAGGCATGCAAAGTGGAATGCTTCCCTTTAATGATTTCTATTAAATTTCTATTTAAAACCTTCAGGACTCCACTTTGAGCCTTTAATATGTTTTATGTAATAGACATCAGTCAGTTGGTTAGTTGAAATTCTATTAAAATAATTTTTTAATGGTGATCTTCCACCATCTGAAATATAGGATTTTGTTAGCAGTATGATATATATGTAACCATCAAAAACAATGCATATGTGATACTGTTATGCTATTATGATATGTTTTGAACACTGTTCAGCCATGTGTTATGTGTTACACTTCTATGATATGAATAAATAATATTGTCTGTCTTATTCCAAATCAGTTGTTTTGAGTAATGAAAGTACCTTGGATGGATTTACTTTGAAGATGTGAAAGTATGAGTGATCTGAATTAATCATAGGAACACTCGAGAGTTGGCCACTCAAGGGATCACATAGAATAGATAATTATTTTTATTTTTGATATTGTCATTTCCATTTTGTACATGTTAAATTTAGATGAATGTTATTTTGTGTCGAGTCATGTGTTGCTATAGGTCATAGCTTTTTTACAATCTTAGAATTTTGTTTACTTTGAAATTTTCAGAGCACCCACTCCTAATTTTTATTACAAGTTCTTTGTACTTTCAGTTAGTAGTTAGTCATTAGCCCTTAGTTGTCTTCAATTGAATTTTGTAGTTTAACTGTAAGAGTTTATTCTTAGGTAGTCTCATGCTTTCTAGTTTAACAATTCTATTATTTCTAGATTAACAATTTCATGCCTTCTAGTTTAAAAAATTTCATGCTTCTTAGTTTAATGTTTGTTTTTAAAAATTCAATAAATCTAGAAGAGATGGCCAAGTTATCCCCTATTGCATATAGCCTTTGAACACTTCTTAGTTTACATAATTGATGTATCTTTAACTAAAGTGTTAGCACCTAATGGCAACCTGTCACTTTTCAAAAAGAATAGTGGGACTTCAAATGAGATACCCTAATAGAAAACCCTTTTCCTTTAAAACTTGATTTTGAGGCTTTAAGATCTATGAAGTTGTGAGAAGAAAATGTAATGATAATCTTTGGATTCGTTTTGAGAATTTCAAAGTCTAGGATCCAAAATTTATAGAAAAAGCATGGAGTTCCTATGAGGAGTGGTACACTCCTCTGCCTATGTATCTTCAGAGAGGGGAGGTGATCTTACCTACCAATATAAGGTGGTCCTATAGAAGAGCTAAGGCATTAGCAGAGATACTATAGTAGCTTAAAACCAAATGGATATGGATGAAGTATAGACCTCTATTGATTCTTTATCCACCCTTGTAGTACTTATCACCATAGAGCCGAATCTTGAGGACTTGCATTAATGGAATAGGGATGTGGAAAGGCAGAGGACATATCAGAGAGCAGGAGGACCTACTCAGGCTTGGAAGGGGAGAGTAATGATGTATAAATAAACTCATAATTATAATAAGCTTAAAACCATTCGTTTTTATTACCAATCACTTTAGCCTTGCCAATTATTTATTTTTAGGATCAATAATTGTTTAATTTTTATAAAATGTTGTGTAAATATTATTACTTAAATTGGTTGAAATTAGCTAACTAACGATGACATAATGGTATATAATTTAAGTATAGGATATTATGCATGACCAATGCATGGAGTGGACTTGCGGTTGAAGTTAAAAGCTCCAAGATTCTAGGAGTTGAAAATCAAGGTGTGCATAGTGGAACACTTCCCTTTAATGCTTTTTATTAAATTTCTATTTAAAAACTTTACAGCTCCACTCTAAGCCTTTAATATGTTTTATGTAATGGAAAACAGTCAGTTGGTTAGTTGAAGTTATTTTAAAATAATTTTTCAATGGTGTTTCAATGGTGATCTTCCATGATCTGAAATATAGGATTTTGTTAGCAGTATGGTATATATATGTAACCACAAAAAAAAATGCATACGTGATACTATTATGTTGTTATGATATGTTTTGAACATTGTTTAGCCATGTCTTCTATATTACACTTCTATGATATGAATACATAATATTTCCAGTCTTATTCCAAATTAGTTGTTTTGAGTAATGAAAGTATCTTGGATGGATTTACTTTGAAGATACATAAGTACGAGTGATCTGAATTAATCATAGGAACACTCGAGAGCTAGCCACTGGAGGGATCACATAGAATAGATATGTATTTTTCCCATTGATATTGTTATTTCCATTTTGTACATGTTAAATTTAGATGACTTTTATTCATTTCATAGTTTAATTGCAAGATTTAATTCTTAGGTAATCTCATGCTTTCTAGTTTAACAATTTTATGCTTTTTAGATTGAAAATTTCATGTTTTTTAGCTTAACAATTTCATGCCTTCTATTTTAAATAATTTCACGCTTCTTAGTTTAATGTTTCTTTTCAAAAATTCAAAAAATCTAGGAGAGATTTCCAAGTTATCCCCTATTGCATACACCCTTTAAACACTTCCTGATTGAAATAATTGGTGTATCTTTAACTAAAGTGTAAGGACCTAATGACAACCTATCAGGATGGCTTCAGTTTCATAGACCAAGGAATATGGCATTGCTCCTATGGGTGTGTGAATGCTAGTTTGGTAAGCCCACATGGTGGGGTTCATTTGTAACTACAAATCATAATTAGCTTCATTGAATATCTTGTTGAGGATTTTAATGATGGTCTTATTAGAAGCCTCAATTTGACCATTTCCTTTGGGGTAGTAAGGGGTGGAGAAGCAATATTGGATTTTAAACTTGTTACATAGATCATAGACATTGTGGTCCTTAAAAGGTGTTCTATTGTTTGTGATAATGGCTTGAGGAACACCATAATGAAAAATAAGGTAGTTTAGGATAAACTTGGATATCTGCTTCCCTATTATGTAGGTCTTTGGTATTACTTCAATCTACTTCACAAAGTATTTAGTGGGTGCAATGATAAACTTATGACCATTGTAGGAGGTGGGTGTGATTTTTCCTATGAGGGTGAGTTCCCATTGTGAAAAAATTATAAGGTGTGGTGATAGGCCTAAGTTCTTGAGTTGGCACATAGATAAGATCCCCAAGTTGTTGACATTGCAAACATTTCTTGACAAACTAATTTACTTCATGTTCCATGGTGGGCCAATAGTATCATGTCCTCAACAAATTACTAGCCAAGGTTGCACCACTCGAATGTGACCTAAAAATTCCTTCATGAACTTCTTTGAAAGTAGTCACAACTTCCTCTTGGTTAATACATTGCAATAAAGTTCCTTCAAGACTTCACTGGTAAAGGGTATCGCCTAAAAGGATAAACTAGGATGCACTTTTGATAAAAGTCTTTCTAAGGTTAGAGGTAAGATCGAGTGGGAGGATACAACTATGGAGGTAAGTGAATATGTCATGATACCATGGGGAGTTGGGACCAATGATTTCACATAAAAAATTGGATTCAAGCACCTTGAAAGTTGGTACGAGAAGCTTCTCAATGAGAAACTTGCATTTCAAACTATTATGAGGTATATCTAGTAAGGATCTAATGGTAGCCATGGAATCTACTATTCAATTGTTGATTCTAGGTATCTTCTCAAATGTTATATCAATGAAATAGTCCTTGAAAATGTCTACCATATTCTTCTAGGTCATTATATTGTCATCCTTAGTTTGACAGTCATCATTTACCTGATTCAGAATTAGCTAATAATCTCCATAGACTTTTAGCTCTTGGATATACCATTGTACTTCTATTCTTAACCCCATGATGAGAGGGCCTTGTACTCAGCTATATTATTTGTGCATGCAAAAGTTAACCTGTATGATTTGGGGATGTAATCACCTTGTGGGGTGATGAATCAAGTTCTTGATCTAGACCCATGTTGTGTATAAGAACAATCAAAATACAACTTCCATTGATCGGTTGTGCTAAGGGTGAACACTTATTTGTCAAGAAACTCGAACAAAAAAGGATTATCTACATAGATAGGTGATTCTACTATTGGATTAGTGATGCGTTTTTCTTTGATGGCTTTTCAATCAATATTTTCTATGTCAAATTCAGTAAGATCATTACCCATTTTTTTGTATGACCTCTGAGAGCAACTTTTGGGAACAAGTACTTGAGTGGATCCACCTTGGAGATGAGTTTAAGTTTATGGGAAATCATATGGTGCCTAAGCTTCTGGGAAGCAAAAACGTCTACCAAACAAGCTTTTTCAATGGATGTATAGTTTAATTCATATCCTACCAAGGTTCAATTGATGTAATATATCTCTTTTTCTCATTTTATCATGTTGAGCCAAGAAACCCCCTAGGGCTGCTAAGGTTGTTGAGATGTAGAGTATGAAATTATTGTCTACAATCAGTGACATCAAGATAGGTGGTGTCACTAAGTACTTTTTTAGCTATTGAAACTCCTACTCACAATTCTGATCCCACTTGTAAGCCACAACCTTGTGAAGAAAATAGGTGAACAAATGGTACTTATCTACTTTTTGCATAATGAAACTTTTGATTGACTAGATTTTCCCTTGTAGGCTTCAAAGCTACTTGAGGGTATGTGGTGGTTTCATGTCCATGATTGCCTTGAATTTTGTTGGGTCTACATCAATTCCTCATTGTGACATAATGTATTCTAAGAGTTTACCTATAGTGACACTAAATATGCACTTCTTAGGGTTTAACTGCACTTGATACTACTGAAGTCTATTAAAGATTTTTCCTAGCACTTCCAAATGTTCCTTCCTTTTTCTTGATTTAGCCAAGATATCATCTACAAAATCCTCTAATTTCTTATTGATTATGTCATGAAATGTGAGGGTCGTCACTCTCAGGTATGTTTCTCCAATATTATTTAGACCAAACAACATTATATTTCAGCAGTAAGTTCCCCACATGCATGTAAATGTTGTCTTATGCTAATCATCCTTAGCTATCATTATCTAATTATATCCCGATAATCCATCCATGGGCAAGAGCATTTCATGCCCAAGTTTCAAGTCTATAATGATATCTATGTTTGGTAGGAGACTTAATACATGCCTTATTCAAGTCTCTAAAGGCTACACATATCTTGATGTGCCAAATGGGTTTGGAAACTGGAACCAGGTTGGAAACCCACTCAGGATAGTCAATCAATTGATGAACCCTACATCCGGAATATTTTGTAACTTAACTTTGACCAACAATGAAATTTGTGGATATATTTTTCTCAACTTTTTTTTCACAAGCTTCACATGAGGATGAACCACTAATGATGTGTCAAGCCCTGAAATGTCTACATATGACCAAGCAAAGTTAATTTTTTACTCTATAATAAATGTTTCCAAGTTGTTTATTTTCATCATCTAGGGAAGAAGCATAGAATGTGACCTATGGTTCTTCATCTATTCCTATATTGAATATATTAGATGCCTCTACAAGTCTTGTTGACTTTTCCTGCTCTATTGTGATACTAGGCAGATTGAATCCCTCATCCTTAGGTGCCTTAGAGAGGTTTTCACCCTCAAATACGTCTTTTATTTTAAATTTTTTATGATCAAAAAGTGCCACAGTGTAGTTTTCACTTAGAGATCAAGATGATTTTTATATTTTCAATTTTGTGACTAAGGGATTCAATCATTTCACCGTAGTATGCTTGGGTGTCCAAATCAATTTGAAATATTTCCTTGTGATCTCCAAATGGTATGTGATCTTGAAACCCCATAAATTTAGAGATAGCCTCATTTGTTTCAAGAGAATCAATAATTGGTGGTCCTCATTGGTCCTAGTTAATGATTTGGGGATAAAAAAGTCTTAATTCAGTAATTTTCCTATAAGATTTGAAGGATGTGGTAGTGATCATAAAAATATAGGTATCCTAAAATAACTTTGTAATATCAAGTGGAAATTCATCGATGATATCATTATGTGATTTATTTAACCAAGAGGAAGAGTTAAATTCCTTAATAGAAACACCCTTGCCAAGAAGGGTCACTTTTCTTGTGGTGAATCCAAGACCAAGTTTTTTAGGAAATTTCTCAAGAGCAAGAGGTTCTCATAATCCATGTTGATTTAGATCAATCTTTTCATTTTTTTTGTATCCCATGTTCTTCATCAATCGAAGCCCTTTTTTGTTGTCATCCATGGGTAGTGGAGGTTCTTCCTTCTTATCTTGATATAGCCACTTTGATGTAGTATTCTAATTATCTTTGTCATTTTGTCAATATGCTAAGGTTTTCCATAGGATTTGTTGGCCTCCTACAATGATTTAACAACTAAGCCCTTACAGTTGTGATTTAGAGATTGGACATCTAACTTGAATTACTATTTCAATCATTATGAAGCTACATTTAACTTGTCAACCCAAGGATGTAAACTTGAAATGGGTCATCACAGTATGTGCATTAGGAATCCAAAGTAGCCATATTCATCCTACAACTAAGAAAGACACAATGTTGAAAGTAAATTGCTTGGAAGGAAATAACATAAGTGTTGAGCATCAACCAATAACTAAACTGAGATGAAATGCATGACAAAAATGAAAATCTAAGTGAACAAATAGGAAACAACTATGTCTACTTTAGCTGCAGGAAAAGTCACAGAATGGAATTCTAGTGGCTGCAGGAACAGGCAGTGCCAAATTCTTAACTAATTAGTGAACAAAAAATAATAACTAACTAAAATAAGGGACAAAATACTCACCAAGTGGCCCCCCTTAGATGATTATCCCTTAAAAAAAATGTAAACTCAGATGCACAAACTTATAACTTCATTTCATTCATTAGAAAACATGAGTACAATCGAGCAACATGACTGTATTACTTAAAAACTAAGAATACGAGTACATCATCAGATTAAGCAACCCCCTGAGAAGGAGCATTTGAGTCTCATTTATGGGAAAGGAAGCTACTAGCTAATCACCAAGCAAGGAAACCAATTCCCATAGATCAGGAGGATGCCACTTTAGGGTAAGTGCACCAATCAGTGACACAATTTTCGTGCCAAATAGGAAAAATTCACAAAAAGGCCAAAATTGGCCATTTGGTGTGCGACAAATGTAAAAGTTAAATAAAACCAAAAATCTCCTTTCAAACCCTCATTTCACTTCAACCTGCGGCTTGGCTTGGAGGATTTGAGGTCTGTAACTCACACTCATGAAATATCATCCATTATTTGCATCCTTAACTTGCAATATTTTACAAGGATTATGCCAACACGTCAAAGAGGTTGAAGATTGTGAAGAGGTATGTATTTTTATTCTATTTATTTCAAATTTTATTTAGAATGTAGATGGTAATAGGTTTTTATAATAAAACTTTGTTCCGATTCTTAGGGAATGAATCTCCACCTTGAAACATTGAGAATTGACAATCACCCCCTCACGAAGAGCCTCCTATACAAGAACAACCTGAAACCCCTCCATCAATTCATAGGCATCCTCAAGGAACACAATAAAATATTCTAAGTCAAATTGAAAACAATAAAAGAGACATTGAACAATTAATTGGAAGATTAATCGAGCATGCCAAAACCCACCCTTATAGGAGAGGGATTGCTGAATCACTAAAGTAAATTGTTACTCATATAGGAGAAATGAGTGAGAAAATAAATTTTTGGTGAAATAAGAGGCATGAGATGACACAATTTTATGCTAGTGGTTTGTCATATGCAGATGTCAAAAAATAAATAATTAGCAAAGCCAACTTGTGTGCCCTATTTACAAACCTAAGAACCAATGCACCTTTGTCTAATGCATGCAGGAGGTTCCCCATCCATTGGTGCCACCATGAGTTAGTTAAGAATAAATTTTTGGAGCGGTGGTAGATGGTATTTGACCAACCTCCATGCAATAACCATGAGGTACCAAAATTATTTTTGAGGAAACTCTATTGTGAGTTTGTCCTCAATAAAATGCCAAACTATTTTGACATCTTATACTTTCGAGGTAGAGGTGGGGGCTCCACACATGATAGACCTGTTGCACGATGTAATCCATAGTTGGCACCGAGACCCTTGGGAAGACCCATGGTGGAGCATGTCACTATTCCTTCCATTGTTAAGGATAGTGTAGAGGTGGACACGCTGGATTCAATTGACTCACTCACCCAGACCATTTTATAGTGTGTGAGGCCTCTAGTGGAGCCTGATGTGGAGGAGACGTGTGGGCCCCAAGCTCTACCCCACCATTGTGGTGCTTGCAGTGTTGTTTGCACGTACGATTATCAGAGTGCTTGTGATGTAGTTACACAACCTACATTAGTTGTAGAGGAAATGGCTTTCACAAATGATTTGTTGAATGATACATTCGACATTGACACTTAGGTAAAATTCAACAAGTTCATTTAATTTTGTTTATTAAATTATATTTTGAAATTTAAGAATAACTAAATTATTATAATTTTGATATGATGAAATTTCAGGGTTGGACTATTCATGAGACATGCTCCATTCCTATATATCTTTATTCATTCTCGACAATGAGTCCACAGGTATGCAACTAGTATTAAAAATATTATTATTGCATTTGAATAGTTCAATGTTATATTTGAATGTTTGTCTCATAACATGCTTTGGATTTCAAATAGTTTCTTGGTGGACCTTCGACCTCCAAAAATCCCAATTCATTTCCTGAAACAAATTTCACTCAGGTGTCCTTTATTTAGTAATGGTGTTGTAAAATATTGTTATCTAGTTTTCATAATTTTGTGTATACAAATCTAAAAAATTGATGAGAAACACAAACATTGCATTTGTATTCCTTGATCATGTCACATTATCTTCTCCTAATTCACTTTTTGTTCATTTATTCCTTCATAATCCCATCCCATTAACAGTTAATAGTTCACCCTATTTTCCATGATCCCCTCCTAGCCCATCCCACTAATATCTTCTAGTCCATGCTATGTGTCATTATGCCCTTCTACTCCCATCTTATCGTACCCATTCTTATTTCACCCTAGATATTCCATGATCCCCTATGTTTCACCCTATGTTCCTTTATCCATTCTATGTTAGACCATCTTTATCCACATTTCATCCTAGATAACTCTCCTCTATTATTTCTACACACAGGTCAAGTTCGCACTTCGTGTACTATATTCAAATCCTAGACACCTCCTAATTCACCCTCTTTTACATTATTCCTTACTAATCACATCCAATTAACCTCTAATTGGCCACCCAATATTTTGTTATCCCATCCTAGCCCATCCCATCAATCTATACTAGTCCATCCTATGTTCCATTAATCCCTTCTATTCCCATCCCATTACCCTCTCATATTTCACCTTATGTTCCATTATCCCCTCTTGGTCTTGTCACATTATCTTTCCCTAATTCACACTATGTTCCTTTATTCCCTCCTAATCCCATCCCATTAACCTCTAATAGTTCATTCTACATTTTTCTATCCCATCTTAGTCCATCCCATATTCCATTATCACATTCAACTCCCATCCCATTATACCCTCTATTATTTCACCATATGTTCCATTATCCCTTTGAAAGATGCTAGTAACATAGTAATCCTCACTTCATTCATGTGAACTTCATTGTGGCATTATCACTATGTTCACAACATGCCATCATTAACTTTAGTTCATCAGCATATGCAATACGAAACTCAATGAGAATTGAACTTTGGCATTTGCAAGAGTTTGGACTATCCTAGTGGACTTAGTACTTTCACCATTCTATGATCTATAAACACTATATTGTAGTCTCAACCGAGGCCAACCATTTACTCTTTCATTTATGACAGTTATAAAGGGACTACCATAACTTCTTTATATTGATGTTAGATATGTTGTTTCATTTGTAGTTGAAGACATTAGACAACCCTAGTGATGTTGGTGGCATGATGAACCATGGAGTTGCTGCATCAATAGCTAGTTTTGATCCATTGAGAGAGGTATGCAACAGATTAGTTGATTTGATATTATATTTACTCTTTTATGGTCTATTATAGAAAATTTTCACGATACTTTTATGTAGTTTAATTTCTATCTTGATGGTTTCTACAGGTGGTTGTCACTCCAGATTATGGACGTGGTAATGCTACAAATGTGCATGATGACTATATGTATGCGGTAAGTGATTATATATCTATATATATATATATATATATATATATATATATATATATATATATATATATATATATTTTAAGAAAAAGGCATAATGCCTATATATATTTATTGATAGATAAAATATATACAATAAGTCTGTTTTTCATACTACCCCTATCACATGCTTCCTACTCTTATAGAAATATGTATCACAACATTTACAAAAAATGAAACTTATTGTTTCATAATCAAAAGCTTATACTATAGCCTATGTCAAGCCTGTAATTTACAAAATCAGGCTACTTCATACTACATAATGTAACACTAAACTTAATAAAAAACTACTCTTAAGTTTAATTCAAAGCTTAAAAGACCCCTTTCTTGCTGCTCAGTTTCCATGGAATCTGGAATTTCCACATCACAGTGATTAGATGGAACCCAGTTTGAATCAAAATTCTGACCACTATGATTTTGAGCAAGACCTCCCCACTCTTGATTTGAATTCTCCCCCAATAATTAACAAGGCTCCATATTTTGTCCACTTTGTGCTTGTGCATGTGCCCAAATTTGAAAATCTGAATTCCCGCCATATTCTTTAGGTGGCAGCTCATTTGAGTTTAATGAAGGATAACCCAATTCTTCTTCCTATCGATTACCCATTGTCAAAGAGCTCCCAAATCTATGTGCATTGGCTTGAATTGTGTCCCTGAACTGATTTTGATTGTGCACAACAATATTTTGATGATCTTGATGAGCCCCAAGTTGTTCCTAATGGCCGACCGATTCTGGATTTACCTGAAGTTGATCCTAATCCACTATGTTAGCTTGAATTGTGGAGGTTCATGCTCATGCATTATCAGGGCCATAATTTCTTGTACTTTTTCCCTTATTCTTTCTGCAACCCCATCCTCAAATTCTCTTGAATATCTTCTAAGTGTTACCAACATGAAAGTTGAATCTTGCAAAGATAAATATTTTACTATTACAATAAAAAGCTTTTGGTATGCTGACTGATGGAGAAGATAATGTCTGGTAAATAGGCCACCCACATACCTGTGACCTTTCCACAAATCATAAGCTTGACATGCTTTATTAAAAACATCCCATTGTATAAAATCTTCATTTACAACCTTTCTAATCAATTTCTCAACAATTTCAACATCTTGCAGCAAATCCATAATGTTTGAAATGAAGATTGACAAAAATTGAGAGGGATAGATTACCCTTTTTACTTGAGGCCTTATAATGTGTGCTCCCAGAACTCTTTCAATGTGCTTCTTGAATGTTTCACAGTGATCCTTGAAGACCAAATGAAGCTCAGATTCACCTATTTCTTCTGAGAATTTATAGTTCTTGGGGAAGAACTCCATTAACACTTGCCTACACTATCCAGAGTTGAGGATGATGCACATAATTCATGTCTACTTGTGTTTCCTACACTAGTAATTGAAACCCACAACAAAAAAATGAATTCACACAAGAAATAAACTTGATATGTTAGCATTGAACAAAGGCGGACCTTAAAATAGCATTAAGCCTCATTAATTGAGACAACCGTAACATACAAAACCATAAATTCATCCTAAATGCATCGTACAATCAAAAAATTATCAAAACTAACTAAATTTAGAAATATTGTATACAGAGTACATTTGCAAGCTTAGAACGGAGTTAAATTGGTTGTATTTTGCAAGACCAAGCCAATATAATCAATATTTTCCACCACTTTACTTTGTACATTGCACACATGCGCGAAATTTATTACATATTATGCCTTGCAAATATGCCTACACCTATAACCTGCACATAACACAAACAAGTTAAAAATATTATTTATCGGCCTGAGATTTCATCATATCTGTGAGAATTTGAGTGGAGGAGGATTTAAAAATCTGCGAGCATTTGATTTCCTTGCATCCCAACATGTGGCACATCTTTTATGGGAAAACTAAACACCATCGTGACAAAATTGAATGATTGTACACCCCCGTAATACCTTGTGATAATCTCTTAAACATGATTACAGCTGACATAGTACTGGCATATTAGCTAACAGGATTTCCATATAAGCCACGACTCCATCAGACTGCTCCTTATAATGATTATGCACCTTTCTTTGATTAGACCTTCAATTAAAATGAAGAGAAGATGTCGAATACATTGAGCTTATAAACTTTTTATTTTTAATAATTTGAATTACCTGATATGAATTTTCATCAAAATCATTAATTACAAAACACACCTTTCTTCTTTTTTTTAACAACTCTTCCAATTTAGGATGAACTTTCCCAATTTCTACCACATTAGAATATATTTCCTGTATTTGATCACATCCATAACTTTCCAAAAAATCTTCCATTGCATTACCTTCTTTGTATGTGTGAAGAATTTGATAGGACTCAAATTTATCAAGCATATATCAGATTTGATTTATGATATATGATAACCTCCAATTTAGCAACTTGCGCTCCCCACAAGCATTAATTACTACCAATGAATCCCATTCTAGATAAAAATTGGAAATATTACTGTTAAGAGCCAATTTACTCCTTGAAGGAGAGCTTGAGCCTCTGCCAAATTGTTAGATCCATCTACCAACTTGTAAGATTCTGCACTGAACACCATACCTTGATGATTTCTAATAACCACCCCTGCACCAGATAATCCTGGATTTCCTCTTTACTCTCCATCAAAGTTAACCTTGTATACCCCTGAAGGTGGTGGTATCCATGTAATTGAATTTCTATTGATTTTCTGTTGAGGCTAGTGTAAACTAAATTTTAAAGGTAAAATTATGAGGGGCCAAGAAGATAATATTTTTGAAGCCCAATCTGTAAAAATTGAGCCCACATGTTTACACTTACGAACATTAGTGTTTACATTCTCAGATATAGATTGTTCTAAATCACTTAGAACAACTTGTAGATTGAACTTATCTTTTCTAAAAATACACTTCTTTCTCGCCCACCAAATAGCCCAAACTACAGAGGAAGGAATAATACTCCAAATACATGCAAATAAAATAGATTTGTATAATTGAGGCCAACTAGTGAAGACATGCAAAAGAGATTGAGGAAGTGGAGTCTGCCATTGCATCTTTGACGCAACATAACACCAACACGACTGTGCCACTGAACATGATAGGAATAAATGGTCTACCTATTCAAAGACTTGATCACATAACACACATTTAAAAGGTTGAGAAATTTTCAGCTTTGCAAGCTTATCACTTGTTAAAATTTTATGCTCTATTGCTAACCAAGCAAAACAACCAGCTTTAGGCAACACTTTTTCATTCCAACAAAATTTATATGCTCTATGATTCACTGCTTGGGAGTATTTTTGAACATCTGATTTGTAACCTTCTTTTACCGTATAGGATCCTGATTTTTCTTTTAACCATAGTAGCCTTTCATCTTTTTGGGAAATGTAAACTGATCTGGCTTCCAAAATTGACAATAACTGGGATTTGACAACATTGTCTACTCCCTCCTTGGACAAATCCTTCCAACTCACTTTTCCTGATAGAGGATCTACTTGGTGAAAATAGTATTTTACCTTCCCTTCCCATTTTTGTGTTAAGATTTCTTCCACATGTTCACAATTTACTATACTGTTTAGTCTAGGAGAACCATTCTAGGAATCCTTCCAAAAATGGACATCCTTTCCATCATTTACCTCCCAAATAAGATGAGGTAAAATAATCTTCCTACATGTTATTAAAAAATTCCACATTGATGATCCTACAGGAGGATTTAACACCGTCAAAATCCTTGATGGATTTAAATAAAAATTGTCTAAATACTTGGCTTGCATGAGATGGCACCACTTTAGCCATGGCTTTGAATACATTATCCATACCATTTTTTCCCCTAAAGCCATATTTCTTTCCAATAAATCATGCAAACCAGCTCCACCTTTTGGTTTCTCCAAACACATGGTTTCTAGAGAAATTAATGGAATTTTCTTATTGTTATCAAGATTACCAGACCAAAGAAATTTTCTAATCAACTTATGAATTTGAAAGATGATTGATTTTGGGGCTTTCAATATAGACATGAAATAATTTGGAATTGAAGAAAGCACTGATTTTACTAGTATAATTCTTCCTAAAAAAGTAAGCCATCTTCCTTTCGATGATAAAATTCTAGCTTGAATACTTTGAATGATCTTTTGCTAATAAGTTAGCTTATTCTTACCTACAAAAAATGGGATACCCAAATATTTACAAGGAAGTTGTGATTGTTGAAAACCTAATAGATCCACTATTCTTTTTTCAAGCAAAGACTTAGTATTGAATACATAAAATTTTGACTTACTCTCATTTATCTTTTGACCTGAAGCTCTTGTATATTTGTCTAAAATCTCTTTTATATACAAAGCTTCTGATATAGTCACTTTACCAAAAAGAAAAGTATCACCAGCAAAAAGACAATGAGTTACTGATATGTTAATGTTTGGAATACATATTCCCTTGATATGACCCTGTTGATGAGCTTTAAGTAGAGATCTTCTTAAAGCTTCAGCTAAAATAATGAACGTAAATGGAGACAATGGATCACCCTGACGAACGCCTTGCGAAGAAGCAAAAAAACCCATTGCAGAACCATTTATCAACACTGAGAACTTAGCACCCGATAAACATGACAAGAGCCATTTACACCATTTTCCCAAAAAACCAAATTTTAGTAGAAATTCCTTCAAAAAGGACCAATCAACCCTATCATAGGCTTTCTACATATCCAACTTAATAATCATAGATGACAATTTTTTGACTACAATTGAATGTAAGACTTCATGAGCTACAATTTCTCCTTAAATTGTTTCTTTACCAGGTACAAAACCCCCTTGCTCTTCAAAAATAATTTTAGAAATAAGAAGATGCAATCGAAGATAGATGGCCTTAGTAAAGATCTTATATATGGTGTTACAAAGAGAAATAGGCCTGAAATCAGAGAAGGTGGAAGGGGATATTATCTTGGGGATGATCACAATATTAGTAACATTAAATTTTTTCAACATTCCCCCTATCTTCCTTGACTCTTCCAAAGCATTAAGAATATCGTAACCCACAAAATCCCAACATTTTTGGAAAAAAATAGCTGTAAACCCATTCGGTCGGGTGCTTTATCAAGAGACATTGAAAAAACCACCTCTTTGACTTCATTCAAAGAAAAAGGAGAGAGTAATCTAACATTATCTTCTCTTGATAAAAAACATGGAATATCTTGCAGGAGCTCCTCTCTATCTCTAACTAGTTGTTCGTTAACTTATCCTCTTTTTTTGTAGGAAAGAAAATTGATACCTTCTTTCTGAATATCCTCTTCTATTGTAATAAAAACCCCTGTTACACTATCGTGGATTGAAACATTGTATTCTTTTTCTTTTTAACTTATGCTGGAATATGAAAAAACTTTGTATTCTTGTCCCCATATTTTAACCACAACTCTCTTGATTTCTGTCTCTAGTAGACTTCCTCTCTCAAGAGAAATTCCTTCCAATCCTTTTGCAACTTTCTTCAAAAATACTAGAATCCAGACCTTTGGAAATAATAAGTTCATTGACTTCTACAAGTCTTTTATAGACCAGATCTTTCTGCACAAATATATTTTTAAAAACTTGTTGGTTCCAAATTTTTAAATGTTGTTTGACATAATCAAGTTTTTTATTTAACTGAAACATTTTTGAACCTAAACAAAAAGGTGCATCAATCCACCATTACCTTAATAAATCAAGAAACTCTGGATGTCTAAACCACATTTTTTCAAATTTGAAGGAAGAATGAAATTTTGGTTTGGAGATTTTTCCCAAAAAATCAAGAGAAATTGCAAAATGATCAAAAGCTACAAAAGGTAAAATTGTTGAGGAGAAAGTTGCACCACACAAGGACCAATTCAAAGAGATTAGAAACCTGTGTAACCTTTCTGCAATTTGTAGGAAATTTTTCCTCCTATTTTTCCAAGTGAAACACCCATTTGGAGGATAATATCAACAAGAGCATTATTTTGAATGAAAGAAGCAAAAAGTTCCATGTCTTTTTTAAGAGGGAAAATACCTCCCTTCTTCTCTAAAGGACTTTTGATAGCATTAAAATCCCCTACTAAAATGACTTTATCTTGACCTAACACCTCTAATTTTTGCTCCAAAGTTTCCCAAAGTAATTTCTTACCCACAAAACTGTTTGGCCCATACACATTCAATAACCAGAAGAGATGTTGATGATGCTTATAGAATTAGCATCCCAAAGAATAATAAAACCTCCAGAAGCACCTTGAGCTGGAGAATGACTAGCTTTCCATTTAAACTAACTTTTATTGATAAATTCAAAAGCATCATCAGAAGTTTCAGTTTCCTGAAGCACCACTATATCATCCCCACAAGAGTCCAATTGTTTTTTCACTTGGATCCTTTTTTCAGAGGAATTAATGCCTCTGACATTCCAAAATATAATTCTCATTGAGACTTAGGAGAGCAACATGTTCTCCTAGGTCTTTTATATTTTACATCTAATGTCGACTGAATACCTGCTACAATTTCCTCTTGCAACTTGAAAGCTAAATATTTTCTACCCCTCTTAACGGGTGACTTAAATTTGGTGACAAAGGGGTTTGAGAAATTGAAACTGAGCAATCATAATCCCAGAAATATTCCACGCCAAAAAATTCAGACGCAATATCATCTAACATTTGATCACCAACTGACAGTAAGGCTTCATCAACAAATTTTTCTAACTCCATTTGTGATGGAATACTTGGATCTTGAGATTTTGATATAATCAAATCCTGATACACTTGCTAGCTGACATTTTTATCAACACTCTGATTATCAAAGATTCTTAGTGACTCATCATAGTTATTATGAATGCCCAAGGTTAACATTGAAGAACACATATTTAACTATTGAACATTAACAGATTTGAAATCAAGTACAACAAGATACAATGAATGCCAAAAGAACTTGATTGGTGAGAGCCAATTTTTAGAACATTCAGGTATAATAATGAGAGAATTTAAACTAACACTTCTCGAACTAGTGGAAGGAAAACTATCTGGTGCAAAGAAAACCATTTTTGAGGAAACTTGCAAATCAATATCTGAGCACCAAAAATAGTTTACATTACAATGAGCCTCAGCTTGGTTCATAGAAAAACAATTGAATTTTTGAAACCACTTATAACAAAAGTCCAAAACAGAAAACCTAAAAATGGTTTCAGAAAAAAACTATTTAACTCCATGCTAGAAGAGGTGCACACAATGTCTAAAGGATCGGATTGTGATTTTGTAGAGCCCACATCTATCGGTACCAAATGCTCATCCTTCAAAAGCACACATTTTTTGAAAAGATGAAGAAGAAAGTGACAATTGAAACAAAAACGCTTAGGGTCCTCATAAACCAATTTTTTGCTCCATAAACCATGAATTGACTTAATGTCAATAACAAGAGGGATTATTTTGGTGACATCCATAAGAATGTAAACCCTAACTGGAAGAGAAGGACTGGAAAAAAACTGCATATCATGATGTAAAAAAATCCCCAATTGGTTACCCACAATTTCAATAATATGTGGCTCTCTGTATTCCAACAGTAACCCTTGAAACTGAACCCAGAAAGGAATGAATTTTACTTTTTCTTGGGAAGGAAAAAAAAATGGCATCCAAAGCATGGAGAATAAACCATGCCCCTCACAAATCCAAGCTTTTTTCCTAAAAACAACATTTCTATAATCTTTATATTTTGTTATATGTCATTCCACAATTCAATTTCTATGTATTAACATCTTACTTTTTATTGTATCAGTTGAAGGTCCAGAGTGAAGAGAGGAGGACTAGCGAGCATGTTCGAAATACAAGAGAACCAATAGTCACTCCATCCAACCGAATTTTGAAGGTAGCATAGAATCTATTTCCTTCCCCTAGAGGGAAATGACTATGTATTAGGGTTGTTTTTTGTATGCCTATGTGGCATTTTGGAACATATGTTTTGTACTATCAATATATACGTGAAATTTTATGTTCATATGGATCCTTTCTACTAAGCATGTATGGATTTTTTGGATATATTGTATATACTTTTATCAATATATAACATTGTATAGCCTTACGACTTTTTGATTAAAGAAAATCTTATTTTGCTACTACCATTCTTGAATGATGTTATCATGCGTATCGCGTAAATTGTATGCTTGAATTTTGTAGGAATGGATTTTTTTTACATCTAATGCTTAATTAATTAATATTGATTGCTCAATAAGCCCCATCTAAAGCGTATTATGTAAATAAGCTCCATTCCTGGTGGTTTGTATCCTCTAGAATGCTTCAATTACTTGTGCCTCACTTATTCACATGTATGCTTCACTTATTCACATGTATACTTCATGTATATTGTATGTATTCATGTATATGCTTCATGCTTCCAATGCATAGCAGAAAAAATCTTTTGGGGAAAAAATTGACAAACCAAAAGTATAATTATTTTTGAAAAAATCGGGAAAAAATCATATTTAAAAAATCGTAAAAAATTTTAGAACAAGAGATAAAAACTATTTTTTTTGAAATTGAAAGGTATTTCCATAGCACATAGAGAGAAAATAAAATAAATATTTTAAATAATGAATTGTAAAAAATATATTTTTGTAGTTTTTATTCAAATCGTTGATTACATTGCATTGCACATCTTTCAAAGTCAAAGAATTACTTCACATTGCATATCTAATAATTAGATGCTGATAGATGAAAAAATTTCAATTACAATATAGTTTCTACAAATTCAATCTAAGCTATTATGCAATTACTTCACATTGCATAACTAATAACTAGGAGCAGCTGCCAATTGCATTTTCTTATCATGGCATTCTATGAGACCAGATTTCTTTGAGGTATTTTTTCAAATAGTTCACTGCCTTGTCTATGTTACCACATTTTTCATACATGTCTACCAAAGCATCTTGTCAAATAGTTTATTGCCTTGTTTTTATGGCTAAAATCCTAAAAAAAGTGCTTTCGAACAATCTATGGATGGTTGGAAAAATATATCAAAAGCATAATAGTAAGCAAAAGCATAGACAAGGCAGTGAACTGTTTGAAAAAAGTGTATCAAATAAATGTGGTGATGGAATGCCATGACAAGCCATAGACAAGGCAGTGAACTATTTGAAAATATGCCTTAAATGAATTTGGTCTCAAGGTGATGGAATTCCATGACAATAAAATTTATTTTGATTGTCATGGCATTCCATCACCATGAGACCTCATTTTTTTGAGGCATTTTTTCAAAGAGTTCATTGCCTTTTCTATGCTACCGCATTTTTTGGTGTAGGAGCACCATTGAATATAAATTGTCAATTCAAGGAGTAGGCTTTAGGTTTTGAGGTATTTTGTCTCAAATAAGTTCAATGAGACCATTTTCTATTGTAATGAATCATTTTAGTTGATAGCTAGGTGTTTAGAAGGTTGAGTTTGCAAAAAGTGCAAAATATTGAAAAAAGATGTAAAGTTGCTAAAAAGTTGCAAAATTGTATTTTTAGGGAAGGAAAACGGTCATAGCATTTCAAAAGGCATTTGTAAGTGTTAGGAAAGTTATTTTGGAGGGAAAAATCATAAATAAGGTGGAAACCATCAATGTAAGTTGGATTTTTAAAGATTTGAAAGATTGGAACATTAATAATACTCTGTTTTTCTCCACATTTTTTGTATTTTCTAAGTTTGCAGTGGTTGTACGGCCCATAAAACTGCATAATGTTCTAGAAATATGTTTTGAATTCATTTAAAGGTGTGATTTTCCCACTTATTTCATTTTATTTGAGCATCCAACAGTGGATTCAGTGTAAGTTTGAGCAAATTCTTTGTGACTGGTTTTATACCCTCTTTTAAGGGTTTGTAGCCTTTAAAATGTAAACTCAACCCATTCCAACTTTTGTGGCTCTTGTAACTTGTGGAATTGGATTGAAACAAAAATAAACAAGTGAGGGAATGTTGAGAGAGTGCAGGGGAGGCCTGAAAATGTGTTGGGCATGAAGCCATAGACTGGAAAATTATGTTTTCCAAGTGGAAAAGAGAGGTTTTGATATTGTAATGAGTGAAATAGGCTGGGGAAGAATTATTTCTTGTTTAATTGAGTATTTGAAGATGTTTTTAGACTGGTTTGAGGTGGTGGAAAGTTTAACTGAGGTCTGTAAATTTGATTTCCATTAAAACCCTTGATTTTTGGCTATATAAGAGGGTTCCGAGTTTAGGTATCTTGGAGGGTGGATGTCTGAGAAAAAATTATGGAATCTTTGGTTTGGTAACCTATAGAGAGATTCCCAATTGAATTTTGAGTGAAAGGGAAATTTTAAGGTAGAGTTCCTTTGTAAAAGTGACCTAATTTGAGAGAGTTGTATCAAAGTAACCTATTGAGTGGTTGTGGTATGTTGTTGAGTACCTTGATGGGTGTTTGAAACCCTAATGTTCTTGATTTGAAATGACAAAACCAAGGAGATGTGCCCGATTGAATGAGTTGCCATGCTATAAGGCATAAAGAAGGATTGTTGAGATAAAGAGTATTTGAGAACTTATTACTTGAAAGTTCTTTTTGTGTGGAATTGTGTTGTGTGGTTGTGGGAACTCCCTTGGTTGCTATCATTTTTCATATGAAAGAATTATATCAAATAGTTAATTGCCTTGCTGCTATGGATAAAACCCTAAAACATGTGCTTTCAAACAAGCTATGGATGGTTGGAAAATCTCTAGCAAAGCATAATAGCAAGCAATAGCATAGACAAGGCAATGAACTGCTTGAAAAAATGATTCAAATAAATGTGGTCTCATGGTGATGGAATGCCATGACAAGAAAATTGCTATGGATTGTCATGGCATTCCATCACCATGAGACCACATTTCTTTGAGGCATTTTTTCAAACAATTCACTACCTTGTCTATGCTACCACAATTTTCATACATGTTTCCCAAAGCATTTATCAAATAGTTCATTGCTTTGCTGCTATGGCTAAAATCCTAAAACGGGTGCTTCCAAACAAGCTATGGATGCTTTGAAAAAATCTATCAAAGCATAATAATAAGCAATAGCATAGACAAGGAAATGAACTGTTTGAAAAAATGCCTCAAAGAAATGTGGTCTCAATGTGCTTGTCATGGCATTCCATCACCATGGGACCACATTTCTTTGAGGAATTTATTTCAAATAGTTCACTGCCTTGTCTATGTTATGAAATTTTTCATACATGTCTACCAAAGCATTTTATCAATCAATTCACTACCTTGCTGCTATGGATAAAATTATAAAATAGGTGCTTTCCAACAAGCTATGGATGCTTGGAACAAATCTATCAAAGCGTAATAGTAAGAAATATCATGATGCAAAGTAGGGAGGCCTTCAATCAACTAAACACAAATCCAATTGATACACCAAGCCTTTTTTCCTCCAAACCCTATCAAGGGTGATTCTCCTCAAACTTCACTATTTGTCTTGTAGGTCTGTAGACCGAAATTCTTCACTTTTTCTTGCAAATATTACTATCAACTCTCAAGCCACTCACTTTTTCATACACCCTTTTAAGCCTTCAAAAACATATCAAAAAATCACACCGGGTCACTTTGGACCAACACCAACAAAATAGGGCTACTATGTCGTCCTAATTGGTCAATTGTGCCAAATTTTTAAAGCAACTATACTCCAAACTATCTTACCATCCCAAATAACTATAGACAGCCATTTACTAGACCACAAAACCTCCAAATCTATAATATTTAACCTAAGAACCGCTCCTTTAAGCCCACTTTTACAAAACCCTCATTTTTAGAAAGTTTAGGGTGGGTTTATTGAAAATACTATTCCAACAACTCATAACACCTTCCCAAAGCATCAAACATGCTTAAAAGAACTTGCACGTGCTTAAAATTCCTTCACAAACTATTTCTCCAAAGGATTTCAACCATTTTCACTCTTAAACCACTCAATTTCACCAAAACTCAACAAATTGCCAACTAGGGCATCACACCAAACCACTCAACTCACCTCCCCTATTCCAAAAACCATGCACATATGCTCCCTACCCCTAATTATGCCATTCCATTGAGTTACAGTAGGATGCAATGGATGGAATGGCTAAAAATTCATTTTTACAAACTTAACTACTTGCATTTGATAACTTTTTCCCCAAGCGAGAGTTTTCCACCATGGGAAAAATCCTCCAAGATAATGAAAACCAAGAGATTATTGTAGAGGGGTCCAATGTGATCCCATTTCCTCAAACGAGAAGTTTCTAAGCATCACGATGTCCGAAATACGAGCATGTTGAAGTTTTCTGCCATTTTGCACTTTGGACTCTTAAGGGATTATGCCGGTTGAATGTAGCTCGAAGCGATTCCATGTGTGTTGGTGAAAAAAAGGACCATGCTTAGTGTAAACGTACCCACCCAGACGTGTCAAAATAGTCTATTTGGTCACACGAGTTGCAGAACAAAAGTTGCACCACTTTGCAACTTTCAACTACTTGCATTTGACAACTTTTCCCCAAGCGAGAATTTGCCACCACGGGAAAAGGCCTCCGAGATAGAAGAAACCAAGAGAGGTTATTGTAGAGGGTCCCAATACAATCCCATATGCTCATATGAAAATTTTCTAAGAGTCATGTGTCTGAATATGAGCATGTTGAAGTTTGCAGCCATTTTGCACTTTGGACTCTTAAGGGATTTTGTTGGTTGAATGTAGCTCAGAGCTATTTCGTGTGTTTCGGTGTGAAAAAAGACCATTGCTAATGTAAACGTACCCACCCGGACGTGTCAGAATAGTTCGTTTGGTCACATGAGTTGCAGAACAAAAGTTGCGCCACCACACGAAAGGGCCTCCAAAATAGGGAAAACCAAGAAATTTTATTGTAGAGGGGCCTACTGTAATTCTATAGGCTCAAACAAGAAGTTTCTAAGCATCACAGTGTCTGAATACGAGCATGCTAAAGTTTGCAGCCATTTTTCACTTTGATCTCTTAAGGGATTCTACTGGTTGAATGTAGCTAAGATAATTTTGTGTTTAGGTGCAAAAGTGGACCATTCCTAGCATAAATGTACCCATCCAGACCCGTCAGAATAGTCTATTTGGTCACACGAGTTGTAGAACAAAAGTTGCACCACTTTGCAACTTTCAACTACTTGCATTTGACAAATTTTTCCCCAAGTGAGAATTTTCCACCACGGGCAAAGGCCTTTGAGATAGCAAAAACTGAGAGAGGTTATTGTATAGGGGCTCAACGTGATCCGATAGGCTCAAATGAGAATTTTGTAAGCATCACAATGTCTAAATAAGAGCATCCTAAAGTTTGCAGTCATTTTGCATTTGAGACTCTTAAGGGATTTTGTCAATTGAATGTAGTTCAAAGAGATTCCACATGTTTCGATGTCAAAGAGGACCATGCCTAGCATAAAAGTACCCAACCTAACATGTCAAAATAGTCTATTTGGTCACACGAGTTATAGAATGAAAGTTGCACCACTTTGCAACTTTCAACTACTTGCATTTGATACATTTTTCCCCAAGCGAGAATTTGCCACCATGGGAAAAGGCCTCCGAGATAGTGAAAATCGAGAGAGATTATTGTAGAGAGGCCCAATGTAATCCCATTGGCTTAGAGGATAAGTTTCTAAGCATCACGTTGTCCGAATACGAGCATGCTGAAGTTTGCATCCATTTTGCACTTTGGACTCTTAAGGTATTTTGTCAGTTGAATGTAGCTCGGAGCGATTTCGTGTGTTTCGGTGTGAAAAAAGACCATTCCTAGTGTAAACGTACCCACCCGGACAC